>JAPPVO010000013.1:54955884-55430969 GCA_030407325.1 Camellia japonica | reverse complement strand
GCCTGTTGGTTACACCATTGTTATTCTCCCCGGTTAAAACCTTTATCTCGGGTTGCGTTGTGTACGCACCTGGGCGGTTGTTTTTTGGACCTCCTCTCACGATTTCAGCGTGGTTTGAGTGTCCCTTTCCTTACGCGATTTCAGCGTGTTTGGAATTTATCTCGGGTTGCATTGTGTACGCACCTGGGCGGTTGTTTTTGGACCTCCTCTCACGATTTCAGCGTGGTTTGAGTGTCCCTTTCCTTATGCGATTTCAGCGTGTTTGGAATTTATCTCGGGTTGCGTTGTGTACGCACCTGGGCGGTTGTTCTTGATCTCTTCTCACGCTTTTAGCGTGTTTTGAGTGTCCCCTTCCTCACGCGATTTCAGCGTGTTTGGAATTTATCTCGGGTTGCGTTGTGTACGCACCTGGGCGGTTGTTTCTTGATCTCTTCTCACGCTTTCAGCGTGTTTTGAGTGTCCCCTTCCTCACGCGATTTCAGCGTGTTTGGAATTTATCTCGGGTTGCGTTGTGTACGCACCTGGGCGGTTGTTCTTGATCTCTTCTCACGCTTTCAGCGTGTTTTGAGTGTCCCCTTCCTCACGCGATTTTCAGCATGCTTGGAATTTATCTTAGGTTGCGTGGAACGCGCTTCTGATTGATTTTCTTTGTTCTTCCTCCACTCACGAGTCCAGCGTGGTTGGAGTATGTCACAATTTTCCATCTATTGTACTCTCTGTTGCATCTATCGTGAATACTTGCTTCATTACAGCTCTCTTTGCATGATCATGAATGATAATCGGCTTCGCGTAGCGTATAAGTCCAATCGTCAAACCGGCTTCGCGTAGCGTGTAAGTCCAATCTTCAAACCGGCTTCGCGTAGCGTATAAGTCCAATTGTCAAACCGGCTTCGCGTAGCGTGTAAGTCCAATTATGAAAATCTTTCTGCATATCATTTTGCATTTTGCCCCCTGCCTGCGGGCACGCCTGCGGGCACACATTTATCTGTTCATCTTGTATGATTGTCTCAGTCTTCGGCCTTGTCAAAAATGGGTCGTCTCTGGGCGTTGACATTCACTCCCGTCACTTGTGACTTCTGAGTTCTGTCAAAGAGGGGCAACTGTAGACATCCCATTTTTGACCGACCTTAAGACTCAGACGTCACCGATTGAGCGCTCGGTGATGTTGCATGTTGTGCTCGTTCAGAAGTCTTAGAGTCGCGGCCGTGTGCCCCGCCTCCGGACTTCCGAACCTTCTTCTGTGCCTTGTCTCGGTTTGCGAACCAGACTCGGTTTTCTCTGTTTTCTTTCCTACGGGAAGGGAGTAGTCCTGTAGACTATCTCTCGGTGGCCGTGAGCTACTTTTCGTGGCCGTAGGCCATTTTGCCCATTTTCGGGACCCCGAATCTCGCGGTTTGGGCCCCGAGCATTCATTTTGCATCGGTTTTTGTTCAATTTTGGCAAGTGCCTCTATTTTATCATACCGAGGAACACTGGGGCCTCAGATGCCCACTTCGTGGCCGAACACCACTTTCGGTGCTCACAGCCGGTTTTCGGACCCCGAACCTCGCGGTTTGGGCCCCGAGCATTCATTTCGCATCGATTTCTGTTCATTCTTGGCAGGTACCTCTGTTTTATCATACCGAGGAACACTGGGGCCTCTGATGCCCATTTCGTGGCCGAACGCCACTTTTTTTATTTAGAGCAAAATATCTAGATATTTTGAAAGATATTTTGAAAGATATTTAGAGCAAAATATCTAGATATTTTTCCCACCTTTTTGCCCTCCTTTTTCACCCCTTTTCTTGGCCATATAAACCAGCAGCCACCAGCTGGTTTAAGGGTTAGAAAAAATCCTTGGAGCCTTGCATATACATCTCCTCCATTCCTCTCTTCCAAAAAGCTTCAAACATCCAAGTCTTGGCACCATTTGTTCATCAACACCTAGCATCACCATCACCATTCCATTTCCAGCAGCTAGGAAGGTTTTTCAGAGGCTAAGAAGCAACAAATTTGGTCCAAGAAGCAACAAAAGAAGTTGTCTACAAGGGTAAGCTTCTAAATCCTTTTTTCTAGCAAAATTTTGAGTAATTTCTTAGCCCTATTTGCTTTTTGTTTTGGACTCCGACCCCTTCTGGTTTTGTACTTATTTTGAGCCCCTCTACAACATTGTAGAAGGGCCCAACCTCATTTGGTGTCTCTATGATATACTTTCTTCAATATCACTCTTTAGGCCATTAATTTGCATGCTTTGTTTGGCTTTTGAGTGATCTGATTTCGAGTATACTATATACTGTGAGTGGGCTTATTTTGAGCCCCTCTTCAACATTGAAGAAGGGCTCAACCATGTTTGACTTCTCTATCATGCACTTCCTTTGAAATGCTTCCATTTTACCGTAAAATTGCATGATTGTTTTGGCCTATTTGTGATCCGAGTTGGAGCATTCAACATACTGATATTGTGCTTATTTTGAGCCCCTATTCAACATTGAAGAAGGGCTCAACCTGGTTTTATTGCTCTACATATCACTTGCTTTGAATTCTTGTCACAATCCCATTTTGCATGCTTTTTTAAGCTCACCATGCTTCGGATTTCAGCTTTCATCAGACCTAGACAGAGCCTTATTTTTGCCTATTCTTCATGTTTTGTTAAGGGTCTTAGGCCCTTTGATGATTGGTTTTGGTACTTCATGTTATATCCTTCATATTTCTCGTAAAATTGCATGTTTGTTTAGGCTTGCTTAGCTGCTGATTTGAGCCTTCATCAGGCTTAGAAAGTGTCTTATTTTGGCTTATTCTTCATACTTTGTCAAGGGTCCAAAGTTTTTTGATCATTGCTTATGGTACCTCATGTTGTAGCCCCTTATTGGCTCATTTTTGCATGCCATTTTGAGCATATCTACACACTGAATTAGGGGATCTCATCTACTGTAAATATGCATGTTTTTGGCCCCTCTTCAATTTTGTAGAACTGTGTTTTTCATTTTGAGCATTGTATATAATACTTGCTTTGTAATTCTCCTCTTTTCCCCCATTTTTGCAAGCTATTTTTGCCATGCTTGTGGTTGTTATTTAGCTTCGCTTTGTACTGAAAAAATGTCATATTTGGGGCTGCCTTGCTACTGTTTTTGCTTTCATGTATCAATTTTGCATGTTTAGCATAGCCGTAGGCCATTTCGGGTACTTAGAATCACATTTCGGGATGATTTCATGCATCGGTTGTCATTTCGTATCATTTCGGGACTGTTTTCCCTTTCATTTAGGTGCTGAAATTTGGTTGGCATGCTTGCATATCATTTCCCGTGCTATTTCATGCCTTCGGGCCATGCCTCGGTTTGCGTGCCCGTGGGTACGCACTTCGAGGCACCTCTGTTTTATCCGACGGCATCTGATGTGAGTGTGGCTGAGGTCCACTCATGTTAGTGTAAGCCCAATTTGCATTTCCATCTCATTTTGTCATCGCCTCGGTGTGCGTGCCTGTGGGCACACATTTCGAGGCACTTCGGTTTTATCCGATTTCCACTTCATATCATCGCCTCGGTGTGCGTGCCTGTGGGCACACATTTCGAGGCACTTCGGTTTTATCCGATTTCCACTTCATATCATCGCCTCGGTGTGCGTGCCTGTGGGCACACATTTCGAGGCACTTCGGTTTTATCCGACTTCCACTTCATATCATCGCCTCGGTGTGCGTGCCTGTGGGCACACATTTCGAGGCACTTCGGTTTTATCCGACTTCCACTTCATATCATCGCCTCGGTGTGCGTGCCTGTGGGCACACATTTCGAGGCACTTCGGTTTTATCCGATTTCCACTTCATATCATCGCCTCGGTGTGCGTGCCTGTGGGCACACATTTCGAGACACTTCGGTTTTATCCGATTTCCACTTTACATCATCGCCTCGGTGTGCGTGCCCGTGTGCACGCATTTCGAGACACTTCGGTTTTATCCGATTTGCATTTCACATCATCGCCTCAGTTTGCGTGCACGCGTGCACGCATTTCGAGACGTCTCATTTTCATAGCATTGTGCATACTAGGCTGTATCTTAGTTGCATTTCATGCATATCATGTATATTGCATTGTGTTCGGGATAGGAGTTAGCCCGGGCACGGGAAACGAGGCACGTTTCGTACTCCGAGTGACGGAACGGGTCTCAATTCCCAGGTCACCGACACTCCGGATAACTCATGATGGAGTTAGGTTTTGTTGTAACATTCATCTGCATTCATCCTATAGTGAGTTGTGCAAACCGATTCCTCGGCCATCATGCATCGGTATGCGTGATTGGTGGCACGAGAATCGAGGCATGCATATATTTGTGAAATACATTGCTATGCCCTTTTCCTGCTCTCTGTTGCAGCAAAATAGAGGATCAGCAACTTTTCAGAGTCGGGCACGCATTTCAAGAAATACTGCGAACAGAGGCTAAATTGGGCATCCCAGTGGATTTCCGCGCGAGGCAGCCCAGCATACATCACTCCATTATCCGGAACGAAGCAAGGCAGCCCCTGGCTTGCAAGCCAATTTTAAAGCTTCCTTAGTTTAATATAGAAATCTGTATTATTTCGGACTGTATTATTCTGTAATTTCGGACTGTATATTCTTTCGGACCCTCTGCGCGAGGGCAAAACTGTAATAAGTGTGGGTGAGTGTGATGTATGTCTTCCAACCCCACGTCTTTCTTCCCTTTTATTTACCCGCTTATGTTGGTTAGATTAGGGCATATTTCAATTAGCATACAGTATGACAGCATGTTTGCATTATTCATCTGTTTTGCACGCACCGGGCTCGGCGCATCATACAAACTGCATTTGTATTTCAATTCCAAATTGAATACGTGTTAGTTGTAGCATTCCACATAACATGTTTAGAATAGCCGAGCCTGCTATAGTTGCATTTTTGCATGTGTTGCATTAGGCATTTCTGTATACTTAGGATCATGCATGATTTCTAATCAATTTCTGTTTTGGCTTGGAGTACTCGGTAAGTTTTTGTGCTTTAGCATCCTTGCATGTGTGTGAGTGACTGCCATGAATAGCATGCTTACCATGAGGCTACGTGCTTATGTGATATAACTGCCTTGAATGCCTGTGGGTGGAGGTTGGGTTATCTGAATTGGGACAATTCATCAATCATGTTTTTCTAAGCCCACCTGAGGGTGGCAAATCCGCGTTTTTAGCCTACCTGCGGGTAGCACCATCAAACCATTTTCAAATGTTTTGTTCCAATTCAGGCGATTCAGTCTATACTTGTATGCTGTGCGCATCACATAGTAACCTAGGCTAATAACCGGATAAGAACTCACAAGATTTTCAAAAACAGATATCATGGTTAGTAGAGGCCGGTCTTTGACCGGGCGAGCGGGGGTGCTCACGATGTGACCTTCCCCAATCGTACCCAAGTTCCCGAGCCAACTTTGGTGATGACGGACACGTGGCCTTTGGCAACGAGTCAGGGTTTCCTAAATTTCCCATTTTAAAAAAATATTTAGGTGGCGACTCTGTTATCTGGCAAAGCAGTCCATGTTTGGCACTTCTTTCAAAAATCTGTTTTTCTCAAAACGATTTGCCGGATTTGGACTCTTTGGTTCAAGATTAAGAACCGTGACATTTGAGTCCTTGAATTGTAGTGACCCCAATATGAACAGAACGGGACCTAACCCTCTCGGGGCGTTCGGGGACGTCTACAGTTTCTGGCGACTCTGCTGGGGATGTAGAGAACTTGACTCGAACTCATGATATCTGCTTTTGACTACACTTGTGTGTTTCTTTACATTGCATTTGCATTGGTGCGCCTAGGACACCGTGTTTGCCATATGCCATTCCCGAACGATTTGCCGGAGGCTTGTCTTGTCAAGTCATGTCCGTAAGGCTGATCGGCTCTGGGCTCTGACAGCATGGGAACACAAACCCCGGTTTTACCGGGGCACCCTTTTTGACTATTCGACCTAGTGCATATTCGGATCCATAGTGACCATTCCAGACTAGGACAGGTTGCTTACCCGTTTATAGGTTGTTTGAAGCCGCTGCGTGCGTAGTGAAACCCTAGTTCCTAACAAAATAGGACAGGGAAACCCTACCCCAACATAGGGGTGTTTTGGCTCTCACTTATCTGTTATGTGCTTGTTAGAGTGCGTCTCTACAGGGAATGCATGTATCAGTCTATAAGTTTGGGCATCAGGCCTGCTGGCACCATGTCAGTATTTGGGAATCAGTTATCTGCGGGTATCAGATTCAGTTTTGAGGCAGAGATTTGGGCAGAATTCAGTAGAGGGCACACTCATTCAGCTTTGCTCATTTTGATTATGGTGAAATTAGGCTGAGGTGCTGTCGATTTTCTCTTTTGCTAGGTAGTCTGGGAACCATAGCTTCAGAGGGCTCCAAATACCCCCCGGGTACACCGAACTTGTGTTGATAGACTTTGTTGGGTCAGAGATTCAATTCAAGGGCAATCAGCGTTACTTTATCAGAGGCAGGGTGAAAAGGACCAGTCGGGCACAGATCACCAGCTCAGCAGTTATCAGATCAGTGGCCCTTATCCACCCCACCAGTGAACAGTCAGGCTGAGGCCTCAGTTTCTACTACAGGGATAGATACACCAGTCAGTTAGATGGATCAGCAGAACACGTCAGGGATGGAGGCAACGATGCGTCAGATGCAAGAAAGTATGAAACTCATGCAACAGGACACTACCCGTCAAGCGGAATTTGCCAAAAGCCAGGCCGAGATTATAGCCCAACAGGCAGAGACAATTGCCAGGCTAGAGCAGCAAACTGGAGTATCTACTTCACACCAGGCTCCTCCCCAACCCAGAGTTCCAACGCTCGGGGAGACAGCTAATGTCCAGGATGATACGGACATTCCAGGCAGGCCAGCTCCGTCCCTGGTTCTACCCCAACTATCTAAAACACCCACCAACCTACCAGACTCCCCCTTTGAGTTCAAGATGGACCCCACAGCATTGAAAGTGAGCAAGCTTGAGGAATTGTTCAAAAAGTCTCAGGGGGCCCATTCTATTCCTGATATAGAGGATGGTTTTACCGACTCAGTGGTGACATTACCAGATCGGTTCAAGATGCCACATATCGATCGGTTCGATGGCTCTGAAGACCCAATGGTGCACCTCCAACTGTTTTCTGATATCTTAAGGCCAGTGGGTTTGACCACAGCCCAGAAATTGTCATTATTCGGCCGAACCCTGTCTGGGATAGCCACAATCTGGTATGCAAAATTGGAGAGCTCTGTGAAACAGAACTGGGAAGAGCTGGCTGAGGCCTTTGTTGCTCAATACTCCTACAACACACAGATTGAGGTCACAACTCGTGATCTTGAAGTCACCCGCCAGGAGCCGAAGGAGGGTTTCTCAGAGTTCGTGACGAGATGGAGGGCAAAGGCCTCAATGATGACTACAAGGCCTTCCGACAAAGATCAGATCAGGATGATTGTTCGGAATCTGCATGGCGAGTTGCTGCAAAAAATGGTCGTTTTACCTCTGTTTACCTTTCCAGCCCTTCATGAAATGGGGGTTCAAATCGAGGATGCCATCAGACAAGGGATCTTCGCAGAAGATAATGAGCCTTTGAGGAGGAATGTTGCTCGCAGTTCCAATGCTACTACTGATGGTAGCACAGCTGCGAAATGCTCAGAAGTAGACACTATCACCACTTCCCCCAATGACCAAAAACCAACTACTTCAGCTCGGCCCCAAGCCCGAAAATTCCATCCTCTTTACATGAGTCTCTCCCAAGCCTTGAAAAAGCTGCAAGAAGAAGGGCACCTAGAACTCCTAGAACCCCAACCCCTCCCAAATCCTCTTCCACCAAGGTATGACCCAGCTAAATACTGTGCCTACCATCAACAGCACGGTCATGATACGAACCGTTGCATCCGCCTCCGTCATAAGATTCAGGATCTTATTGATGAAAAGACCTTAGCTCCACCAAAAGGACCTCAAGTTAGTACTGGCTCATCACCTCCCCACCTCAACCTCATCCATACACTACCATCCACCTTCGACCCCAGCATATACATCGCCCCAGCCCATCTACCCAAGCCTGAGGTGTTCATTCCAGAAAGCACGGACTTATGCATGATGGGTGCATCTGAACCCCAATCATCCCAAACCCATGAACCCACTACTTCTGAGCTGATGAGGATGATCGAAGATCTTCAAAGAACTGTGGCAGATCTGGCCTTTGGAGTTTTGGCTCCGTCATCGACCACATCGCCTACCAGGGAGTTCATGTCAAAAGGCTCCCCAGTCTTGGGGCGAGCTACATCCGAGGAAGGCCAATCCCTTAGCAACGTGGAGGCCAGTGGAAAGAACAAGATAGGGGCGGACATGGATCCCCATGAGCATCTTCTGTTGGCTGTTGAGGCTTTGAAAGCCGAGGGACTGAACAAAGAGCAAGTGCTCACAGTCGTTGCAAAAACTGTGGATGGCATTTTCGCCACTCAAGTTGGGGGCAGTTTGAATCAAGGGGCAAACCGGGAAAAGGGCCGTTGTACCAGAAATGATCCTGTTAGCTCTAATCTTGCACTCAGAAGAGATCAGCAAACCAGGCCAGCACCTGCCAATCCTTTTACTGGTACGCCCAGTAAAAATCCACAAACCTTGAAGTACCAACCCCGAGGTCAGAGGGTCTTCCATGCCCTCCACATGCCTTTATCCAAAGCTTTCCAAATCCTTATTGGACAAGGCCATCTCAAACCCCTTGAGCCTCGGTCTCTCCCGAACTCTCTTCCGGCTACACATAATGCTACCCAGTACTGCGCATACCATCAGCAAACTGGCCATGCTACCAACAACTGTTTCCGTCTTCGCCATGAAGTACAGGATCTGTTTGACAACGGAGTTGTCCTCCCGCCAAGCTCTGCAAAGTCCATTGGCACTGGATCGGTGAACTTGGGGGATAATGCGATGTGATTAGGGGGATGAACCAGCTGCGGGTGGCACTCAGATCAACTCCAGACGTGGGAATGGCACGCACTGTTCTGAGCAATATGCAAATACCAGTTTTGTGCTTTCTAACTTGGGGATTGGGTTAGTTTTTGTTACTTTGTTTTGAGTCTGTCTTTTTGTTTTGAGTCAGTCTCTTTTGTCTTGGGTCTGTCTTGTTGTATCGAGTCAGTCCTGTTGTATAGAAGTCAGGTGATTCCGGGGGTGTTACCTCGGGCGTCACCATTCTGTTTCGCGTTTGTCTTTTTGTTTTGTTTCGAGTCTGTTTCTGCCAGGGAGCCAGTTATGCCAACAGATTTTGAATGAAACAACAGTGATTTCATACGCTAGCATTTGTTTTTGCCGTGTGCTAGTTGTGCCGGGATTTGAATGAAATGGCAGCGCATTCCACCTGCTCTCTTGTGCCTTGAAGCCATTGTATTGACCTAAGTTTTTCAAAACCTTTTTTGAACACTGCAGTGAAAACAAAGAGGAAGGAATTCCTCGGGATTTGCAAAACTTTGATCAAATTGAGAGAAAGAGAGGCGTGCTAAGCCCTTAATGAATGAAATCATGCTTGTTAGTGTGAGTACTGAGAAGGACCCTGGCTTTGATCCAGATTGATCCTACACTGTCTTCAGCGCGAGCGTTTTGTCGCTTTCTTAAAAACTTTCGAAAAATGTTTTGCGCGGTCCTGCGAAGACATGTGTGGAATCGCTCTTGAGATTGTGCAGCTTAGGATCGCTCTCAGCCTAGAGACTCAACCCCTTTGCTTCCAAACCTTGAACTTGCATTCAGAATGTTCAACGGTCGACCACAATGTAAGGCCTGTGTGGCCAGATTGGAAGCAGCCCTTGAACAAGAGGCACCAAAGTCAGGTCAAGAAGGTCAGACCCCATCAGAAGAAGCTTGCAAAGCTAGAACAGAAGCACCCCTCGAACTAGGGGCAAAAAATATCCGATGTGCTCGAAGAGCCAAATGTGGATCTTTCTGCAAGTTAATACAGCAGCCACTCTCCTGGATATAGAGGGCTTCAATCTCAAAACCATTTGGCATGGACTTGTTACACTTTTACCCTTCGAGAGGCTCGCTGGGCCGAAAACCCGTAAGGGCGACCCAGGCAAAAGTTAGAGCAAGAAAAAGAAGAAAAAGAACAAAAAAGAAAAATGCAAAAAAGAACAAAAAAAGAGAAAAGGAAAAAATGCAAAGAAAAGAAAAAAAAGAAAAGATGAAAAAGAAAAGAAAAAAAAAAGAAAAAAGAGAAGAAATGAAAATGAAATGAAAAGAAAAACAAAGCTCGCAAGGTCGAAAACCTGCAACAGGCGCCTTGGCAAAAGTTAGAGCATAAAAAGGAGAGGTTAAATACCCGAGTGTACCTTAACCCCGAACTACGTAAGGCTTGATTCCCATCTTTGGGATACGTAGGCAACTTCATTCTGAAGTCCAGCCGTAAAACAATTCAAATTCAATTGTGTCCATGTAATGGTTTTTGACCATCCTTGCCTTCTCTGTATCCGAGAGTACGGTTGCAATCATCGCTCTGAGGACTGACTACAATGCGCTGCAGTACCATTCAAACAAGGAGCAACTCTTCGTTGCCATTCAGTGTGCTGCGGCGCCATTCAAACAAGGGGCAACTTTCCGTTGCCATTCAATGCGCCGCGGTGCCGTTCAAACAAGGGGCAACTTTCCGTTACCATGCAACTCTCTTCAAGCGCAGGGCAGTTTTCCTTTGGATCCGAGGTTGTGCGTCTCGAGAGTGGGTTCTATGCTCGTTGAGCAGTGGCCGTTTGCAAAAATAGTTTTTGAGAATTTTTACTGAGGTTGACTAATTTTTTCGAAAATTGTTTCATCTTTTCCAAAAACTGGCCCATTTCTTGGACCCAAAAAAGGAAAATTTTCAGTGCTCATAGCCTGACTTGCATGATTTCAAATCAAAAATCGAACAAGCATGTTAATCTAACTCTCATTTTGGTCAAAATTGTTTTAGTAGAAAGCAAAAACAAAAAATGGTCAAAATGATGAACTAGGGGCGCAGTCGAGTCAGGAGTTCTGTCTTTTCCCCTTTGTCAAAATACTTGCCAGAAGGGCACCATACTTGCCAGAAAGGGCACCACTGAAGCTAGCCACAAAGGGCTGAAAGCTCCCTCATCCTCCGAGCAACGAGGTATCAAGCCAAGTGCGAAGCACGAACGGGAATGGATCAAGATATTCCACTCCCTCATCTTGACAGATCTGATCACGTCCAAACTCCCCAGTAGAGCATTGTCAACCGGTCAGCTGCAGATTTGCTACACACCCAGTTGTAGCACAACCCCTCTGTAGGAGAAGTTCACTGCTGTGCGCAGGAGAAAAAGAATCTAGCAGCATGTTAGGGGCAAGAGCCCGCAACTTGCTGTTTATCTATCAACCACCCAGGGGAGGGATGAAAAATGAGAGATTGAAGAATAGAGAGATGTGCGATGAGAGGAAAAAGTGAGAAAAGGGCTTTTTCAGAAAAACAGAGCTTGAGGGCCGAGTGATGTGAGAACCACAAATGAGAAAGGGTGGGAAACACTACCTGGTGAAACAGGCTCCCTGTGCACGTCTGAGTGTCGTGTCTTTTGTTTTATCTCGATTTTGTTTTGGGTCGTTTCGAGTGTTACTCGATGTGTCTAGGTTGTGTGCCTTTTATTTCCTTGTTGAGTCGTTTTGCTGTGTTCAGTCGTAGGCTCAATACCTGGTCGAAAACTCATCTCTCAATTTCGAAAATAAAATCATTTTGTGCTCCGAGTGCCGTGCCGTTCTCCACATTTGTTCAAAACAGAATTTGTTCTTGTACAAAACCGCAGGGTTCAACCTAGGTCATATGAGAACAGTGGAACCAGGACCTATCTGAAGCTATAATGGTTCCGGACTGCAAGACAAAAGCAAAAGAGGAAAATGTCGGGCATCTGAGTTTGTTCCAACTTCAGTAAGCTCTGAGATCGCATTCCGTATGCACCTTGTCAGGTCTTGTCAATGCTCTGAAGTATGAGTGTGCCTCTACCTCGAGCTCGAGATCAAGTCTACTTCAAGCCAGAATGGGGATCAGAAATGCTCTCTCTAAATACCAGCCCCTGCCAGATGCATCTTGGCCGTGTTTGCGATGAGTTCCTAGGAGACCAACTGCGACGGTGGAAATTAGAGTTCGAATGGCTGTTGCCTAGAACGCAAAGGTTCGGGATTTCCGAGACTAAAGTCTGGTTTAAATACCCAGAGGCGTGCCCTCGGCTTGAAATCTGTATGGAAGCCCCATAGGTTGAGATAGCATGTGTGCACCTTAATTCTGGATACTGAACCAACCTAGTCTGTCACCCCGTTGGAGAATAGGGAAAGTTGTGAGTATGATCAGGAAGACAAGCGGCAGCCGTGGCTCCTACATGCAGATGTTGTTACTTGTTAGCATTCCAAAGCCTTTGTACTGCGAGTTAAAGGTAAGTGTTCGAAGAGCACGAGGGGAGATCCCCATCAGAGTAGAGCGGTTCACCGCCACTCACCTCATGAGGTGCTTTCTAAAGCGCCGCTTTGTCCATTTATTGCTTTCCGTAAGCATCATGCATTGTAATGCATTGTATCTATCAAGTTTCTTTCTCAGTCATGCACGATATTGTATGTACGGTTCATTCAAAGAAGTTCCGTTTGAGATCATTCACTTTGTGTACCAATCACACTTCATTCACTTAGTGTATCAATCACACTCCATTCACTTAGCGTATCAATTACACTTTATTTGCTTCACTCAGTGTATCTAACACACTTCATTTGCTTTAGTGTATCAATCACACTTCATTCATTTTGTGTATCTATCACACACATTTTCACTTAGTGCATCTATCACACTTTGTGCTTGTCTTTTGTGTATCCATCACACTTTGCTCACTTCACCCTTTGTATATCAATTACACTTTGCTCAAATAGTGTATCTATCACACACTCGCTTTGCCTACTTTGTGTATCAATCCCACACACTCACACCACTTGTTACCCGGTTAAAACCTTCCCTCTCTCCGTATGAAATACGTTGAGATACGCCTGTTGGTTACACCATTGTTATTCTCCCCGGTTAAAACCTTTATCTCGGGTTGCGTTGTGTACGCACCTGGGCGGTTGTTTTTTGGACCTCCTCTCACGATTTCAGCGTGGTTTGAGTGTCCCTTTCCTTACGCGATTTCAGCGTGTTTGGAATTTATCTCGGGTTGCATTGTGTACGCACCTGGGCGGTTGTTTTTGGACCTCCTCTCACGATTTCAGCGTGGTTTGAGTGTCCCTTTCCTTATGCGATTTCAGCGTGTTTGGAATTTATCTCGGGTTGCGTTGTGTACGCACCTGGGCGGTTGTTTCTTGATCTCTTCTCACGCTTTTAGCGTGTTTTGAGTGTCCCCTTCCTCACGCGATTTCAGCGTGTTTGGAATTTATCTCGGGTTGCGTTGTGTACGCACCTGGGCGGTTGTTTCTTGATCTCTTCTCACGCTTTCAGCGTGTTTTGAGTGTCCCCTTCCTCACGCGATTTCAGCGTGTTTGGAATTTATCTCGGGTTGCGTTGTGTACGCACCTGGGCGGTTGTTTCTTGATCTCTTCTCACGCTTTCAGCGTGTTTTGAGTGTCCCCTTCCTCACGCGATTTTCAGCATGCTTGGAATTTATCTTAGGTTGCGTGGAACGCGCTTCTGATTGATTTTCTTTGTTCTTCCTCCACTCACGAGTCCAGCGTGGTTGGAGTATGTCACAATTTTCCATCTATTGTACTCTCTGTTGCATCTATCGTGAATACTTGCTTCATTACAGCTCTCTTTGCATGATCATGAATGATAATCGGCTTCGCGTAGCGTATAAGTCCAATCGTCAAACCGGCTTCGCGTAGCGTGTAAGTCCAATCTTCAAACCGGCTTCGCGTAGCGTATAAGTCCAATTGTCAAACCGGCTTCGCGTAGCGTGTAAGTCCAATTATGAAAATCTTTCTGCATATCATTTTGCATTTTGCCCCCTGCCTGCGGGCACGCCTGCGGGCACACATTTATCTGTTCATCTTGTATGATTGTCTCAGTCTTCGGCCTTGTCAAAAATGGGTCGTCTCTGGGCGTTGACATTCACTCCCGTCACTTGTGACTTCTGAGTTCTGTCAAAGAGGGGCAACTGTAGACATCCCATTTTTGACCGACCTTAAGACTCAGACGTCACCGATTGAGCGCTCGGTGATGTTGCATGTTGTGCTCGTTCAGAAGTCTTAGAGTCGCGGCCGTGTGCCCCGCCTCCGGACTTCCGAACCTTCTTCTGTGCCTTGTCTCGGTTTGCGAACCAGACTCGGTTTTCTCTGTTTTCTTTCCTACGGGAAGGGAGTAGTCCTGTAGACTATCTCTCGGTGGCCGTGAGCTACTTTTCGTGGCCGTAGGCCATTTTGCCCATTTTCGGGACCCCGAATCTCGCGGTTTGGGCCCCGAGCATTCATTTTGCATCGATTTTTGTTCAATTTTGGCAAGTGCCTCTATTTTATCATACCGAGGAACACTGGGGCCTCAGATGCCCACTTCGTGGCCGAACACCACTTTCGGTGCTCACAGCCGGTTTTCGGACCCCGAACCTCGCGGTTTGGGCCCCGAGCATTCATTTCGCATCGATTTCTGTTCATTCTTGGCAGGTACCTGTTGTTTTCATACCGAGGAACACTGGGGCCTCTGATGCCCATTTCGTGGCCGAACGCCACTTTTTTTTTTAGAGCAAAATATCTAGATATTTTGAAAGATATTTTGAAAGATATTTAGAGCAAAATATCTAGATATTTTTCCCACCTTTTTGCCCTCCTTTTTCACCCCTTTTTCTTGGCCATATAAACCAGCAGCCACCAGCTGGTTTAAGGGTTAGAAAAAATCCTTGGAGCCTTGCATATACATCTCCTCCATTCCTCTCTTCCAAAAAGCTTCAAACATCCAAGTCTTGGCACCATTTGTTCATCAACACCTAGCATCACCATCACCATTCCATTTCCAGCAGCAGCTAGGAAGGTTTTTCAGAGGCTAAGAAGCAACAAATTTGGTCCAAGAAGCAACAAAAGAAGTTGTCTACAAGGGTAAGCTTCTAAATCCTTTTTTCTAGCAAAATTTTGAGTAATTTCTTAGCCCTATTTGCTTTTTGTTTTGGACTCCAACCCCTTCTGGTTTTGTACTTATTTGAGCCCCTCTACAACATTGTAGAAGGGCCCAACCTCATTTGGTGTCTCTATGATATACTTTCTTCAATATCACTCTTTAGGCCATTAATTTGCATGCTTTGTTTGGCTTTTGAGTGATCTGATTTCGAGTATACTATATACTGTGAGTGGGCTTATTTTGAGCCCCTCTTCAACATTGAAGAAGGGCTCAACCATGTTTGACTTCTCTATCATGCACTTCCTTTGAAATGCTTCCATTTTACCGTAAAATTGCATGATTGTTTTGGCCTATTTGTGATCCGAGTTGGAGCATTCAACATACTGATATTGTGCTTATTTTGAGCCCCTATTCAACATTGAAGAAGGGCTCAACCTGGTTTTATTGCTCTACATATCACTTGCTTTGAATTCTTGTCACAATCCCATTTTGCATGCTTTTTTAAGCTCACCATGCTTCGGATTTCAGCTTTCATCAGACCTAGACAGAGCCTTATTTTTGCCTATTCTTCATGTTTTGTTAAGGGTCTTAGGCCCTTTGATGATTGGTTTTGGTACTTCATGTTATATCCTTCATATTTCTCGTAAAATTGCATGTTTGTTTAGGCTTGCTTAGCTGCTGATTTGAGCCTTCATCAGGCTTAGAAAGTGTCTTATTTTGGCTTATTCTTCATACTTTGTCAAGGGTCCAAAGTTTTTTGATCATTGCTTATGGTACCTCATGTTGTAGCCCCTTATTGGCTCATTTTTGCATGCCATTTTGAGCATATCTACACACTGAATTAGGGGATCTCATCTACTGTAAATATGCATGTTTTTGGCCCCTCTTCAATTTTGTAGAACTGTGTTTTTCATTTTGAGCATTGTATATAATACTTGCTTTGTAATTCTCCTCTTTTCCCCCATTTTTGCAAGCTATTTTTGCCATGCTTGTGGTTGTTATTTAGCTTCGCTTTGTACTGAAAAAATGTCATATTTGGGGCTTCCTTGCTACTGTTTTTGCTTTCATGTATCAATTTTGCATGTTTAGCATAGCCGTAGGCCATTTCGGGTACTTAGAATCACATTTCGGGATGATTTCATGCATCGGTTGTCATTTCGTATCATTTCGGGACTGTTTTCCCTTTCATTTAGGTGCTGAAATTTGGTTGGCATGCTTGCATATCATTTCCCGTGCTATTTCATGCCTTCGGGCCATGCCTCGGTTTGCGTGCCCGTGGGTACGCACTTCGAGGCACCTCTGTTTTATCCGACGGCATCTGATGTGAGTGTGGCTGAGGTCCACTCATGTTAGTGTAAGCCCAATTTGCATTTCCATCTCATTTTGTCATCGCCTCGGTGTGCGTGCCTGTGGGCACACATTTCGAGGCACTTGGGTTTTATCCGATTTCCACTTCATATCATCGCCTCGGTGTGCGTGCCTGTGGGCACACATTTCGAGGCACTTCGGTTTTATCCGATTTCCACTTCATATCATCGCCTCGGTGTGCGTGCCTATGGGCACACATTTCGAGGCACTTCGGTTTTATCCGACTTCCACTTCATATCATCGCCTCGGTGTGCGTGCCTGTGGGCACACATTTCGAGGCACTTCAGTTTTATCCGACTTCCACTTCATATCATCGCCTCGGTGTGCGTGCCTGTGGGCACACATTTCGAGGCACTTCGGTTTTATCCGATTTCCACTTCATATCATCGCCTCGGTGTGCGTGCCTGTGGGCACACATTTCGAGACACTTCGGTTTTATCCGATTTCCACTTTACATCATCGCCTCGGTGTGCGTGCCCGTGTGCACGCATTTCGAGACACTTCGGTTTTATCCGATTTGCATTTCACATCATCGCCTCAGTTTGCGTGCACGCGTGCACGCATTTCGAGACGTCTCATTTTCATAGCATTGTGCATACTAGGCTGTATCTTAGTTGCATTTCATGCATATCATGTATATTGCATTGTGTTCGGGATAGGAGTTAGCCCGGGCACGGGAAACGAGGCACGTTTCGTACTCCGAGTGACGGAACGGGTCTCAATTCCCAGGTCACCGACACTCCGGATAACTCATGATGGAGTTAGGTTTTGTTGTAACATTCATCTGCATTCATCCTATAGTGAGTTGTGCAAACCGATTCCTCGGCCATCATGCATCGGTATGCGTGATTGGTGGCACGAGAATCGAGGCATGCATATATTTGTGAAATACATTGCTATGCCCTTTTCCTGCTCTCTGTTGCAGCAAAATAGAGGATCAGCAACTTTTCAGAGTCGGGCACGCATTTCAAGAAATACTGCGAACAGAGGCTAAATTGGGCATCCCAGTGGATTTCCGCGCGAGGCAGCCCAGCATACATCACTCCATTATCCGGAACGAAGCAAGGCAGCCCCTGGCTTGCAAGCCAATTTTAAAGCTTCCTTAGTTTAATATAGAAATCTGTATTATTTCGGACTGTATTATTCTGTAATTTCGGACTGTATATTCTTTCGCGGACCCTCTGCGCGAGGGCAAAACTGTAATAAGTGTGGGTGAGTGTGATGTATGTCTTCCAACCCCACGTCTTTCTTCCCTTTTATTTACCCGCTTATGTTGGTTAGATTAGGGCATATTTCAATTAGCATACAGTATGACAGCATGTTTGCATTATTCATCTGTTTTGCACGCACCGGGCTCGGCGCATCATACAAACTGCATTTGTATTTCAATTCCAAATTGAATACGTGTTAGTTGTAGCATTCCACATAACATGTTTAGAATAGCCGAGCCTGCTATAGTTGCATTTTTGCATGTGTTGCATTAGGCATTTCTGTATACTTAGGATCATGCATGATTTCTAATCAATTTCTGTTTTGGCTTGGAGTACTCGGTAAGTTTTTGTGCTTTAGCATCCTTGCATGTGTGTGAGTGACTGCCATGAATAGCATGCTTACCATGAGGCTACGTGCTTATGTGATATAACTGCCTTGAATGCCTGTGGGTGGAGGTTGGGTTATCTGAATTGGGACAATTCATCAATCATGTTTTTCTAAGCCCACCTGAGGGTGGCAAATCCGCGTTTTTAGCCTACCTGCGGGTAGCACCATCAAACCATTTTCAAATGTTTTGTTCCAATTCAGGCGATTCAGTCTATACTTGTATGTTGTGCGCATCACATAGTAACCTAGGCTAATAACCGGATAAGAACTCACAAGATTTTCAAAAAAGATATCATGGTTAGTAGAGGCCGGTCTTTGACCGGGCGAGCGGGGGTGCTCACGATGTGACCTTCCCCAATCGTACCCAAGTTCCCGAGCCAACTTTGGTGATGACGGACACGTGGCCTTTGGCAACGAGTCAGGGTTTCCTAAATTTTCCATTTTAAAAAAATATTTAGGTGGCGACTCTGTTATCTGGCAAAGCAGTCCATGTTTGGCACTTCTTTCAAAAATCTGTTTTTCTCAAAACGATTTGCCGGATTTGGACTCTTTGGTTCAAGATTAAGAACCGTGACATTTGAGTCCTTGAATTGTAGTGACCCCAATATGAACAGAACGAGACCTAACCCTCTCGGGGCGTTCGGGGACGTCTACAGAGTGGTTGGCTTATTGTATACTTGGATGTGATAATCTCATTGTCATTGATTCCTGATATCTTTGCATCAAAAATTTATATGAACACTGCTCATGTTGCTTACAAGATCTCATTCTTCTTTGTTCATAGCTCATTCTGAATGCCCATACTCATTTACTTCATGATCTCATTCTGTACACATCCTTGAGATAAACTGTTGCAGGGGTTTCCGCACAAGTGATGAAAGTTCTCTATGGACCACTAACAGTGTTTCTTGTACTTTTTCAGAGGAATTGACCTATACTAGTATATCATAGGTAATGTTGAGTCTCTTAACCATCTACCATCTTTTTTCACTTCCATGGTTTCTCCCTCAGTTCATTGAATTCCGAGCATTAGGAAAAGGCTACCTCAGAGGCACCAACCAGGCCATCCTTTTTGATTTCATTCTTCTCTGGTTTGGTCTCCATACTCTTGAGCGTGCATGCCACCAGTGAGTGCCCACAAGAAAGAAAAGTTTAAAAAAATAAAAAAAATTGATGTCTTGTCCCCGCTCGAGCGTCAAATCCCACACTCGAGCGTGGTTTTGGGTCTTGCAGCATTTTGTACCATGCTTTACAGTTCTGTGAGGTTGATTTGGCGCTCGAGCGTCCGTTTTCACGCTCGAGCGGATCTCTGCGTGCTTTGACTCCCGCTCAAGCGTTAAATCTTACGCTCGAGAAGACTGGTTTTGATTAAATCTCCTTCCCTCGACTCTTCAGTTCATTTTTTCTCCAAGTTTCATTCTCTCTCCTAGGGCACCTTGGCGATTCAGTCCATTGCTCCTCCTTGGTGTCATCTGTGGTGATTTCAGTGTTTTTGCACACCTAAGGTATGTCTCTCCTTGATTTTTCCACTGTTTTTCTATTTCTTTTGTCGTTTGTCTGTCACTTTTGGTTTCCTAGTGTTCGTTTTGATTGGGTTTGTTTAATCGTGTGTCTCTTGGTCTGTGTTAAGTGAGTCTTTGGCACTTTGAGATGAGTTAAAGTCTTCTCTTGTTGATTGTTTCTCTGATTTTCATTAAGCCTATGTTATTTTGGTTTCATTGCTCACCATGATTCATATTTGAAATATTTGGTTCTCTTAAGACTACATTGTTGCATCATAGTTTTATCTACTTGACTCATGTTGCTATATCAAACTGTGCTACTAATGTTTTGTGTTTTCTCTTTTGGTTTAATTTTGTTTTGGGTTGGGGGTTGTGTGTTTTGGTTTTGTTTCTTTGTCTTGCTTTAGTTATGTCTACTTTCAAGAGACGGAAGTCTACTGCCCCTCGCCCTACATTTAACTCTGACCGATTTCTCTCGGTTGAGAAAGCCAAGTTGTTTCGCGAGTTTTATCCAGCCCGAACCATTCACCTTGAACGTAATGTTCAACCCAACACATTCGAGTCTATCCCTATCCGTTCTCTTTTTGATCCCTTGGCTGGGGATAATGTCCTTGTATTTTCTGGTTCTCAAAACCTAACTTGGGTGCGAGAATTTTATTGTAACATGGAAAGTCTTGATGATATTGGTTCATCCTTCCAGACTTGGGTTAGGTCAAAATCAATTACTGTTACCACTGATCTTATTCGAGAGTTGTTAGGGATTAGTGAAGTATTCCCCATCTTCTATCCTTTTCCTGTGCGCCCAACTTATGACTTCAATGAGGTTGCCCATGCCTTATGTGGTTTCCCTCGTCCTTGGCCCTCCGGTTCCTTAATCAAATATAATGAGCTTCTTCCTCAATTTAGGTTGCTTAACCTCATTGTGTGTGCAAATGTTATCGTCACCACCTATAGTTCCGAAATCAACCAGGACCAAGGGTTTGTCCTCTAGTGTCTCACTCAAAATCGCTCTATTGATCTTGCCACATTGATCATCCAGAAAATGGTTGCAGCATATGAGCGCAATAACCTTGGTTTACCTTACGGGTGCCTAATCAACCGACTTCTCGCCAAGTTTGAGGTCCCATCTTTTAATAAGGATGAGTTTGGTTCTCCTACCCGACCCTTTACCAAAAAGACTGTCTCTCAAAGTCAGTCTTACATTCGGGGGGTTTCTACTGGGGTAGGTTGGTCTGGTGCAGGTACAGGTGATGCTGCTGCTCTGGCAGAAGAGGCTGAGTATGATGCCGCTACTGCTGGTGGTGTTTTCGGTGAGGGGGAGCAGCCACCTCCGGTTCGTACGATTCGTGGCCAACTTCAGTTTTTTGAGCAGTCTGTTACTTTACGGTTTGACCGACTCGAGGGGCGGATGGATATTTTTGAGGCCCGGGTCACTGATCTCAAGACTACTGCTGATGCCCGGTTCTTTGCCTTGGAGGCTTCTACACGGCGCATTGAGGAGTCTGTGGCCCAGTCTTCTTCTCAGTTGGCTCAGATCCTGACTCTTCTTCGGGTGCAGTCACAGCCACCTGCTCCATGATCATTGTTGTCCAGTCATGCTTTTGGTTACTGGTTTTTTTGGTTTTTGATCTCTCCCGGACAAAAAGGGGGAGTGGTTACATATTCTTGGTACAGTTTTTTGGTACAGTTTTATTTTTGCTTATTATACTTACTTGGTACAGTTGGATAGTTTTGGGTTGTTTTGCTTATATACTTGGAGTTGGATAGATGGGTATATTGGATAGATGGGTATATGGTATTTTTTTTTGATGGATGGATAGTATGTTTCTCAGTTATTTTATATTTTGTTATTTAATATAGTTCCACATATTTTGGTTGGTTTGTGTATTTTTTTTTTCTCAGATAGATTGTTCAAAGGCATTGATCTCCGATGTGCATGGTTTTTGGTGTTTGTTTTGTTTTTTTTTGTTTGGGGAGTTTGTTAGGAAAATTGTTTTAGAATGGGTTTGTCCGAGATTTGACAAAGGGGGAGATTGTTTGCACCTTTTGTTGTCAAATTCCATGGAAAAAACTAAGGTTGTAATAAGATTGTAATTTTCCAGTTTTCCTATTTTTGGCTTCCTGCTTGAGCAGGGAAAGTGACGCTCGAGCAGGGTTTGCACTCTCAGCATCTATTACGCCTGCAAAAATACTAGATGATGTGATTGTACGCTCAAGCGTGAACCCTGTATGAAACACGTAAAATGGAGTCTCCGCTTGAGCGGGCATTCCCACGCTCGAGCGGACCGCGCTATCTCAGTTGCTATATATTCGTGTGTTGGTTCAATACTAGGGTTACTTTTCCTAGATCTTGTTTAAGGGTCTTAGGGTTTTGTTTGAGGTTTTCTTCTGAAGTTTTTAGTAAGTTTTCCTTGATATATTTGAGAGGGTTTGTAACCTATGATCTAAGATACACATATCAAGGAGGTCGATTGATTACATACAAGGGTAGTCTTCTTCGGTGGATTCCGAAGGTTCAAACATGGAGTTTCAAAGGAGTTTGATTCTGTACGTAGTCGTTGATTCGACAAGTGAAGTTGTGGATTCAACTTCAGATTAATCAGTTCCGAGACGAAGGATTGGTGAAAGAGTTACAGAAGGTTTGAAGACAAATTGGATGAGTTGGGTAATTTGTTTGGTATCTTTGTAATATTTCTTTCTTCAGTAGTGGATTGATTAGTGGCGTTTCGCCCGTGGTTTTTTATTACAATTGAAGGTTCTTCAATTGTGGTTTTTCCACGTAAAAATCGTTTGTGTCGGTTTATTATTTATTTCGAAAACAACAATCTAAATCACTTTCGTAAGTGCTTGATAATTTAGATTGTGTGTTTTGAATGATTGGGAATTAAAATATTTTAATCTTGATCTAATCACGAATCACTTCGGATTTTCAATTTTTTTTTTTTATAATTATGCGTTATTGTGATGTAGCTGAAACAATATGTCATCCAACACAGAAAACAATGCAATGGAGAGGTCATCAAATGAGAATGAGGTTATTGAAGATTTTATGGATTTTTTGATGATTGCTTTTATGAATGAGCATATGAATGCGTCAACCAACAAACAACTGCAATGAACTTGTCCATTAAAAGGTGATGATTATAACTTCAGTTTATTAAATGGCCATCCAGAAACAATGATGGACATCATGCAAACGGATGCCCAAACATTCATTTTATTGAAAGACACCTTACTTCAAAATGGCTTTGTCGAAACTGAACATGTGCATATCAGTGTCGGGGAATCGCTTGGAATTTTTTCGTACACTTTCACACAAAATGACCGGCATAGACTACTAGCTGATAGATTTCAGCACTCCACTGAAAATATTTGTTGGCACATCAAAATCATTATGCGGGCACTGTGCAAGCTTGTATCAACGGTTATCAAACCATGTAACCAAGATGAGATACCGGCAAAAATTTTAAATGATAGGAGGTTTTTTCCCTGATTCAAGGTATAACTACATGTTTGTCCTGTAAGTTTTCAATAACAATAACGAATAATTTTTTTTTAATGTTTTAAAAGTAATATCTAGGTTTGTTTCGCGTTTAATGTCAAACTAATATATTTCAAGTAGGATTATGTCAGTGTTATCGATGGCACATTGGTGGATGCGTGGGTCCCTGCCTCAAGACAGAATACCTTCCGTGGCCACAAAGCTACGGTATCGTAAAATATACTCACAACTAGCGACTTCGACATGTTGTTCACATTTATCAATTCTGGATGGGAAGGTAGCGCCCACGATAATGCAATTTTAGTTGACTCAATTACAAGAGCTGATTTACATTTCCCACACCCACCCCATGGTGAGTGCCATCAAACAACACACTGTACTATCTTAAATGTTGATTTTTGTATACATATATTTGATAGAGCATTGCCTACATTATTTACATGTAGGCAAGTATTATTTAGTGGATGCCGGCTTCACGAACATGCTTGGATTTCTTACCCCATTTCGTTCCCAACACTATCACTTGCAAGAGTTTCATGGCCGTCATTATTCTGGACCCAAATTGTTTAACCATCGATATTCGTCGTTATGCAATGTCACAGAAAGAACATTTGGTGTTCTGAAAAAGTGCTTTCCAATATTGTGGTCCATGCCAAATTACAAGTCCACAAGACAAAGACCCCTCGTGATTGCATGTTGTGTAGTGCACAATTGGATCCGTTTGCATGCAGCTTTGGACCTATTCTTCATGGAAGCTGATAATGAAATGGCAGTAGAAGTGGCAGCAGATGGATTTGTTGGAGACCAAGCTGACTATGTTGACATGTCACAATATGGGTTGACGTACCAATCGAACTTCAGGGATGCAATTGCTACTGCTATGTGGCAAAATCATGTTGGCCATGGGTAGATTTGTGATGTGAAGAAATAATGTGAATTTTGTAGTATTGTATGTATTATTACATTCGACTTCTTTTTTTTTTTTTTGATGTATAAAACATTTGAAAATATTAAAAAAAAACAAAAATATTTTTAAAAAAAATCAACCATAATTTTTAAAAAAATATTAAAAAAATAATTTTGTTGTAAAATTTTTTAGTAAAACAAAAATATTTTTTAAAAAAATATTTTAAAATTCATCTATCCCGTTGGTGTTCTAAAAAATCAACCATAATTTTAAAAATAATATTAAAAAAAATATTTTTGTTGTAAAATATTAAAATATTTTAGTAGCACAAAAATATTAAAAAAAACATTTTAAAATCCATCTACCTCGTTGGTGTTTTAAAAAATCAACCATAATTTAAAAAAAAAAAATATTTTGTTGTAAAATATTAAAATATTTCAATAAAACAAAATTATTAAAAAAAAACATTTTAAAATTCATCTACCCAGTTGGTGGTCTAAAAAATCAACCATAATTTAAAAAAAAATATTAAAAAAATAATTTTGTCGTAAAATATTAAAATATTTCAGTAAAACAAAATTATTAAAAAATATATATTTTAAAATTCATCTACCCCATTAGTGTTCTAAATCAACCATAATTTTTAAAAAAATATTAAAAAATTATTTTTGTTGTAACATATTAAAATATTTCATTAAAACAAAATATTATTAAAAAAAAAAAAAACATGTTAAAATTCATCTACCCCGTTGGTATTCTAACAAATCAACCATAATTTAGGAACCAAAATATGATTGTAGACATATTTTTGTTGTATATTTAATATTAAAAAAAAATGTGACTTATTCGGAAAAGTTTTGTAGTATCAAATGCGGTACCGATTTATAAATCAGACGTACATTCCCATACCTATAATTAGGTGCTACGCACAAGTTACATATTCTCAGAAGCTTCCCATGAAAAATTAACGGGTAAAATACTAATAGTTATTTTTGTTACATTTAATTCAATTTAAATTTTACCGAATATTTTCTTATTTAATATTTTTTTGTTATAACTGCTATTTTACTAAAATTTTTACTAATAGAGTTAAGCTGATAGTGTTATTTTATTGAATATTTTATAACTGGTATATAGCAACCACCATTTCCTAATATATGTATACCAGTTATAAAATATATGTATACCAGTAATAGATTTGCTAATAGTGTTATGTATACCAGTTAAAGATTTGCAACCACTATTTCCTTCAATAGTATGTAGCATAAATCTAATGTTTGTCTAACTTCAAAACAATATAACAAATAAATATTATAAAATGGAACATCATCAAAATGTCTTTTTTTGGGAGTGACATTTTCGACTATCCATCGATGAAGAATACGAATGTGGGGTTTCAAATGTCTTACTTGTAAATTAGTGTCGATAAATCGGTTCTCACAAATTGTAGTATAAACTTCACTTACATCACTAACAATGTTAACTAGGTCAGACTCACTTTGAAAATGACTTTGCAAATCTCCTGACTGAACTCCAATAATTTGTGCCAAAGTTTGGGGGTTCAGTGTGATTAGTTTACCTTTGACATAAGATGTCAAACTATTCTCTCCAACTTCTCCCTCAGTAGCGTGGATATACCTTTTGTGATAAATTGGTTAAAGGTAGTCATCCCATCGTCTCCAGTGTGTGCCAACCAACAAAGGATCATATTGAGAAGGTAGATTTACCCTTCTCTCTTTAACAATTGGTCTGTTGGCAAAATTTGGATAAGTTTGTTCATGATTGTATGTGAGAAAATCAATAGTTGGATAGGTTTGTTGTTGTTGGCGTGGTAGAGGATTAGAGGTTTGGCCACGTTCTGGTCTGGCTCTTTTTGTTCTCGGCATGACTTATGAACGTAAGCAAAAGGTAACAAAAATGTATGAAAAATGTATAGCAAAATGTATAGCAAAATGTATGAAAATGGTATGCAAAAGGTAAGCAACAGATAGCCAAAGCTCAGCCTGGGGTTGAGACTTGATGGAAGCTGGAACAGGCGAGGCCGGTTGACCTGCTAGATGACCCACTGGTTGACCGCCGGGTCGACCTATTTGCTGAACTGTTCGGCTTACTTCTACAGCTCTGAAATTGTGAACAACTCTGAAAGAACTTTTGATCAAAGCTCTTGGTCTCTTGTTTTACACGGATATGAATTGTAAAAATATAGAATGAATTTTTGAAATTAATTGATTGTGAAATTAATTGAGGTAGGTGGTGGAGGAGGTGGTTGTATCGTTCGGGTCTCTGATCTGGTTGTATTGATACTATTTTGATACTATTTGAATACTGAATGTCAATGAACATGGTGTTGTTGAAAGTTGTGAAGTGAAATTGTTGGTTAGCAGAGTGATATAAAGCCTTGGTCAAACAAATGGTCAAAACACACTACTGAGTTTTTTTTTTTTTTTTTCTTCCTTTTATTGAAAGCTGACCAATTGAGGTTTTGCAGAGGGCTGATGCTCTACAGAATATGAGTTAAATTACGATGTTGTCCTTTTTATTTTTTTCTAACATATGAATTTAGTATTTGTTGAAAGAGGGCTAATATGGTCATTTCAATGTCGAACACATCAATGAATAGCCACACTAATATTATTGATGGTACTTACACTTCACGGGTGAAATGGACAGGTGAGGCACAATAATGAAGGTGAAGACAATGGTATAGCTTCACAGATTTTTCATCAAAGTGATAAAATTTAACAAATAAAAAATTGTTTAGGTAGCGTTTGATAACGTTTATATTTTTGGTTTCTATTTACAAAAATTTTATTAATTAGTTTTTATTTATTTTTGAAAAAATATAAATTACAAACGCGTTTTGTTTGAACAAAATATTTATTGTCCAAATTTAACAAACATAAACAAAAAATATGTTTATTCAGGTCTAAAATATTTATATTTATTTTTTATTATTTTATAACAATGGGATCATACACATTATAATTGAAAAAAAAATAATTATAAAAATAAATTGGGAAAAATTAATTTAAAAAAATAATTAAAAAAATAAATTTAAAAACATTAATTGAAAAAATAAATTAATTGAAAAAAAATAATTGTAATAAAAATTATTTGGAAAAAAAGTAATTGAAAAAAAAATCATTTGAAAAAAAAATTATTAATTCATTTTTTGAATTTAATTTTAAAAAGAGTTTGATTATGAATGTTGATTAAAAATTTCAATCGAGTTTTGAGTTATGTGTTTGATTATGAATTATAACTTTTTGAATTAAATTTTGAAAACTTTTTTTCAAAATTCATAACAAACAAATTTTCTTATTTTACGTGTCATATCAAATTTTCAAAACTTAATTTCACACTTAATTCAACACTCTATTCAAAAATCATAACCAAACAAATTTTTACACTCAAATCATAATTTCAAAACTCACAAACTCAAATACAACTCTATTCTCAAATCATATTTAGAAAATTCTACTAAACTCTACCAAAGACTTTTGGACACCAAGCAAAGCGCCCCAACCTGATGTTGTTAAATTTGTAAATATAAATTTTGATTTTGATTTAAAAATATATATGTTAGGTACATTTTAAGTGATAAGAGTCTAGTTTATCAAAGCAAAAGATCTTGGATTCAATTCCTAGTCTCCACACTATATAAATTTTATTTTTAAATAGAGAAATAAAAAATTCACTTGGCAGTATATATATATATATATATATATAAACAAGTAGTTGTACTTGTTTTGAAAGTAGAAATTATTATTATTTAGAAAGAATTATTCATAAATCCTATTTGGAGAAAAGTTATTCCATTTAGTTCTAGAAGTTTTCTTTGAAATCAATTAGTCATTTTTATTTTGGGTATATTGTACTTCCTTGATTTGGGGTTTGAAAGTTTACTTGTTTGTCTTTGTGTGTGATTTTGTTTGAATTTTTTTCCTAATGTTGGGTGTGCGTGGGTAAGGTAGGTTTTTACGTTTTTATTTTTTTGTGGAAATTTAGTAAAGTGATTTGTAGGTGGATGATATTACCCTGTTTGTGGTCTTATTGGTGTCGTGTTCGTTCCTTTTTGTAGTGTTCGTCTCTATTGTAACATTGACATTAATTAACATTCAAATGTAACACTAATGTAACGCATAAAAACATTCCTTACTATAGTTTTTCCAAACGTAATACTCTACTATAACACTCCAAAAAAACTCCTTAGTGTAACACTCCAAAGTAACACATAAAAAAATTTGTTATTGTAACACTCTAATGTAACACACAAAAACTCCTTAGTGTAATACTTTAATATAACAAACAAAACAACTTATTGATGTACTTTTTCCAAATGTAACACTCTAACAAAATTCTTAGTTTAATATTCTAATGTAACATACAAAAACTCCTTAATGTAACATTCTAATGTAACACACAAAAAAACTCCTTATGCTGTGTTTGGTTGGGGGATTTGGGGAGGGATTTGGAAAGGGAAAGGGAAAAAGTGTGTGAAACTAGGTGAAATATAGGTATGTTTTATTCATATTTCACCTACCTTTTCCATTTTCCTTTCCAAATCCCTCCTCAAATCCCCCAACCAAACACATAGTGTACTTTTTCTAAACGTAACACTTCAATATAACACTCCAAAAAAATTTCTTAGTGTAACACTTTAATGTAAAACACAAAAAAAATTTTTGGTGTACTTTTCTCAAACGTAATGCTCCAATGTAACACAAAAAAAAAAAAAAAACTTCTTAGTGTACTTTTTCTAAACATAACACTCCAATGTAACACTAAAAAAAAAAAAGAATTTGAGATTCTTTAAACTATTCCAAAATTAGTACAAATATTCCTTAGTAAGTTTTGAACAAATGTATAATTTCAAACTATGAGTGTTACGTTTGAAAAAAAGTATACTAAGGAGTCTTTTTAGTGTTTTTGTGTGTTACATTGGGAAAAGTACATTAAGAAATATTTTTTTTACATTGGGGCATTACGTTTAGGAAAAGTACATCAAAGAATTTTTTTTTTTTTTTTTAGTGTTACGTTGTTACGTTTGGGAAAAGTATACCAATGAGTTTTTTAGAGTGTTATATTGAAGTGTTACGTTATTGGAGTGTTACATTAGAGTGTTAGGTTTTTGTTCGTAATGTGGGATTTGTTCTACAAATGAGGCAAAATCCAAAACTTCTATAATTCAAATTGCCCAAATGTGTTATTTTACATTTTAAGATAATCACTTTTATCCCTAAAAAATTAAACCCAAACATATCAGTGATTATCCTTTCATATATTTCCACTTTAATGGGACCTTTGGGTTTTATAAGAAAAAAGGAAGGACTAAACCGTTCATAAGATCACATTTTGAGATTTATTAGTCCTTCACCTTATTATTTATTTTATTTTTTAAAAATTAAATTAAATTAGTTAAAACTTAAAAGAATAATTAACTTAAAAAAAAAAATTGGCGTGACATTTTAGGAAAAGAAAGCTTCATGACACATAGATTAGCCTTTGTAACCAATGCTAGGATACAAAATTTTTTGCTAAACACTCGCATGGGTGGATGTTTAGTAAAAACATTAGTAGAAAATTTGAAATCTCTAATATTTTTGTTATTTTCTATATAGTATAGGTTTTTTATTTTTATTTTTTAAAGTTTATTATGTAATAAAATAACATAAAAATAAAACAAATATTTTAGGATTAGTTTCATTTTTATTTCTTAAACTATTATCATTTTTCTTTTATTTCATCCCTAAATTATCAATTTTTGTTTATTTAGTATAGGTTTTTTATTTTTATTTTTTAAAGTTTATTATGTAATAAAATAATATAAAAATAAAACAAATATTTTAGGATTATTTTCATTTTTATTTATTAAACTATTATCATTTTTCTTTTATTTCATCCCTAAATTATCAATTTTTGTTTATTTAGTTCTTAAAGTTTCTGATTTTAGTTCATATGATTTAGGCCATTTTGGAAAGTAGGAAAAAAATCAGCTTATTGGCTTATTAACTTATTTGGATTACATCATCTCTCTACTTTTTTACAATTTTTTTTAGAAAAATCCAAAAAATGTCCGTCCAAATAAGTAATCATTAAAGCCTAATTTAATTGGCAAAAAAATCATGGGGGATGCACCAATAAATCCCAAATTAATAACTTATGCACTGTTTAGTCCTAAAAGTTTTCTTATAGACTGAAAGGTCCCATTACAATGTTAATAACATCAGATACAATGTTAATAACATCAGAGTCATGTTACAAACATTAGATTTCAAACATCTAATGTTCATCAAATTTCAATAATGTTTGAAAATATAGGATGAAAAACATCTAATGTTCATCAGATTTCAATAAATTTTGAAATTATAGAATGAAACATCAGATCATTTACATCATTTACATCATGCTGATGTAAAAATGGGACTAAATGGAGCATAAGAAAACTTTTAGGACTAAATGGTTCAACGTTTCAAAAACTAGGACTTATGAGTAAATTTTCAAATCAGTAACCATTAAAGTTTAATTTGATTGGCAAAAAAAGTAGGGCAAATTACACAAATAGTCTCTATAGTTTGGGGCTTGTGTCATTTGGTCCATGACTTTTCAATTGTGACACATTTGACCCTGAATTTTGAATCTTGTTCCAAATAAGGACAATTGAATATATAATTAGATTTTTCAAGGGTAAAATTGTCAATTTGATAAAATATAAACTAATTTCATAAAAATAAATGTCAAACAAATATTTTTGAATTTTTAAAAATTATTTCTACCTACTAAAAATAAAATTATGTAAAATTGATAAATCTTTTAGACATTTATTTTTTTTTTACCAAATTAATTTTTATTATGTGTTTGGATGATGATCATGTAAAATTAATTTTAAAAAATTAATCATGTAATTTTTATTAATTTTACATAATTTTATCATTGGTGGATAAAAATAATTTTAAAAAAATTAAAAATATTTTTTTGACATTTATTTTTGTCAAATTAGTTTATATTTTATCAAATTGACAATTTTACCCTTGAAAAATCTAATAATATTTTCAATTGTCCTTGTTTGGAACAAGATTCAAAATTCAGGATCAAATGTGTCACAATTGAAAAGTCGAGGACCAAAGTAACACAAGTCCCAAACTATAGGGACTATTAGTGTAATTAACCCAAAAAAGTAATTCCAAAATCTATACAATTGAAGCCGTACAATCAAGCACTTAATTTTTTTATTCACTATTTTGAAATGAGTATTTGATTATATGATGTAAGTTGTCTAATACAGCATGAATATGAAGATGTGTGATTGGTTATATGATTAATGTCGACCATATTGTAAAATTACATTTTTACATGTTAAATTATGCCTTAACGGTTATTGATTTGGACGAGTTGTCTACAATTGGACCATATGAGCTGAAATGAAATACTTTAGGTAGTAGTAGACAAGATTGATAGTTTAAAAATGAAATATAAAAAACCAACGATAATAGTTTAGAAGACAAAAAGTGAAATTAACCCAATAATTTATAAATGAACAAGCTTGAATTCCTCATTTCAAACCCAACAACTGCATCCCTTAAAGTTTATCAAAAATTCAGGTTCTCCCATCAAGTTCTGGAAATTATAAATATTCTATTGTCAAAAAAAGTTCCTACAACTGACCTAAAAGAAGAAAAAAAAAAAAAAACCTAAATATCCTCTAATACCAAAATAAAATTATTATACTACTCTCTTTTTATTCACCCACCACCAAATATCTCTCTCTGCACCACCACAACAATCTCCAACTGTCATAGGCGACATATCAAGTACTTGTAAACAATAATGACAATGGTATTGATAGAGAGTGGGAGAAGGTAGTGAGGTGATTATGTAAAGTGGTATTACTAATTGAGAGAAAATTAGGGAATAAAGATAGAGAAATAAGAAAGAAAATAAAGTGTTTAACTTCATAAAGATTAATATAGATATTTTTTGAAAAAAATTATTACTCACGTCATACACTCTGTTAATTTGATTTAACGATTAATTAACAGAGAGTGTCATTTATTATGTGATTGGAAAACTCAAAGAGTGGAATGTAATTTCTGACACATAAAGATAGAATTTGTACTTTTAATAAAATTTAAAATTTACTCAAAATTAAATAAGTTCAAAATTCCAACTAGGGGTGTAAAAATGGCTTGTCGGTGGCCCGTTCAACCCGAACCCCCGGGCCTGGGCTTGGGCTGTAGTGGTCAGGATTAGAGAAATCTGACCCATTTTAATTTTTTTTGTCAGGACACGGGTTTGTTTGAGCAACTTTGGCTATTTCTAGGTGATTGAACCTTTGGAGCAATGTTTTGAAAACCGGACCGGTGAGCGAACCGGAAAAGGGACTGGGTGGACGGGTCACCGCTTCAACTGTCGGGTCAAAGCGGTCGAACCGTGACGTCATAATTAATATTATATAATTAAAAAATATAATTAAAAATTATAAATAAATAAAAATATATATAAATACTCAAATAAAAATAAAAATTGTTGTATAATATTTATTAATAATATTTAATAAAGTCATAATTGATAAAAAAAAGTCACTTGTTTTAAAGAAATTAAAATTTTTAAACATTCCCTCCAAATAAATTGATTGAATGTTAGGTTTAATTTTGGAGGAAAATGAAATTTTCAACTCTTCCTCCAATCAATATGTTTCAAATAATTTGATTGAATCCCACATAGCATTTTGTAGGTACTCTTTGAAAAATCTTTTCCTATAAATAGGAATAGACTTTCATAATCTTCTCCAACTTCCAATGAGACTCTTCCTCATGAGAGGAAATTCTTGAAGTAAGAATTTTTAGTCAAAATTTTGAAATATATTTATATATAATATATATATATATAAGAAAGAAAAGAAAGAAACAAAATAAAAAATCAGCGGTCCAACCCACCAAACCTAGTCCGGTTCACCGGTTTTCCCGATTCGACCGCTGGGTTTTCTGGTTTTCCATTTCTAGGCCGGTTTTGATCCTACTTCGGTTCTAGGGGGTTGACCGGACCGGAACAAGGCCCGGTTCTTGGTTCGACCGGTCGGTCCAGTCCGGGTTTCACAACATTGCTTTGGAGTGCCTCGGGTTGACTGTTAAGCAGAAACCTAGGGATTTTGTGTTGGGTTGGTCCCGCCGAGGACCAAATGAGGCTTTCAATTTTTTGGCCCAAGGAAGAAATGCGTTGTCGCGGTGGGCCATGGTGTTAGGCTGCGAATAACTTGATTGTGCCTGTGAACCCCATGGTCACGCCCGCAACTAATGTATCTGTAGGATCGCGCCCACGACCTAGAGTGTCTGCAATGCTGTGCCCTCGAAGAATTAGACCGTGGTCGCAATGAGTCGTGTATATATGCTGTCAGTGTGTTGAAAAAATCATTTTTGTTTCAAGAGGTAGGTATTTCTTTACTCCTCTTCAATATCTCGTCTATATATAAACATGTGATAGATTTTATTACATTAAAACCATGTTTGTTATGGATTTTTGAAATAATGTAAGGGAGGGGGGGGGGGTTACGGTTTTATTCTTGGGAGTTGAAATTGAAAATTTTTGGTTGTTTTGGTTAATCGGGAGTTAGCTAGTAATGTTTATATTGAGAATAGGGAAAAACCCTAATTTATTATTAAGAGCATAATTAAATGAAAAGGGGTAAAATTGAGTATTGGTCATGTTATGTGTTATGGGATTGACCTAGTGTCTTGGTTGCTGAAAAGGGAATTAATTGTGATTGTTGGGTTATCATTTAGTAGTGTTGGCTTGTGGTTGTGTGTAACAAATTGAGATTTTGATAATCAAAAGGGGTTTTGGTTAAGGGTCTTGTATCTAAATGTTTGAGGTTTTGTCCTTGGTCATTGGTAGATGATGAAATTGTTGTTGCTGAATAGCTTATGCGTATGTATTATACTTGTGCTTTAGCTATGCCATTGTGCATTTTGTGATATTGTTTGGGAGGTTCGTTTCTCTCTGGTTAAACTGGTAAAGCGTGGCGCCTTGCATATGGTTCCTCTCCCATTTGGTTTGCGCCCAGTAAAGTGTGAATTGATGTCCATTTCTCTCCAGGTGAGGCAGGTAAAACGTGACGCATTGAGATAGGTTCCTTTCTCTTCTGGTTTGCACCAGGTAAAGTGTGACTTGCAGGGCATTTCCGTCCGGGTGAGGCCAGTAAGGCATTAGGTGTATTATGTGATTTGTTTCGTTTGTTATTCGTGCTGTAGGCTAGTGGAAATGAAAGTATGTATTACTTTCACTTGTTAGTATTTTGGAGTTATGCTATCTATTTATCGTTGTGGGGGTTCCTTGCTTTTGGGCCTATGGCCAGGGATGGTAGTAGATGTGTTTATATATGTGTGTGTGTGTGTGTGCTGTAGCGGGTTGAGATTTGGATTTGGATTATGACTTGTGTATGTGAACGTGTTTTCAAAACAAGTGTTGGGATGAAACTCTTTTAATTGAATGTAAAGGGTTTATGTGAGAATGAAGTGTTGTCATGAAATGCTTTTGGACCAAATGGAAAGTTAGAAAGGAAATAGGTGGTTTTCATCTTGTGATATTAAATAACATAGATGTTTTTGGAGGAAATGTATATTTTGAGATATTAAATTGTCACATTATCTATATTGTATTTCATGGTACATTCATGATCATAGCTATCTGTATATTGTTATTATTTAGAATTATATGTTAGAATCCTTATTGGACTTTATATTTTTCTCACGTTACTAATTATTTTTTAGGTGTACATTGGCAAGAGGTTCAAGGTCGATGATCATCTATAACTGTTGGCCACGAAGCCTTATATTTGTTGGCGGAACGCCATAGATGTAAAAGGGTTAAACTTTTCTTTTTATGCAATGATGTAAGCCTTTAGGCATGTTAACTAGGTAATAAAAAGTGGAGCGTTACATGGGCTGTGTGTTTTTTGCCTTGGCCCGGCTCGAGGCCCGACCCACTGGCTTGCTCAAGACCCGCTCTAAGAGCCGACTCGCCCGAGACCCAATGTCATTTTCAAGCTATTTTAGTGAAAAATATAAAAAATGATCAGGCCTGCCCCGCTTGAGGCCCGAGTACCCCCTAGGCCTGGGCCTGGGCTGAGATTTTATGCAAATGTCCTGAGCTGACCTTGTTTGGTTTTTGGCCAGAGCTCGCTAGGCTCGACGGTGGACCGGCTCGGGTCCGAGTCTGAATAAATGGGGACGGGCCATTTTTACACCTTTAATTTCAACCCAATCCAGTTCCGTGGGTCACATATTTATCCAAACCATAACCAATTACCATTGTCAACTTTTCAAACTGTAATTCAATTGGGGTGAACCTTAAAAAGGCAAGTGCCGCCTGTGAACGAACATCACAATAAAATTGTTTCGACACACACATATATATAATAGGAATGTAATTAATGAAAACTAACAGTTTGTATATGAATCTCTCATATAAGGGCTTAGTCAAATTAGTTTAACTTTTCAATGCTTCTAGATGAATCATGTGATCATTTTATTATACTAATATATCTTTCTTGACATTTATGCAATCAGTAATACTCAGTATACAGATTTATAATAAAAAATATATACCCTGCAAAGGTTTAAGAGAACATTTGGGTTTGATGGACTCATTTTTGGATCAATTTCAGTGATTCGATTTGTTTATTTTTTTAGAATTTATTGAGTAAAATATTTATACAAAAAATTAAGATAATTAGATATTGATAATTATATGTTTAAATCATATTTATTTTTAAAAAATGAGCGATAAATATAATTTAAAGAATAATTATCTATTTTTTTAATACAAATTTGATTCCAATATACCCATTGAATACGTACCTCATGAACTCTTCTCTTAAATATTACTGCTATGTAATTTTTCTTCAAAAACAAAAGTTGAACACGTACCTCAGGGACTCTTCCCTTAAATATTATTTAAAACTAGTCAAAAATTTATAATCGTAAGTCATTTCTTTCTAAATCTTCTCTTAAATATTATTAAACGCTAGTAAAAAATTTATAATCGCAAGTCATTTCCTTCTAATTTACAAGCCAAAGAGAATAAAACTTTTAAAAATATATAAAAAATAATAAAATTAAATTAAGTCTAAATCTGAATATTATAAATTTAAAGAAACATATATAAACAAACGATAATCAAAATAAAAATTCATACACAATTTCTAAAATGAAAAAAAATTACAAAATTAAGAATCTAAACGATAGAATCCACTCAAAAAGTACCTTACATCACAACAAAGTTGCGAGTTTGATAGTTGGGTGGTTTCCTATCAAACATGGGCCTTTTAAAACTAATCCACCAATATTAATCTGGACAATTATTTACCGTTCTATTATCCTATGATCTATAGAGTAAATAAGTTGTCTTCATTTAGCTAAGATTAAGAAGTATTTGTTTTGTCATTAATTTGACTTATTTCTGGCCGAAATTTTAGTTTAGCAACTTTGACCTAATTCCTATTTTTCGCTTTCCTATTTTCCTATTTTGTACAGTATAATGCAATAGTAAAGATGGGTAAATTGGTCTTTTTCTTATAAAAAGCGAAAAAATTAGCAAAGTTAAAAGCTTTTAGAAAGTCCTAAAAGTTATAAATGTGTCAAATAAATTAATTTTTATAGATTTATTTTTTGCTAACTCATTAAGAACCAGTTGATTTGAGGATGGAAGAAAAATTAAATTGAAATTTGAGCACTCATTACTTGAATTTTAATTTGGTAAAAAAAAAAAAGTGATTGAAATCTTTTTTTAATTATATCTTACTTGAGATTGTATCTATTTCATTATTGATGAAACTCATACTCCTTTTATTTTTATTTTTATTTATATGTGATATTATCATAAAATTCAATAAATTACCATCATAATAATGAATATCAAATACAACACGTAGTTAATGCAAATAAATTTTCTAAATCGGCGAGAGAAAGTCTAATAAAAATATGGGAAATTATACTCGCACAAAAGTGAGGTGATTCAAACTTTTAATCTCTTATGCTCCGTTTGGTTAATAGATTTGGAAAGAGAAACAAAAAAAGTAAGTGAAATGTGAATTAAATATATTTAAATTTCACTTAATTTCACACATTTTTTTCCTTTTTCTTTTCAAATCTCTTTCTAAATTCGCTAACCAAATACAATGTTAGTAAAATATAGAGGTTTCGGCATAACAGACCCAATTGGTTGAAACTCATATGTTTCTTTACGATTTCATTTCATTTCATTTTAAAGTTTTTTAAATTTTAATTTTAATTTATTATTATTATTTTTTTTGTGTATGACTTCGCCTTGCGTCATTTGAGAACTGACCAAATTGCCATGTCATGCTTTTCTTATATCTAGTTTTTAATAAAATTAGAAAGAAAATAAAATAAATAAATGCACAAAATGCATATTGAATAATTAATAAGTAACTTAAAAGGAAATTATCACTTTGCAAAAAAATCAACTACAGATAACAGTCAAAAGCACATTGAATTAGATAAAAAAATAGATGATTAAAAACAAATTGTTATAACGATTTGTTTGTTGATTTTATGGTTAAGTATTAATTCTTGGAGGTGCAACCTTTATTATTTGAATCATAAAAAAGTAAGTAAAATAAACAATCAGAGAAAGCATGGAGCCTCTAAATGCATTCCAAAGATACTCCAATTTTCATAATTATTTTAAACACTATTATTCAACTTAAATTATCAAATGGGACAAAATCATTGCCACACCCTTATTAATGTCTCATCATCTTATTTTTTTTATATGAATATTCTTTTCAATGAGTTTTAAAAAATAAATGATTTAGACCACCGAAATTGATCCAAAATAGGCCTATCAAACCCAAACTTTCTTTGAAGTTGAGACGATCAATTTGAGGCAAGCCAAACCCTTATTTTAAATGTGATCACATCACATTCAAAATGAATATCCAATAGTGTAATAATACAAATTCACTTTTATCAATTCAAAAATTACTCAGAAATTATTCTCTGCCACACCCCCATATGGACCCCACATGAATCTCATAGTACATAAATTAATTTCCACCACACAATCACTCATCCAAAAAATTTTAGGTGGGAAAATATGAGTTAGTAGACTTTCCCATATCAATAATACAATATATATATTTTATGTATGTTTTATATTCTAATTTTGTGCGCTAAATATTACTGTTATGTAATTTTTCTTCTAAAACAAAAGTTGAACAGGTGCCTCATGAACTCTTCTCTTAAATATTAGGGCAAATTACAAACACCCCTCTCGAGGTTTGGTGAAAATATAAATTTTTCCCTGAGGTTTGAGAAATTACATCCTGCCCCCTGAGGTTTATATTTCCATAACAAATTATCCCCTGAGGTTTTTATTTTCATACAGTTTCCCTCCTAATTTCCCCTAATTTGTTATGAAAATTTGACCCTCAGGGGGCAATTTGTAATTTCTCAAACCTCAAGGGAGAATTTGTATTTTCACCAAACCTCGAGGGGGTGTTTGTAATTTGCCCTAAATATTATTTAAAACTAGTCAGAAATTTATAATAGTATAAGTCATTTGCTTGTAAATCTTATCTTAAATATTATTAAACGCTAGTCAATAATTTATAATCGCAAGTCATTTCTTTCTAATTTATAAGCCAAAGAGAATAAAACTTTTAAAAATATATCAAAAGTAAGAAAATTAAATTAAGTCTAAATTTGAATATTATAAATTTAAAGAAATATATACAAACAAACGATAACCAAAATAAAAATTCATACACAATTTCTAAAATGAAAAAAAAAAAACAAAATACAAAATTAAGAATCTAGATTGTAGAATCTACTCAAAAAGTTTCGTACATCACAAAAAAGTTACGAGTTTGATAGTTGGGCGGTTTCCTATCAAACATGAGCCTTTTAAAACTAATCCAGCAATATTAATCTGGACAATTATTTACCGTTCTATTATCCTTTAATCCAAATAGACAAAGCCTCCGTTTGGAAAGTGGGTTGGCTTTTGTGATTTTTGGCTTTTTTTGGTATTTTAGCCTGGGCTAAAAAGTTTAGTTTGGGAATAGCTTTTTGGCTTTTTTAACTTTTTTTGTGAGAGAAGAGTGTAATGATTATGGGTTGGATGTGATGTTTTGTTTGTTGTGGCTAAAATAGCCTATTTTATTTTTTGTGGCTAAAATAGCCAAAAAATCTAAAAACTTTCTTCCCAAACGGTGCCGACATTTAGCTAAGATTAAGAAGTATTTGTTTTGTCATTAATTTGACTTATTTCTGGCCGAAAGTTTTGTTTAGCAACTTTACCCTAATTCCTATTTTGCCCTTTCCTATTTTCCTATTTTGTACATTATAATGCAATAGTAAAGATGGGTAAATTGGTCTTTTTGTATAAAAAGCAAAAAAGTTAGCAAAGTTAAAAGCTTTTAAAAAATCCTAAAAGTTATAAATGTGTCAATAAATTAATTTTTATAGATTTATTTTTTGTTAACTTTCAACGAAGGCCTAAAGCAACTTTATCTATGTCGGTGAGTGAAGAAATTTAGATGATTAAGAACTAGTTGATTTGAGGATGGAATAAAAATCAAACTGAAATTTGAGTAGTCATTACCTTAATTTTAATTTGGTAAAAAAAAACGTGACTGAAATCTTTTTTAATTATATCTTACTTGAGATTGTATCTATTTAATTATTGATGAAACTCATACTCTTTCAATTTTTATTTTTATTTTTATTTATATGTGATAATATCATAAAATTCAATAAATTACCATCATAATAATGAATATCAAATACAACACATCATAATACAAATAAATTTTCTAAATCAGTGAGAGAAAGTCTAATAAAAATATAAGAAATTAGACTCGCACAAACGTGAGGTGATTCAAACTTCTGATTTCTTATACTGTGTTCAGTTGGTGGATTTGGGAATGAATTTGGAAAGGGAAACGAAAAAAGTGGGTAAAATATGAATAAAATATACTTAAATTTCATCTAGTTTTACACATCTTTTTCTTTTCCTTTCTAAATTCTTTTCTAAATCCGTCAATCAAACACAGTTTTAGTAAAATATAGAGAATTGATTGGAACTCATATGTTTCTTTTCAATTTCATTTCATTTTAAAGTTTTTTAAATTAAAATGTTTTTTTTTGGTATCCGTATGACTTCACCCCCTTGCTTCATTTGAGAACTGACCAAATTGTCATGTAATATAGAATCACCTCAAAAATGCTTTTCTTATTTCTAGTTTTTAATAAAATTTGAAAGAAAATAAAATAAATAAATGTACAAAATACGTACTGAATAATTCCAAATTGCGATGTAATAATTAATAAATAACTTAAGAGGAAATTATCAATTTGCAAAAAAATCAACTACAGATAACAATAAAAGTTCATTGAATTAGATAAAAAATAGATGATTAAAAACAAATTGTTATATCTATTTGTTTGTTGATTTTATGGTTAAACAAATATTTTAAATACTATTTTATTCCTAACTTAAATTATCAAATGGGACAAAATCAGCGCCACCGACACCTTAGTTTCTTCACGACTCGCTGCTGATTCTATATTTTTGAGATTCAAAGTGAACTTATAATATGAGGCTGTCATATATTTATAAATATAAAAAAAAAAAAGTGATCAAAAGATAATATTTTATTTTATTTTATTTTTTGTGACAATTCTTACAAGAATGTTACTTCCATATATAACTATCAAAATTTAGTTAAATACATAACAAAATTTAGGTCCAAATAATCTAAGCTTAAATACTAAATAAAAAGTGAACAAACTGTAATAAAATTTCACTTAAACATCACTCTTTTTGCATTTTTAAATGTAAAATTGCTAATCAAACTTGCATAATCAATTGATCAACTAAATTATTTTCAATAGATAAAATTGATTTAATCTATTCAAATTTTCTTGTGGCATAATTCACCGAATGTAAAATTTAACAAACTTTAAATTTGAATTTTTTTCCCCTAGAAACAATTGTAATTGGGATAATTAATAATATTCTATACACAATCTATAAATTTGAGAAACAACCGTTTATTAATTTTAAATAATTTACCTTATTAATCGATTTTTTGATTTTTTTTTGTTAAAAACATTCATCCATTAATTTTAAATAATTCTCCATATCAACCATCTATTAGTTTTGAATTTTCACCGAACTTTGTTGGTGCATTTCAAATTTTTTTATTATTTATTTATTTTTTTTTTGTGCTCGTATAGTAGTTAAAAAAAAAATTTGAGACTTCGTTTTTTAATCAATCTTTTGGTGCACAAAGTGGCGGCTTTGGGCCAAAGCCGGCCCTGCCCCTTCCCTCACCTGCGCTACTTCCCAACCCTTCCCTCTGGTCTTCGCTCTCATCACCACCTACCTTCTCTCCTTCTTTTGTTGTTGCTGCTGCAAACAACTACCACCCCTTCCACGAAACCCTTGATCTAAAACATTGCCGCTACACATTCTCTCTCAATCTCTCCTCTTCTTTTGGAGTTGAGGTTAAAGTTTGAGAAGGATGGAAGGAAATGAGTAGGGAGTGCTAGGAAGTAGGGACAGATTCAGAATTATGACTTTAGGAACTATTCTATAGTTTAAAAAAATAAGAGCTACTCTATATAGTTTTGAAATTATTTAAACAAAATTTAGAGTACAAATTCTTATAATTTTAAATTATTTTAAAATTTCTAATATAATATATGATATTTTTAAAATTTTTAGGATGCGGCCGCCTCCTAAAACCATCATTGCTAGGAAAGGAAGGGGTAGGGGTGACTGTAGGGAGGGACTGAAGGAAGCGTGTGGCCAACCATAGTTAGGGAAATGGAGGGATGGTAGAGGTGGCACAATTGGGTTGGATGCGTAGCTAGTGGGGGTAAGGTGAGAATTAATGACGGTGTTAAAAGAAAATTAATATATGTCAACATATAATTGACTGCTATAGTAAACAAGGTTATCGTATATTGACTTCAACTTGTATAATAAGGGATTAAAAACATCATTGATTACTACACATGTAAATCCGTGTTTTATATGATAATTGAATTATTCTTTGGAGTTTGCACTACGGTAACACATGATTTTGTTTTTATTTATTCATTTTGGTGTACATTTTTGTCATAATAATGATGGAAATGGGACTTAATCAGCATGATCATAACCCAAGCCCCACCCTAAGCCTAATCTTTAATAGAAAATTAGAGCATAGGACAAACAAGAAGACACGAAGCAAGCACACAAGCTATCTTAAATTATATATATATATATTGTTTTATTAGAGTATAATCACTCAAAAATACGTAGAAAAATTCAAACTCATTTCTTTAATAGTAGGACACAAAATCAAGAAAGCGTGTTTAGGTAGAAAAAAAATGAGCCAGATTACACCACTAATTTTTATAATTTGTGTGGGAATATATTTTCTGAGTACAAACACGTGGCCGAGGTGACACCGACATGTCAGCTGAGGTGCCACGTGTCCTGATCATAACACCGATGTGATCTCGGTTAGGCCGAGGTTATCTCCGAAGATATCGGAATCCGGAATAAGCGGATAAGACACTAGAGTCCTAGAATGAGGAAGAACTTTAGGATGGATAAGGATAACACTCTTAGGGAGTTTATCTTTATCTCTTGGAGAGTTCAGGATAAGCACTGAGCAGAAATCCATTAAAGCTAGGTTTCTATGGGGACTAAGATTGAATTAGCTATAAAAGAGAGGCACCCCCGATGGGTCTAAGGTACGGAATTTATATTCTGAACAGTGAGTTTAGCATTATTGATTATCTTTGAGAGATATACTGACTTGATCGTCAGAGTGCCCCCGGGTGAACGAACCACCGCTGGAATCTTCTTTTTCTGTTACAGGTCAGACATATGTCATCTATTCTGCCAGTGCTCTCCAGCTGAATACTGAGTTGGCAGTGTGGTCGGAAAAATACTCACACAATTTGTTACTTGCGTCAATTTAATTATTGTTGTTCTGATTATACTAATTTTACCTTAATTTTTTTTTTACATTATATCAATTTAGTCTAACCAGTAACGCCTTTTATAAATTTGACTAAAATCAAGGAGCATAATAGTCTATTTGTTTTCTCGAAGTGATTGAAAAGTTGACATTATTTGAAATAAAAGCTTCTAAAATACACTCCTGAAATTTTTGATTGCACCCACAATATACATTGTAATTCTTGTATGTTAGGAATAAAGTTTTGTACAAATGAGTGTAATGAGAAATTTATTATATATAAATATAATCATCCATTTGAATGGATTATTTTGTTATTGATTTCTATCTAATTTCTTAACATATTGTCTAATTTCTTAACATATTATTTAATTAAAGGGTAAATTACACTTTTACCTCCTAAACCATATGCGTTTTTTTCTATTTGGTTCCTTAACTATTACTTGTGTTTCTTTAGTCCCTAAACTTTAATAATTTGTGTCTGTTAAATCTAATTTGTGTCTGCCGTCCAAATCATTAACGAAATAGCGTTGCACGTGCATTCCACATGATACGTAAGGCTGATACGAAGGTCAAAATAGACATTTCATCCTCAACTGCATGTGCCATACACGTGAGGCGAATTGGGGTAACAAATATGGGGGGTTTGTGGTTTTCAGATCATCGATTTAGTCTTCAGAACTTCGATTGAGTCTCCAAAACTTCGATTGAGGCTAGGTTTGTGGTTTTCTTGAAGAATCAAAGGGTTTTGCAACATTATTGGTGTTGATTGAGGTCGGATGGCCATGGCGAAGTATGTACAATGTCAAGATAGTTATATACTAAAATGTAAGTATAATTTTTTTAGCTTTTGGTTAAGATTTTTGCATCGTTATGATTTTTTTAGCATTTTTGGTCAGTTTGTATATTTTTGGTTAATTTTTTTTATTGTTGAATCTTTCTTGTTTATTGTGTTGTTTTGAATAAGTGAATTTTGAAGTGTATGTACTATTCCAAAAAGTGAAGTCTTATTGTACGTGTTTGTCTGATTGTCCCATGTCTTTTAGTGTGTGTGTGTTTTTTTTTTCCAAATGTGTTTTCATATTTTGTCTGTGAATGATACTGTAGTCCCAATTTTTTGTGATTGTCCCTTGTCTTTTGTGATTGTTTATGAATGATATAGTCTTTTGGTGTTGATTGTGTCCCCTATCTCAATTTTTTGTTTCTTAATATTATACTGGTCCAATGCCTATGCAGACATCAATGCTGATCACTTTACCATTAAAGTGAATCATGGTGGTCTATTTAGGACAGAAAATGGAAAGAGGTATTATGTTAGGGGCCAAGTAGATTACATTCACTACAATGATAGGGAGAGGATATCATTGCTAGCATTGGTTGAATGTGCCCAAATGGTAGGATATAGTGATTTTGTTGGATTTCATTACAGAGTCAGTGAGAATCAGAGCATGGATAGAGGATTTAGATTTATTAGTTCTGATGAGAATGTGTATGAAATGATGAAATTTATAGTGGCAAGTGTATTAGAACTTTATATTGATAAATCTGTCCCTGTTCCATTGAGTTTTGATGAATATTTCCAGGATGTCAATGTAGAGGAATGAGACTGGGAATGCAACACAACAGAAGGGAGTATTTATGAACCCAATGTTGATGAGGATGAACATAGTTCAAATTCTGCTTCAAAGGCTGAATATGAAGGGCCTATTCGGTAACCATTCCGTTTTCAGTTTTCAGTTTATATTTATAAAATTTTAAAAAACTGTCATAAAAACTTGTTTGATAATTTTTTTGGTTTATAAATGGTTGTCTCAGTTTATAAATTTGAGGAAAAAACGTAAACTCAAAAAATGAGTTTACGTTTTCAGTTTTCAGTTTTCAATTTTTTTTTTCAATTAATTTTTTTCGATTAATTTTTTTCAATTAATTTTTTTTTCAATTAATTTTTTTTCAATTAACTTTTTTTTCAAATAATTTTTTTTAAATAATTTTTTTTCAATTAATTTTTTTCGATTAATTTTTTTCAATTATTTTTTTTCAATTAATTTTTTTTCAATTAATTTTTTTTTCAATTATTTTTTTTCAATTAATTTTTTTCAAATAATTTTTTTTAAATAATTTTTTTTCCAATTAATTTTTTTCAACTATTTTTTTAATTAAACATATTTTTTAGTTTATGTTTTAAATTTTTTTAAAATATTTTGTTCAAACCAAACGCGTTAGTAATTTATGTTTTTCTAAAAATAAACAAAACTAGTTTATAAATTTTTTGTAAATATAAACAAAAAACGTAAACGTTACCAAACGTTATCGAAGTATTTGTTGACGATGATTACAGTTTGAATGAGGAGCCAATGGCAGGAGTGGACCAACATGCAAGTAAGCCACCAGAAAATAGTCATGTTCAAGATTTTTTTGAACCAGAAAGTGAGGAATGAGATTCCTCAGATGGGTTTGCTAGCCTTGAAAAACAGAAGATAGGGATGATGGGTTGTCAAGGACCAAGTATAAAGAGTACAAATCTGTTTCTGGAAAAGAGAACCCTATTTTTGAGTTAGGAATGATTTTTAAAAGTAGGGCTTAATTTGCTGGAGCTGTTAGGCATCATGCCATCCTCAATGGTAAAGACATTAGGTTTAAAAAGAATGAGGGGTGTAGAGTTAGAGCAAATTGTAGAGAAGGATGCCCTTGGACTATTTTGCATCTCTGAGAAGTGGACACAAGAAAACACTTCACACTTGTGGTAGGATTTGGGTAAGTAGGCTAGTCAATTCTAGTTGGTTGGCAATGGTGTATTTGGATGAATTTAGAATAAATCTAACATGCTCTGTTTCTGAACTTATGGAAAGGGTGAGGAATGATTTTAACATTAAGGTTTCCCCTAGTCAGCTTTACAGAGCAAGGAGGAAGGCTCTAACAAAGCTAAGAGGAAGTGTTACTGAACAATTTGCAAAGTTGTGGGACTATTGTAAGGAGATTGATAGGACCAATCCAGGAAGTAGTGTGTTCTTGCACTTTAAACCTGATGAGGATGGAAACCCAACTAATGTATTTCAGAGGTTCTAAGTTTGTTGGTATGCACTGAAGAAGGGGTTTATTGAAGGCTGCAGGCCTATAATTAGTGTTGATGGTTGTCATTTAAAAGGTGCTATTGGTGGTCAGTTGCTCACTACAGTTGGACTGGATGGAAATAACCGAACATGTCCTATGGTTTATGCAATGGTGGAGATTGAAAACACCAGCAACTGGAATTGGTTTCTACAATATTTGATGGCTGATCTTGGAATATCCAATGATCCAAAATGGACCATAATCTCTGATAAGCAAAAGGTAAGCAAAATGGACCATAATCTCTAATATATTCGTGGCTTATGTTGTTTTTGTTTGTTTGACATGTATATTTGGATGATTGTAGGGTGCGAAAAGAGCAATTGCTGATTTGCTTCCAGCAGCTAAACATAGGCATTGTATAAGACATTTACACAACAATTTCAAGAAGGTTGGGTTTGAAGGTCAAAACTTGAAGAATAGGTTATGGAATTTAGCTAGAACAACTTATGTGGGCAGGTTCAATGCTGAAATGCAAGAATTGAAGAGGGAGAACAAATTGGCATATGAATGGCTGGCTGCCAAAGATCCAATCCATTGGACCAGGTCCCACTTTGGTACCAGTGCAAAATGTGACATTCTGTTAAACAAACTATGTGAGTCTTTCAATGCTTCCATTGTATTTGCTAGGGACAAGCCAATTTTGACTTGTTTGGAGAGAATTAGAATGTATTTGATGGAAAGGTTAGTTAAAGAAGAGAGTATGCACAAAAGTGGCAAGATAACTTAGGCCCTAAGATACACAAGGTATTGGAGAAAAATAAGACAAATATAGCTGCATACATTCCAGCATTGGCAGGAGATAAAAAATTTGACGTAAGAGGAATGCATAGTGATTAGTTTATAGCGGACCTTAAGGAGGAGACATGTTCCTGCAGAAGATGTGAGTTGACAGGAATCCCTTGTGCACATGCAATATCTATCATTTGGACATCAATGGAACAACCTGAGGACTATGTCCATTATTGTTACAAAAAAGATACATTTTTGAAGGCTTATACACACATGATGTGCCTAACGAATGGTGTTGAGATGTGGGAGCAATCAGGGAAAGAACTAGTGCTTCTCCCAGAATAACTTAAGCAGCCTAGAAGGCCAAGGAAGGCAAAAATGAGAGAACCAGATGAGGGACCTAAAGGTCAAAATCCTACAAAGCTAAGGAGATTTAAAAAGAATTTGAGTTGCAGAAAATGTGGACAAAAGGGCCACAACACCAGGATTTGCAAATCAGAGCTTCAACCCTCTGTAAGTAAAGCCCACAACATTTGTTTGTTTTCATTTACTTGGTGATCACTAACTATGATACATCTTGTGCTTTGCAGCAGGATAATACAACAACAGGTGAAAGTGATGTTGAAACTTTTGCAAGTCAAAGGCCAATGACAAGGAGGCCACTGTAGCGACCCTAATTTTCTTAAGTCATTATTTATTATTATTATGATTATTGTTATTTTATTTTATTTTTGGCTTTATTAATTGTGTGGTTACATGAGAATTTAATGTGTTATTTAGTTAATTTAATGTGTTAGTTAATTATAAATAATTAATTCAATATTTATATATATATATATATATATTTAATCTTATATTTATATTTATATATATTATAATTATGTTGTATTATATAATATAATATATTATAATAGTTTATTAAGTTAGAATAGGATTAGGAATCTATCAAAAGAAAAGAAAAGAAAGAAAAACAACAGCCGTGAGATAAAAAGAAGAGAGAGAGAGAGAGAGAGAGAGAGAGAGAAGAGAGAGAGAGAGAGCCGAGAAAAAGAGAAATAGTGGGGAGAAAGAAAAAAAAAAGAGAGGAGAAAAAATAAAGAGAAGGAGAAAGGAAGAAAAAGATTAGGGTTTTGTTTTGGTAGCTCCATTAGTTCTTCAAATAATTCTTTGATCTTCAAAAAATATTGTGAGTACAAAACCCACTTCCCTTGATTTATATTTAATTCGTTGTTTTTATTTATTTGATGTTGAATTAATTTCATATTTGCATGTAGATGATTAATTAATTTTAATTATTTTGATTAGTTGTGTATGTAAGGTTTAGGGTTTTTAGATGATTGATTGATTTTAATTATTTTGTTTAGTTGTGTATGTAAGGTTTAGGATTTTTAGTTGATTGATTGATTGATTTTAATTATTTTGATTAGCTGTGTATGCTAGGTTTAGGGTTTTTATATAGATTTATTTTATGGTTGTAATCGCACTCATGGTTATATGAAATTAAAATTAATTAGGAACCCATAGATAAATTCCTTATACTCCACCATGACTTGATGGATTGTTGTTTTATTTGAGTGTTGGTGAGAAAGAGTGTATGAAAAAAAAAGTGAGGATTATGAGATTTATTTGAATGCCTTAAGGATGGCATTGTTATGTTTATTCTCATGAGTGAGATGTTGTGTATATATATATTGTTGCCTCGTTCTCATGAGTAGACGAGTGCTTTAAGTTACGCGCGTATGTATATGCTAACCATCCGGGGAGTGTGGGTCAAACTCGGGACGATATCCCCATGCAAGTTTGGATTCGGAGCGGTGTTAGATATACGGGAGGCACATGGGATATATGTGTAGGCCAGTGGGGAAGGGCAAAGTGGTGGAGTTAAGGTACAAAGAATTTAATTACGAATTTATTGTTTTAGTGTGAATTGTATCGATTTATACATCTTGAAAAATAGTAAATGACCTCGATAAATTATGAAATTTGCGGAGAGGTATGTATACGTGATTCTAGAAAACTTTTGTGTTTTAACTTTTTTATTAAAAAGATCGATTAGAACTTATAATCGGATGATCTTAGTTATTGTAGTTTTGATTCATTTTAGCAATGCAGATTTTAGAGGCTGTTTTAACCTACGAAACAAGCTCACTTTTATTGGTTTCACATAAACTGAAGTAAAACATTATTCTGCACACTTTTCGTGTTTTGAACTTTTCCGAAAAAAAATCATCTTAGGGCAGTTTCTGTTCGTTTTCAGCTTTAGATTTTTCCGTTGAATTTCGTATAGGTTTTTCTATTAAGTTTTTCCCTCAAACCTGCTTAGTTTCTATTAAATTTGTTCATGATGTCTTTTAGGAAATTGGATTCTGTACAACTTTTGTTCTTTGAGTTTTGGTCAATTCGAATTATTTAAGCATGAAACGGTGCATTTTTATACTTTTTCAGCAAGTTACTTATGATTAAATTATACTAACTTTATTCTTTTTGAAGGATGGTGGGTTTTACTAACTTTTTATGCAGGGCTGACCCACTATATTTTTATTTCTATTTTGGTTATTTTATAATCAATTTATATTTCGTTGGGTACGGGCAAGAAACTAAATGCCACCGTATCTCGGGAAAATACCCATTCGTCTCAGTGCGGTTGGAACTACTTGTCTTATCCCGTAACAAGAATTAAATGTATTTTTGCTTGTGTCTGGTGGACACGTGGGAGTTAAATCTTGTACTCATACTAGTGTACCTGTATACTAACTCGTTTTGTCTCTTGGCAACTCGGGTGCATTCTGTTTGAGTGCAGCCGAGCTTCCTTTGCATGATTAGTTGAGGCTATGGTGGTGACAAGAAATAACTATGATCGTATGACATGTCGTTTGGACTTCTTTTGTTTTCTTGAGTTTAGGGTTGATATTAGTTTATGTATTTATTATTATTTTTTTATGACTTTAGTATTGAGATAATTTGGCATGGTTTGTAACCGTACATTATTTAAGTTATTTTGACTATTTATTGTTACTTCAATGTTGAAGGTATTGGATAGTTATGAGATTATGGTGGATGGTTTGGTTGACGTTTAGTTTTTTTTTTTGTTTCACCCCTAGGATTTAGATGATGAAATATTAATTGGGGTTTAGTCCTAATTTAATATTTAATTGTCCAAATTTTGGGGCGTGACAGTTTGGTATCAGAGCTCTAGGTTACCCTAGACTTGTGAGAGTTTAGGTGATCCTCGGATTGTGGAAAGATGGGTTAGTTGGTTTAGTTTGGTGGTTGAGTTTATTCTAAGTATTTATGAACAAATTCTTTTTGTGTGTTTAACTTGAAGGTGATGGCTGGAAGGTATTTTTAATTTTTTTTTAAGAACCCATTAGAGTACTTTTTGATACTGGTATCTCTCATTGTTTCATATTTAGACAGTTTGTAGAAAGAGAACACCTTGTAACTACCTCCTTGTCTAGACCTATTCGTGTTGAGACCCCTTTAGGAGGGGCAGTTACTCTTTATGAGATGTGTAAAGATTTTGAGATTGACTTTGCGGGCAAAGTCTTGTATGCAGACCTAATTGTGTTAGGGTTTGAGGGGTTTGTAATTATTTTGGGTATGGATTGGCTGTGAAAATACTTTGTGACTCTAGATTGTGCTGGAAGGACTATAAATATAGATATTCCCGGTATGCCACGACTTACCCACACTTCTAGCGATGGAGAAGAGTCGGTGATGACGAGTTTTCTGTGCTCGGTAGAAATCCCTAAGCAGAATATTAGTGAGGTAGATGTGGTGCGTGAGTTTGAGGATGTATTCTAGGAGATACCTGGACCTCTGTAGATGTCCCCCGAACGCCCCGGGACGGTGAGTCCCATTCTGTTCATTTTGGGGTCACTACAGTTCGGACTCAAATTGTCACGGTTTTTAATCTGAACTAAAGAGTCCAAATCCGGCAAATCATTTTGAGAAAACAGATTTTTAGAAAAGAAGTGCCAAACATGGACTGCTTTGCCAGATACAGAGTCGCCACCTAAATATTTTTTTAAATGGGGAAATTTAGGAAACCCTGACTCGGTGCCAAAGGCCACGTGTCCATCATCACCAAAGTTGCCTTGGCTCGGGAACTTGGGTACGATTGGGGAAGGTCACTTCGTGAGCACCCCCGCTCGCCCGATCCGAAGATCGGCCTCTACTAACCATGATATCTCATTTTTGAAAACACATGCGTTCTTATTCCGGTTAATTAGCTAGAATTACTATGTGATGCGCACAGCACAACAAGTATAGACTAGATCGCCTAATTTGGAACAAAGCATTGCATATCCGTTTGTTTGGAAAATGTTTGAAATTTGCTACTCGCAAATAGGCTAAAACGCGGATTTCAATGAATTATCCCAATTCAAGTAATCCAACCTTCACCCACAGGCACTCAAGCAGTCGTATCAATTAAGCATTTAGCCACATGGTAAGCATGCTGTCATGTTAACATTCACACTCATGCGAGATGCTAAAGCATAAATACTTACATCGTACTCCGTGCCAAAACAATGAAATCAGTTAGAAATCAATGCATGATCCTAACTATACAGAAATGCCTAATGCAATACATGCAAAATGCAACTATAGCAGGCTCGGCTATTCTAGACATGGCATGTGAAATGCTACAGCTAACACATATTCAATTTGAAATTGAAATTCAAATGCAGTTAGTATGATGCGCCGAGCTCGGTGCATGCAAAACAGATGAATGAATGCAAACATGCGATCATACTGTATGCTAATTTAAACATGCTCTAATCTAACCATCATAAGCGGTTAAATAAAAGGGAGAAAGAAAGGGGATTGGAAGACATGCACACACGCACGCACCCTTATTACAACAATTGGCCCTCACTCGGAGGGTCCGAAAGAATAATACAGTCCCAAATAAATACAGTCCGAATAAATAATATAAAATCCTAATTAATTAACAAATTAATCTAGGAAAGCAATAAATTGGCATGCAAGCCAGGGACCGCCTCAGCTCTGATCCAGATGATGAATGATGCATATTCAGGTTGCCTTGCGCGGAAATCCACTGCGATGCCCCAATTAGCCTCTGTTTGCAATTGTTCTTGGAATGCGTGCCAAGCTCCGGAAGGCTACTGATTCTTGATTTGCTGCAACAGAGAGCAACAAAGGGGCATGGCAAAGTATTTTCACACATGCATGCATGACTACTCTTCAGGGAGTGTAGTCCTCGATCCTCATGCCACCAATCACGCATATCGATGCATGATGGCCGAGGAGTCGAATTGCATGACTCGATGTGAAATAAATGCACATGTAAAGCAAGTAAAGCCTAGAACTCTATCATGAATCATCAAGAGCTTCGGCGACTGAGAATTGAGACGCATCCCATCACTTGAAGTATGAAATACCCCTCGTTTCCCGTGCTCGGATTAACGTTTAACCCGAACAATGCAACACATAAGCATGGCAAACATGCAATATGGACTAAGTATGCAAACATGCAACTAAACCAAACATGCGACAAGCATATGAACATAATGTGAGGCGACAACCTTGGATAATCATGGCAAAATGCAATGTGAACATGCGAGCATGCGAGGCATGTAAGCTAAGCAAGTATGCAATGACATACTATGTGTAACAAGCATGAGACAACATGGTAAAATGGGCTTACACCAACATGGACAGCTCTCAACTAGGTCCAAATTAGTAGCCATTAGATGAAAATGAGACACTCAAAATGCGTGCGCACATGCACGCAAATCGAGGACCGAACCTAAGGCACGAATGCCAATCTACCAAAGCATGGTAGGCATGGAACATGGTATGCAAACATGCAAATTTCAGCACTCAAACATGATGCTAAACAGCCCCGAACATGGCAACATGGCACCCGATGCATGAGATGAACCCCGAAATGCAAAACTAGGCACATAGAATGACTTACAGCTATACAAAGCATGCATTATTGGACTATGAAGTCTAAAGACGGAACCAAGACAGTCCCAAAACATGGACTTTTCCAGTTTAAAGCAAGGCCAAAAAGTACTAACAAGATGGACTAAATTAGCATGCAATTTTGACTAGTAAACATGGTTTACATGGCAAGTGTATGATGCAAGTGAGAACTCATCAAACCAGCAAAAATCAGCGAATAAACCATGTGAAAATAGGCCCAAATAACTATGGAAATGCAGCCAATGCATACCAAAATGAGGGGCTCCTTTAGAGGGCCATGCAAGGAGTTATTAGGCACATACAAGATAGAAAAGTGGCATGACATATACAACTCTGAAAATCAAATATGGTAGTCCTAAAACTCACAAAATTAGCCCCAAAATCAGTCAACAAAGCATGCAAGATGGGGGCCCTTTAGAAGACCAAAATGGCCATCAAGCAAGTCAAGGTGAGAGGGGGTCACCCCCCTTCTGATTTAGAGGCTCAAAACAAGGTCTTAGCCACTGAAAATCCACTGGATTTCAGTGGCTAGAAGGCCAAACAAGGCATGCAACAATAGCTTAGGCTTAAGGCTCAAAACAAGAGGCAACTAAGCATACTAGATAGCATATGACCTCAGATAAGAAAATGCCCTTAATCAAACATGGAGAGGGCCTCAAAAAAAAACTTTTTACAGTTTACAACATGCTTCAAAAATGAACACAAATAGGGTTAATCTATCATGCAAAAATGGTACTAAAAGTGAGAATAGAGACAAGGGGCAGTAGCCGACCCCAAACAGCAAGGAGCCCTTCAAAAATGTTGAAGAGGGGCTCAAAATAAGGCATTTTATAGTTTACATCAAACCACGAAAATAAACACAAGTAGGCCTAAACTAGCATGCAAGAAAAGGGCCTAAAAGAGGGGTAAAGAGGCAAGTGGTAGTAAATAACCTCAAACAGAGGAGAGCCCTTCAACAAAGTTAAAGAAGGGCTCAAAACAAGCCACTTTACAGTTTACATCAAAGCTCAAAACAGTTCACAAATAAGCCTAAAATACTATGCAAAAATAGGCCTAAAAGAAAGTTAAAGAGGCAAGTGATGGAAGGAGATCTCAAACAGAAAAAGACCCTTAATCAAACATGAAAAGGGACTCAAAATATGATTATTTTCAGTTAGGGTCGGAGCCCAAAAATGCTTGCAAGCAAGGCTTATAAATGAAACAAAAAAAGGGCTAGTTTAGGGGAAAAGTATACTTACCCTTGAAGAACAAGTCTTTAGCAGCCTTTTGGTCCAAAAATCTGAGCTTCTAGCCTTTGAAGATCAGCCTCAAGGTGTTTGAATGGAGGATGGAGGTCTTGTGCTATGAGGTGTAGTGCAAAAATGCAAAGAAATCCAACTTCCAAGCTCTAACCACAAGCAATATAGAGAGAGATGGATTTTTGCCCTCCAAAATCTCAGAACCTGGTGTAAGGAAGAAGCCCCTTGCTTATATAGAGCAATGCAAGGCTAAAGCTTCTTGAACAAGCTTCCAAAGGCTTTGATCCCTCCATACACGTGTATGGAGGGCAGATATGAAGAATCCAGCTGGTACAAAATATCTGCCCGGAAACTAGCTGAGAAAGGAGGGGTGCTGGCCATCAGAAATGGCCGGCAGTGCCACACTGATGGCCGGCAGGTGCTTACCAGTGGCCAGCAGGGGCAAAACCATGGCCGGTAGTGCCATGCCTATGGCCGGCAGTGCACTAGGAGGGTCACTCTGACAGGACCTAGTCAGGGTCCAAAAATGAGGCAGAAAGGATACAGGGTCCGGAAACTCGAACCGATGACGTTCCGCCGCGACAGTCGATGCTGGGCGAGCAATTGAACCAGTTGTTGGGTGTACCCTACAAGCACAACCAAGTCTTGAGGACGGTCAAAAATGGGGTGTCTACAACCTCCTCCTCGACGGGTAGTAGAATTTCGCATTGACTTAGTGCCGGGAACTGCACCAATTTCTAAGGCGGCATACAGAATGGCGCCTAAAGAGCTTGTGGAGATGAAAAAGCAGCTGGAAGAGATGCTTTAGAAAGGGTTCATTCATTCAAGTAACTCCCCATGGAGAACACCCGCGATCTTTGTCTCCAAGAAAGATGGCACTCTCTGTATGTGCATAGATTACAGAGAGCTAAACAAGGTGACTATCAAGAACAAGTATCCACTACCTAGAATTGATGACTTGTTTGATCAATTGAAGGGGGCAGCCATGTTCTTTCAGTTTGATCTCAGAACGGGTTACCATCAGATGGGTGTGTCAAAGGAAAGTATATCGCTTACTACTTTTCAGACCCGGTATGGGTTGTACGAATTTCTTGTAATGCCTTTTGGTTTAACAAATGCTCCTGCCTATTTTATGGACTTGATGAACAGAATTTTTCAACCGTATCTAGATAAGTTTGTGATTATCTTCATAGATGATATCTTGGTGTATTCTAAGAATGAGGAGGAACACAGAGAACACTTAAAAGTCGTGTTGTAGACTTTGAGGGAGCAGCAGTTATACACTAAGTTTAGTAAGTGTCACTTTTGGGAGAATGAAGTTCGATTTTTGGGGCATGTTGTGTCCAATCAGGGAATAGCTGTAGATCCTGAAAAAGTTATTGCGGTTAAAGAATGGAAGCAGCCCACGAACCCTACAGAGGTGAGAAGTTTTTTAGGACTAGCCGGTTATTGCAGGAGATTTATAGAGAAGTTTTCCACTATTGTTGCACCCATGACCAAGTTGACTCGCAAGAATGTGAAGTTCTTATGGACAGATGATTGTGATAAAGCTTTCCAGGAATTAAAGCAGCGGTTAACTACAGCTCTGGTGTTAACTATACCGGTACAAGGGGAAAAGTTAGTAGTGTTTACTGATGTGAGTGGAATTGGGTTGGGATGTGTGTTGATGCAGCATCAGAAGGTTGTATCTTATGGTTCTTGACAGTTAAAACCTCATGAGAGACGATACCCTACTCATGACTTAGAGTTAGCAGCAGTTGTTTTTGCATTGAAAGTGTGGCGACACTACCTATTTGGGGAGCGCTTTGAGTTGTACACAGATCACAAGAGCCTCAAATATCTTTTTTCTCAAAAAGAGTTGAACATGAGGCAACAGAGGTGGGTTGAATTTATCAGTAGTTATGATTTCGAGATCGTTTACCACCCGGGAAAAAGAAATGTGGTCGCAGATGCACTTAGTTGACAACATGGGATTATGGTTTCTTTGATGATTCAAGAATGGAAGTCCTTGGAGTTAATTTCGATGCATGATATGTTGGGTATACCTCCTTATTGGAGTGTGGGACCCAATTGGTTTTGGAAAAAGAGTTTTAATTTGGCTTGGTTTAGGTATAATATATTTTTATATATTATATTTGTGGAGGCCCAATCTAATTTGGAAACAACTAAGGTTTGATAAAAAAACCCTAGATTCAATATATTATTGGTATTGTTTTTTTTTCCCCAAGAGACACGTGCGGCTGCCATACCAGATATACTGCTTCGGTAATAGTGCCTGTGAATTGACAATTGGGAAGATTGGTCAAGAGTGCTTGATTTGTTCAAGTTTTTTGTTTCTTTGTGTGGAAGTTGATTTGGTTCGTTATTTTGGGTCTTCTACAAATCTGGTTCTGAAGATTTTGGTTCATCTATTTGGTGAGGTCTTTCCTCTTATTTATTTGTGATTATTTGGAATTCACCTAAGGGTGGTTTTGTGAGACCATTAGGGTCTCGTTTGTAATCGTTTGGAACTTATTTGGTTGATAGTGGAATCGGATTTCGATCCCGTGGACGTACCTCACATTGAGGGAACCACGTAAAAATTCTTGTGTTGCCTTTGATTTAATTTTTTCGCATTAGTTTTTTATTCCCATTGATTGATTTACTTGTGGGGAATCACATATTTTCCCTAACAACTGGTATTAGAGCTTACGGTTTATTTGGGTTTAATTATTTGTGTAAATCAATGGAGGGGAATGTGGGTCGTATGTCTAGCTTCAATGGAAGCAATTGGGTAACTTGGAAAACTAAAATGGAGGACCTATTATTTTGTAAAGACTTGTATGGGCCTATTGAGGGTGATAGTGGCAAACCTGATGATATGAAAGATGATGAGTGGAAGAGGTTAAATCGAAAAGATGTTGGTGTTATCCGTCAATGGATTGATGACAGTGTGTTTCATCATGTTGCCACTGAAACTTCGGCACATGATTTATGGAAAAAATTAGAGAGTCTTTATGATAGAAAATCAGCCACAAATAAAGCCTTTCTGTTTCGTAAGTTGGTTAATTTAAAATATAAAGAGGGCATCCCTATTTCGGAACATCTGAATGAAATAAAGAGTATTGTTAACCAACTTGCTTCTATGAAAATTGTTTTTGATGATGAGTTGCAGGCTTTAATGCTACTTAGTTCTTTGCCCGAAAGTTTGGAGACTTTGGTTGTGACAATTAGTAATTCGGCGACCGATGGAGTTGTCACAATGGGCCAAGTCACCAGTAGTTTGTTGAATGAAGAAACTAGAAGAAAATCAGCGGGTTCCTCTCATTCAGAAGCATTTGTTGTGAGAGGCCGAAGCAAAACAAGGGGGAGAAGTAAGACTCCTTATGGTCGTGATCAAAGCCGGGACAAATCAAAAGATGGTTCTTTTTCAAAGAAAGACATTGAGTGTTATTATTGCCATGAGAAAGGGTACATGAAGCGGGAATGCCGAAAGCTCAAGAACAAGGAGAAAAAGCGTGACAAAAGTGTGGATAAGAAGCAAGAAGACACAACGGCAGTTACTACCGATGATCTCATGGTCGTTTGTGAGGATGATTGTATCAATTTTGTGGGCCAAGAGAGCAATTGGGTGATTGATTCCGGTGCTTCTTTTCATGTGACTTCTCGAGTTGATTTCTTCACTACCTACACCGAAGGAGATTATGGTTTTGGTCGAATAGGTAATGAAGGTTTGTCCAAGATTATTGGTATGGGTGATGTTTGCTTGGAAACAAATTTGGGCTGCAAGTTGTTGCTGAAAGATGTGAGGCATGTTCCCGACATTTGCCTCAATTTGATCTCTACTGGGAAGCTAGATGATGAAGGCTTCAACAACAAATTTGGTGATGGAATATGGAAGCTCACAAAGGGTTCTTTGGTGGTGGCTAAGTGCAAGAAGACTCATACACTTTATTCGATGCAAGGAAAAATTTGTAAAGGTGTTGTCAATGCACTTGAAGATGATACTTCTACCGAATTGTGGCACAAGCGGCTTGGCCATATGAGTGAAAAGGGGCTGCAAGTTTTGTTCAAGAAAGAGCTTCTACCCGGTTTGAAAGGTACACATCTTAAAACTTGTGTTCATTGTTTGGCGGGTAAACAACATAGAGTTTCTTTTCATAAAAATGTTGCTTCTAGAAAAGAAAATGTTTTGGAGCTGATTCATTCGGATGTTTGTGGTCCTTTAAAAGTTAGAACACATGGTGGTGCACTTTATTTTGTTACTTTCATTGATGATTATTCAAGGAAAGTTTGGGCTTTTCTACTAAAAACTAAAGATCAAGTTCTAGAAATATTTAAGCATTTTCAGGCCATGGTTGAAAGAGAAACATGGTAGAAATTGAAGTGCATCCGATCAGACAATGGTGGTGAATACACTGGGCCATTTGATGAGTATTGTCGCAGCCAAGGTATTCGGCATCAAAAGACAGTTAAGAAGACTCCTCAACAAAATGGCATTGCCGAGAGGATGAATCGCACCATTGTGGAAAGAACAAGGTGTTTGCTTTCACAAGCTAAATTGCCAAGATCCTTTTGGGGTGAGGCAATGAGTACAGCGGTTGATGTGATCAATTTATCTCCTTGCTATCCTTTGAATGGTGATGTACCTGAAAGAGTTTGGACTGGCAAAGATGTGTCTTATGAGCACTTGAGAGTGTTGTTTGCCGAGCTTTTGTTCATATTCCAAAGGATGAGAGGTCCAAGCTTGATAGTAAGTCAAGACAATGTATTTTTCTTGGCTATGGGCTTGATGAATTTGGGTATAGATTGTGGGATCTGGTCGACAAGAAAGTCATTCGAAGTCATGATGTTGTGTTTCTTGAAGACCAAACAATTGAAGACTTTGGCAAAGGTGATCAACCAGAGCCAAAAACTAGTGATCTCATTGATATGGATTCATCTCCTTCATCTTTAGTTGATGATGAAAATGGGGGAGATGTGCAGCCACCTATTGAAGAAGTGGAGGATGATGCTAATCCTAATGAAGTTGAGCCAGAAATTGAGGAAGAGCATCCAACTCAAGAACTGCCACCACAACTTGAGTTAAGAAAATCTACAAGGGACCGACAACCTTCAAGAAAGTATTCTCCCAATGAATTTGTGTTGATTTCCGATCAAGGGGAGCCGGAGAGCTACCAAGAAGCAATTGAGCATGCAAAGAAAGATAATTGGAAAAAGGCCATAGAAGATGAGATGAATTCTTTACTTGAAAATCACACCTATGATTTAGTGAAGTTGCCTAAGGGGAGGAAAATTCTGAAAAATAAGTGGGTTTTCAAATTGAAGAATGATGGCAAGAATCTGAGGTACAAGGCACGTCTTGTTGTGAAAGGCTTTGGGCAAAAGAAAGGTATTGATTTTGATGAAATTTTCTCGCCAGTTATAAAGATGTCTTCTATTCGGGTTGTACTTGGCATGGCTGCAAGTATGAACCTTGAAGTTGAACAACTTGATGTGAAGACCGCATTTCTTCACGGTGATCTTGAAGAAGAAATTTACATGGAGCAACCAGAAGGTTTTGTGGAGAAAGGGAAAGAGAAATTTGTTTGCAAATTGAAGAAAAGTTTGTATGGCCTCAAACAAGCCCCGCAACAATGGTACAAAAAATTTGACTCTTTCATGATGAATAATGGTTTTTCTAAAACCACTTCGAACCATTGTGTGTTTGTGAAAAATTTCCTGGGTGGCAAATTTATTATTCTTTTGCTTTATGTTGATAACATGTTAATTGTGGGTCAAGATTCTACCATGATTAACAGGTTGAAATTGGAGTTGAGCAAGTCTTTTGCTATGAAAGATTTGGGACCGGCAAAGCAAATACTTGGTATGAAAATTGTTCGTGATCGCAAAAATGGGCTGATTTGGTTGTCTCAAGAGAGCTACATTGAGAAAGTTCTTGAGAGGTTCAACATGAATAAAGCAAAGTCGGTTGGTTGTCCACTTGCGGGTCATTTCAAGCTTAGTTCGAATCAATGTCCTACAAGTGAGAAAGACAAGGTAGAGATGTTGAAAATTCCTTATGCTTCAGCAGTTGGTTCTTTGATGTACGCCATGGTTTGTACAAGGCCGGATATTGCTTACGCCGTTGGTGTGGTGAGTCGTTTTCTCTCTAATCCGGGTAAAGAATATTGGGCAGCGGTAAAATGGATTCTAAGGTATCTTCGAGGGACTTCGAAGGTGTGTTTGTGTTTTGGAGATGGCAAGCCGATGCTTGATGGGTTCACGGATTCTGACATGGCCGGTGATGTTGATTCTAGGAAATCTACTTCGGGGTATTTGATGACTTTTGCAGGGGGAGCTGTGGCATGGCAATCTAAATTACAAAAATGTGTTGCTCTCTCAACTACCGAAGCTGAATTTATTGCTATTACAGAAGCTTGCAAAGAAGAGTTATGGTTGAAGAAATTTTTGCAAGAGTTGGGTTTGAAGCAAGAAAAGTATGTGCTTTATTGTGATAGTCAAAGTGCTATTCACTTGAGTAAAAATTCTACTTTTCATTCGAGATCGAAACACATTGATGTGAGATACCATTGGATTCGTGATGTGTTAGATTCGAAATTGTTGCAACTCGAAAAGGTTCACACGGATGATAATATTTCGGATATGTTGACTAAGACTTTGTCGAGGGATAAACATTTGAAGTGTCGAACTTTGGCGAGTATGGTTGATGTCTCCACCTAAGTCGGTAGGGAGAGAATTGTTGGGTATACCTCCTTATTGGAGTGTGGGACCCAATTGGTTTTGGAAAAAGAGTTTTAATTTGGCTTGGTTTAGGTATAATATATTTTTATATATTATATTTGTGGAGGCCCAATCTAATTTGGAAACAACTAAGGTTTGATAAAAAAACCCTATATTCAATATATTATTGGTATTGTTTTTTTTTCCCCAAGAGAAACGTGTGGCTGCCATACCAGATATACTGCTTCGGTAATAGTGCCTGTGAATTGACAATTGGGAAGATTGGTCAAGAGTGCTTGATTTGTTCAAGTTTTTTTGTTTCTTTGTGTGGAAGTTGATTTGGTTCGTTATTTTGGGTCTTCTACAACTCTGGTTCTGAAGATTTTGGTTAATCTATTTGGTGAGGTCTTTCCTCTTGTTTATTTGTGATTATTTGGAATTCACCTAAGGGTGGTTTTGTGAGACCATTAGTGTCTCGTTTGTAATCGTTTGGAACTTATTTGGTTGATAGTGGAATCGGATTTCGATCCCGTGGACGTACCTCACATTGAGGGAACCACGTAAAAATTCTTGTGTTGCCTTTGATTTAATTTTTCCGCATTAGTTTTTTATTCCCATTGATTGATTTACTTGTGGGGAATCACATATTTTCCCTAACATGATATTCAACCAATAGAGAGTGCTGAGAGGGCATACATTGATAGTTTGACTGTGCAGTTGACGTTATTGCGTAAAGTTCGTCAGATGCAGAATTTAGATTTGTTTCTCGTCAGCAAGCTCGATGACCTTGTAGTGGATTTGATTGATGATTGCCCTATTGATTGGTCTGTGGACTCAAATGGGGGATTGCGATTCAATGGCAGGTTGTGTGTACCTAACATTGTTGAATTGAGGAAAGAGATTATGGATGATGCCCATAGGTCCTGATATACCATTCACCCTGGTGGGACTAAAATGTATCATGACCTGAAGAGGACGTTTTGGTGGGAAGGTATAAAGAAAGATGTAAGAGAGTATGTTTCTCGATGTTATGTGTGTCAACAGGGTAAGGCAGAACACCAACGACCGTTTGGACTTTTGCAGCCTCTTGAGATTCCTACTTGGAAATGGGAGTACATTTCTATGGACTTCGTGGATGAATTGCCGCGATCTAAGCGAGACAATGAATCTATTTGGGTGATAGTGGATCGACTCATTAAGTCTGCTCATTTTATTCCTATTAGTGTTCATCAAATTGTGGATAAACTAGCTAGGCTATATATTCGGGAGGTGGTGCGACTTCATGGCGCACCAGTTTTTATAGTTTCGGATCGTGATCCATTGTTTGTGGCAGAGTTTTGGGAGAGCTTTTAGCATGCTTTGGGTGCTAGGTTAGACCTGAGCACGGCTTATCATCCTCAGACAGATGGGCAAACTGAATGGATAAATCAGATCTTGGAGGATATATTGAGAGCTTGTGTTCTCGATCTTGGTGGTAGTTGGGAAGAACACTTGCCATTGGTGAAGTTTACTTATAATAATAGCTATCACTCCAGTATCGAGATGGCACCTTTTGAGGCTTTGTATGGGAGGCCATGTCGATTACCTGTTTGTTGGATGGAGGTAGGAGATGCCATTGTTATGGGCAGAGTTGGTGAGAGAGACCACGAAGAAGGTGAACATTATTCGGGAACGTATTAAGACTGCACAAAGTCATCAAAAGAGTTGCGCTGATAGAAAACGTAAGGGGATTGAGTTGAATGTTGGAGATTTTGTGTTTTTGAAGGTCTTGCCGATGAAGGGTATCATGCGGTTCGGAAAGAAGGGAAAGTTGGCACCTAGATTTGTGGGACCATACGAGATCACTGAGAGGATTGGTAATGTGGCTTACAAATTAGCTCTACCGTCTACTTTAGCTATGATTTACAACGTGCTCCATATATCTTTATTGCGGAAGTGTGTGCGAGACCCTTTCCAAGTAGTATCACCAGAAGTGTTGAAGATTAGTGATGATCTAACGTATGTGGTGCGACCGGTTACTATTCTAGATCAGGATGTAAAGTAGTTGCGGTGCAAAAAAGTAAACTTGGTGAAAGTGCAGTGGAGCGAGGATGAGAACGATATTACCTGTGAGTTAGAAGAGAAAATTCGGCATATGCACACAGAACTTTTTGCTTAGTACTCTCTTCTATTGAATCTTGGGACGAGATTCTTTTGAAGTGTGTATATTGTAACGACCCTAATTTTCTTATGTCATTATTTATTATTATTATGATTATGATTATTTTATTTTATTTTTGGCTTTATTAATTGTGTGGTTACATGAGAATTTAATGTGTTATTTAGTTAATTTAATGTGTTAGTTAATTATAAATAATTAATTCAAATATATATATTTAATCTTATATTTATATTTATATATATTATAATTATGTTGTATTATATAATATAATATATTATAATAGTTTATTAAGTTAGAATAGGATTAGGAATCTATCAAAAGAAAAAAAAAAAAGAAAAAAAAAAAAAAGAAAAGCAGCAGCCGTGAGAAAATGAGAAGAAGAGAGAGAGAGAGAGAGAGAGAGAGAGAGTAATCAAGAAATAGAGCGGAGAAAGAGAGAAACAGTGGGGAGAAAGAAAAAAAAAGAGAGGAGAAAAAATAAAGAAAAAGAGAAAGGAAGAAAAAGATTAGGGTTTTGTTTTGGTGACTTCATTAATTTTTCAAATAATTTTTTGATCTTCAAAAAATATTATGAGTACAAAACCCACTTCTCTTGATTTATATTTAATTCGTTGTTTTTATTTATTTATTTTCATTTATTTGATGTTGAATTGATTTCATATTTGCATGTAGATGATTGATTAATTTTAATTATTTTGATTAGTTGTGTATGTAAGGTTTAGGGTTTTTAGATGATTGATTGATTTTAATTATTTTGTTTAGTTGTGTATGTAAGGTTTAGGATTTTTAGTTGATTGATTGATTGATTTTAATTATTTTGATTAGTTGTGTATGCTAGGTTTATGGTTTTTATATAGATTTATTTTATAGTTGTAATCACACTCATGGTTATATGAAATTAAAATTAACTAGGAACCCATAAATAAATTCCTTATACTCCACCATGACTTTATGGATTGTTGTTTTATTTGAGTGTTGGTGAGAAATAGTGTATGAAAAAAAAGTGAGGATTATGAGATTTATTTGAATGCCTTAAGCTTAGCATTGTTATGTTTATTCTTATGAGTGAGATGTTGTGTATATATATATTGTTGCCTCGTTCTCATGAGTAGACGAGTGCTTTAATTTACGTGCGTACGTATATGCTAACCATCCGAGGAGTGTGGGTCAAACTTGGGAAGATATCCCCGTGCAAGTTTGGATACGGGAGGCACATGGGATATATGTGTAGGCCGGAGGGGAAGGTCCGAAGTGGTGGAGTTAAGGTACAAAGAATTTAATTACAAGTTTATTGTTTTAGTGTGAATTGTATCGATTTATACATCTTGAAAAATAGTAAATGACCTCGATAAATTATGAAATTTGAGCAGATGCATGTATACGTGATTCTAGACAATTTTTGTGTTTTAACTTTTTATTAAAAAGATCGATTAGAACTTATAATCGGATGATCTTGGTTATTGTAGTTTTGATTCATTTTAGCAATGCATATTTTAGAGGCTATTTTAACCCACGAAACGAGCTTATTTTTATTAGTTTCGCGTAAACTGGAGTAAAATATTAAGCACACTTTTCATGTTTTGAACTTTTCCGAAAAAAAATCATCTTAGGGCAGTTTCTGTTCGTTTTCAGTTTTAGATTTTTCGGTTGAATTCCGTATAGGTTCTTCTATCAAGTTTTTCTCTCAAACCTGTTTAGTTTCTATTAAATTTGTGCGCGATGTCTTTTAGGAAATTGGATTCTGTACAACTTTTGTTCTTTGAGTTTTGGTCAATTCGAATTATTTAAGCATGAAACAATAGATTTTTATACTTCTTTAGCAAGTTAATTATGATTAAATTATACTAAATTTATTTTTTTTGCAGAATGGTGTGTCTTACTAACTTTTTATGCAGGGCTGACCCACCATATTTTTATTTCTATTTTGGTTATTTTATAATCAATTTATATTTCGTTGCGTACGAGTAAGAAAAAATGCCACCGTATCTCGTGAAACTACCAATTCGTCTCGGTGCAGTTAGAATTACTTGTCTTGTCTCGTAACAAGAATAAAATGTATTTTTGTTTGTGTCTGGTGGACACGTGGGAGTTAAATCTTGTACTCATACCAGTATACTTGTATACTGATCCGTTTTGTCTCTTGACAACTCGGGTGCGTTCTGTTTGAGTGCAGCCAAGCATCAATGCGTTGCATCCATCCGGTACATTGTTCTTCACCTTTCTACTTTCCTTCCTCTTTCTTTTCTTTGTCTTCTTGATGCTCTGTTTTTTTTTCCCCATACACAACCATGTATATATATATGTGGATATATATCAGAGGACTGGTGAGAACATTCCCTCTAGTTTTATTTATTGTAAAATGTTCCTTTTGCCTTCCACTGACACTATTCCGTTAATGATTTGGACGGCAGACACAAATTGGACTTAACAGACACAAATTATTAAAGTTTAGGGACTAAAGAAACACAAGCAATAGTTAAGGGACCAAATAGAAAAAGTGCGTATAGTTTAGGAGGTAAAAGTGTAATTTACCCTTATTTTATACTAAAAGTTGATAATTTGAAAATAGAAGTTAAAAACACCCCTTCTCAACTTTTGAAGAATCAGTTTTTTTCAACTTATTTAAGTTATTTCTGTCTAATAAGTTATAGTAAATAAAAACTACACCAAACAGCTTAATATAAACTCCCAAATTAAAATAAGATACACACTACTTTGTATAATCCCCGCCAAACACTCCTTCGTTATCATGATTGTAATCCAAGAGCCTCACCTAAACTTTAATAATAGGAAAGTAGCGAACAACATAAAGACATGCTGCGAGCACATAAATCATCTCAAATTATATTATATATATATACTAATTAAAAAAAGTCCGTGTAAGACATGGGTCAAATGTTAAAATTTATATGAGAAAATATAAATTAAAAAGATTTTTTAAGTTGATTACTTGTGTTTTATCTTTTATGAAAGGTATAGACGAGATAACTTTTTATAAATTGTAGGCACCAACATTTAAATGAAACATTTTTATATATTTTATACATCTTAACATTTAAATTTAAAACTTATTTTCTGCTTTTTATGCAATATTAATAATTAAATTTTTGGCATTTAATTTTGTTCATATATTATTTTTGAAGATTTTTTTAAATAAATAATAAAATTACACAATGATAAATAAATGCAACATTAGTTGTAGGGCAAATTACACTTTATTCCACTTAACTATTGCTCTGTATCACTTTATTCTTGAATTAAAAATAGTAATACTACAACTTCATCATTTATGATTTTTTTTTTTTTTTTCTTCAGTCTAAACCTTTATGACAAAAATACCATTTCAGCAATACAATAATTTGTACCTTACCTCCTTGAACTATTATCCAATATCACTTTACCTTCTCAACTTAAAAAATGTTACATTTTTTCACCTTAAATATTAATTTGTATCAATGTAAATATTTTATTAAGGACTTTTTTTTTTTAATTATAAATAAATAAAAAACTGACATGTGAGATGCTTTTGTCATTAAGATTCAAATTTAAAAAGATTAATAGATGAGGAGGTTGAGTGTAATAAGTTTTAGTTAAAGGAGTGAAATGATATGGAACAATAGTTGAGGGGGTTAAAATGTAATTTTTCCTTATTTATATTAAATAGATAAATACATGGGTAAATTACAATCACATATCTTGAAATTTTCTTAAAATATGAATTGTTTCCTATGATTCTGGAAATTACATTTCACCCCTTACAATTTCAAATCACATAACAAATTACCTTTTTCATTTATGATGTTAAAAATATATTTCAATTAAAAATTTTAATAATTTTATTGTTGCATAGTAGACAATAATTAAAAATTATGATAAGGGAAATATTTATAATTTCTAGAACTATAGGGAACAATTTGTATTTTAAACAAATTTAGAAATTCTTATATATATATATATATATATTTGTTTAGAGTTTAATTACTCAAAATATTTAGAAAAAATCAAACTCAATTCTTTAACAGGACACAAAATCAAGACCTAGTGTTAAAGTAATGATACAAAATTGGGAAAGTTATATCCGTAAATTGTATAATTTATTACTTGTGTCAATTTGATTTATATGTAGTATATGTTCAAAGTTTACTTCTCTGCCTATCTGTTCAAATGTCATTTATTTATTCAAAATGTCTCATTATCTGTATACATGTCACTTATCTTTGCAACTATATATTGAATTGTCCAACTACTTATTCAAATGTTTCATTATCTGTACACATACTACCTTTTTATTCACATATCTTTTCAATATTACTTATCTGTTCAATTCACTGCCACCGGCTACCGTCGCTGGTGACTTTTCAAGCACTTGTTCTTCTCACTAAATAAGATTAATTTTTTGAGCTAATGCCTAACGCACCTCTGATCAACTTGAATTTATTAACAATTTTTTTTAACTTTTAACTTTTTGTTACTTTTATTTTCCATCGTATTTTTTACACAAATAAAAGAGAACCATGTAAAAAAAGTTCAATGTAAGTGCCTTGACCTGAGCAAATCCAAAAAAGATAGACATTGACAAAAGAGTGCCTCAATCTGAACCCACACATTGACCAGGCCTTTTTTCTTATATATCCAACAAGTGAGGGAAAATATACTGGTAGTTATATTACTTGATGTAGAAATAATTTTAGATCGAATGCTTGAATTATGAGTTTTGTTTAAAAAATTCTTCATCAATTGAGAAGTTATAAGAGTTTCTCAATATTATATCCATACTCCAAATTTCTTGGTTTAACTATGGTGACCTAAGAGAGAAAAACAAAGAAAGAAATTTTTTTGCAAGAGATTTTCGGGTAAACTTACATATAATTGTTTTTCTTTATATCAAATATATAGAGATTCTCTCCTAATAGAGGTAGAGTTGTAATCTTCCACAACAACTCAAATACTTCATTAAAGGATAATCTCTTAATTATCTTATTTATTAAATAGTGTGAATTATCTACAATCTATGTAGACGCTCCATGGGTTATGGGTTAAGTCAAATCCAACCCAAATTCCAACATCTCCTACTCGTCCACATTATTAGTTATATTCATAACTATCATTTCTCTCAATCTCTTATTCAGTTCATTCGTCGTACGAAAATGGAGTGTGTGACCTGACGAGAAGATATAAAGGTAGGAGTGCTATCTTAAGCCACAATAAACTAACATAGTACAGCACTCGGAAACATCTCGTCTACACCCTAGATTCATTGGATCACACAAGATCAAACATTTGAAAACCCCTAGCGAGTCATAGCTTATAAACATGCTTGACCTTAACACTGTATCTGTACTTATTGTTAGTATGTATATATAAAGTAATATATATAGGTTGATTGATTAATTGATGCACCTTCCATAGCTTAGATGATTTGATTGACCGTGATTGATTCATTTCTTATTTAACATATATATTCTCTCCTATATAAAAGAGCTCATTGTACACACTTGAACATATACAAAACACATAGCCACTCTCTCGTTATGTCTCTCTATATCTTCATCATGGTATCAGAGCTATAAAGTTTTTTTTTTCCTGTTCATCACCAGAAGTTCTATCACTTTTTTTGCTGTTCCGTTTCTTGTTCTCTTCACTGTTTAAATTTGTTTTGGGTACTGATTTCTTATTATCAGTTTTCCCAGATAATTTTTTTTTTCAGACACCCATAGCATCATCTGGCTCAAAATCTTCTCTCGATTTCAACGCCACCAAAATCATTATCAAACGGGCTCGTACGTACTCACACGTACCGCCTGACGCTCTGTACGTCTCCCACTTCCGTTGCCATTCGCTTACGCGTCCTCACACGCGCCTCCTATGTCGCTGACGTCAGCTACTACACGTTGACATCAGCCCTCAGCCGTTTCCGTCCAGCCGTTCCGTCAAGCCGCGACTCCAGCCCAGCCACTTCTAGCACTTCTGCTAACCTGCTCTGCACTACTTCTGTTATCTTGTGCTGCATCTCCTCCATGCTAACGTGAGCCGCGCCTGCTGACATCAGCCTTCCTCTTGCTGACGTCAGCCCTATGTCATGTTTGGCTAAATTCAACTTTTGGCTCATTTCTGGCTATTTTCTGCTCATTTTGGCCTAGTTCCCACCTATTTTCAACCTTCCGGATTCACTGGTACACTCTGTTGTTTCTAATTTTGTCCCTATGGATTGCTCAGATGCTGCTCATCCTTTTTTGTTATCCTTGATGGCTCAAATTATATTCTGTGGGCCCAAGCCATAATTGGCTTTCTCAAGGGCAAGAAATTATGGCGTGTTATTACTGGTGATGTGCCTAAACCAACGTAAGAGATATAGGAATCTACATGCAAATATGCTGACCGTTTGGAGAAATGGGACAGTAAAAATTATCAAATCATCACTTGGTTCAAGAATACCTCTGTTACGTCTATTAGCCTTTAGTTCAACCGTTTCAACTTGACTTGGTCTCCACACCTGCTAAAGATATTTAGGACTTCCTCAAAGAATGATATCAGACTACTAGTCTTGTTCATCAGTATCAACTTCAGAGCCACCTCTATCACTTGCGCTAACAGCCTGGTCAGTCCATTAATGACTTTCTGTCTCAAATTTATTCTGTTTGGGATCAATTTGCTCTATCGGAACTTGTCTGGCCTCATCCTGAGGATGCTTTTCTCTTTTTTACTTATTGGAATCAGTAGAGGTTGGTTCAGTTTCTCATGGCTCTCACTTCTTACTTTGAGCCAGTCCGAGCTGCCTTATTACATTGCACACCTTTGCCCCTCTTGAGCAGGCTATATCCGAGCTTCTCTCTAAAGAAACTCATCTTGGTCCATCCTCCACTCCTTATGTGGACTCAGTTCTAGCCACTCCTCAATCAAGGGACTCCTTCTCCTCAATCAAGGGACTCTTTCTCCATATAGCCGACTCCTCAGTGCACTTATTGTCAGAATCGCGGGATTCTTTCTGCTCATCTTCTGGTTCACTGTTCAGTCAGGTCTTGCTGCTACTGCAACAAAACTAGCCCCGGACATCTCCAACAAGATTGTTTTTGCAATCCATCTCGCTCATCCTCTACTTGGTCATCTTCTTGTGGCATTTACTTGTGGGGACATTCACATCATTCTGGGCCTCAGTCTCAGTCTATGCCTGCTCATCGTACCGCTGTTGTTGCCTCTGAGGCTTCTCACAGTTTGAACCTTTTGATTCTTCCACTCTTGTTTTCTCCTAGACCGATGTTGAAACTTTGATCAAACAATTTCTCTCCACCTCCGGTACTTCTTTTATAGGGGGTGCAAAAATGGCCCGCGGCCCGTTTAGGCCCGCTTGGTCGTGGGCTATTGTTTTGAAGCCCGGCCAGGCCCATGGGCCCGACCCGTTTGGCCCGACCCGTCGGTTCACTTAAGGCTCACTTAGGGCCTGGCCCGGCCCGCCCAAGGCCTAGTGTATTTTTTAATGGAAAATAATAAAATTTTGGTAGAAAAAAATAAAAAAAAATAGTTAGGCCCACCCAAGCTCGGCTCAAGCCCGAGGCCAGGCCCAAGTCCATTGGCTCGGCTTGGCCCAAGGCCCGAATACCCTTGGGTTTGGGCTTGGGCTTGGGCCTGGGCATAATTTTTTGGCTTGTAGGTCGGCCCGGCCCGGCCCGAATTTTGGCAGGAGCCCACAAGGCCCGACATGGGGCCAGCTTGGCCCAAGCTCGGGTGGGCCGGGCCGAGCCGGGCCAGATTTACACCCCTATCCTCCTACTACTGCCTTGTCTGTCACCTCAGGTACATCTTCCTGGTATTTTGACTCTACCTGTTGTAATCATATGGCTTCTGACTCTACCATATTTTCCTCCATATCTTCTTCTCTACATATTCCTTTCATCTATACTGCTGATAGATCTCTTATGTCAGTGAGTCATATTGGTTCTATTTCTACATCTCATTTGTTTTTATCTCACGTTTATCTTATTCTTGATCTCACTTTAAACCTTATTTCCATTAGTTAGTTATGTGAACATGGTCTCACTGTTACTTTTTTTGCTAATAGTTGTTTAGTGCAGGACCCTCGGACGGGACAGACACTTGGGATTGGTTGTAAGCATGGACGTCTCTACGAACTCATCCATCTTCATGTTCTTGCTTATACTCTAGTGGCTACCTCTACATCTACCTCTACCTCTACCTTATTCCCTTTTTATCTTTGGCATTGTCGGTTAGGTCATTTATCAGTTAGTCATTTAAAAATTTTAATTTCTAGTGGTCAGTTAAGAATTGTTTATTTTGTCAACTTGCCAAACAACCGGGTTTATCTTTTAATAAAAGTAATTCTGTTTCTAGTGCTCCTTTTGATCTTGTGCATTCTGATATTTGGGGCCCATCCCTTACACCTACCATGGGGGGATCACATTACTTTGTTATTTTTATTGATAATTTTTCACACTATACTTGGATATTTCTTATGAAAAATCGTTCTGAACTTAAACAACTTTGTTATAATTTTTAAAAAATGGTTCAAACCCAATTTTCCAAAACCATAAAGATTTTTCGTTCTGATAATGCTATGGAATACCGGGATTCTGACTTTTTGGCTTTGCTTCAGAGTCATGGTACTCAGCCTCATCGTTTTTGTGCTAGCATGCCCCTAACAAAATGGACGTGCTGAACAAAAACATAGGCATATTCTTGACACTACTCGAGCTTTTTTCATCTCTTTTTTTTGTCCTGAAAATTTTTGGGGGGAAGCTACACTTACTGCTGTTTACACTATCAATTATGTCCTTACTCAAGTCCTTCATAATCAAACACCCTATGAGCGTTTGTATGGCAATTCCCCCTCTTACACCGCACTTATGGTTTTTGGCACTGTATGTTTTGTTCTTCTTGTCTTTGTTGTTTTCTTGGGTATGGCATTGAACATAAAGGGTATCAGTGTTGGGATCCAATTTCTAAACATCTTCGTATCTCTCGCTACGTTGTTTTTTTGGAAACATAAGGTGTTTATCCTCCTTTCAATTATCTTCTCCAGCTCACATTCTTCACTTTACTGATTCCTTTATAGATCTTTTTCCTGATGATCCACCTCTAGAGACGCCATTGTTTACTCCTGATCCTGCTGATTCTGTTCTCTCTGATGGTCCTGATGGTCTTGCTGAGTCTTCCTCAACTGGCTCATCCTCTCTTGAGCATGCCCCTTCCGGTCGTCCACAACGAGTCACCCAACCTAATGTTCATCTTTGTGATTAAATTATTGGTTCAACTGCTTTTTCTACTTATGAGCCTACTTCCTATCGTGAGGCCAGTTCTAACCCTCTTTGGCAGCAAGTTATGACTGATGAATTGTATGCATTAGACAAAACTCATACCTGGACTGTTGTTGATCTTCCTCTTGGTAAGATTGCGATTGGTTATAAATGAATTTATAAAATCAAGACTCATTCTGATGGATCCATTGAGTGATACAAAGCTCGTCTGGTTGCTTGGGGCTTCACTCAGGAATATGGTATTGATTATGAAGAGACTTTTGCTCATGTTGCTCGTCTTACTTCTGTCTGTAGTTTGATTGCTGTTGTTACTGCTCGTCATTGGGGTCTTTTTCAGATGGATGTAGAAAATGATTTCCTCAATGGAGATCTTCTTGAGAAGGTTTATATGAAACCCTCTCCCGGGTCTCCTGTTCTGGTCCATAAAATTTGCAAACTGCAACGTGCCTTATATGGCCTTAAGCAGGCTCCTCATGTTTGGTTTGCCAAGCTCAGTGCTACTATTCATGTTTTTGATTTCATCTCAAGCTTCTATGACTCTGCCTTATTTATTCGGACAACTGCTCAGGGCACTACTCTTCTTCTTCTTTATATGGATAATATGATTATTACTGGTGATGATGAGGCTGGTATTCTTAGCCTTAAACAGTTCCTTAGCTGCCATTTTGAAATGAAGGATCTTGGTTCTCTCAATTATTTCTTGGGTCTTGAAATCTCTCATGACTCTACTAGTTATTTTCTCTCTCAGGCCAAATATGCTTCCGATCTTCTTGCTCGCATTGCACTTATAGATTGCAAGACTCCTTCTATTCCGATTGATCCTTAGGCTCGCCTTACTCCACTAGATGACACTCTTCTTTCTGATGTTACCCTTTATCGGCAATTGGTAGGTAGCCTTATCTATCTTACAGTTACTCGTCCTGATATTGCATATTCTGTCCACATTGTCAGTTAGTATATGACGGCTCCTCGCACACCACATTACGATGCTCTACTTCATATTCTTCACTATCTTAAAGGCACTTTGTTTCATTGTCTTCACTATTCCACTGTCTCCTCGCTTAAGCTTCATGCTTATTCTGATGCTGATTAGGTTGAGGATCCCACTGATCGTCGTTCCACTACTGGATTTTGCTTCTTCCTAGGGGATTATCTTATTTCTTGGCGCAGCAAGAAACATACTCTCACTGCTCGTTCTAGTATTGAGGCTGAATATCGTGCTCTCGCCGATATTACTCAAGAACTTTTGTGGCTCCATTGGCTTCTTGCCGACATGGGCGTCTCTTCTACTGAAACTATTTCTCTTTATTGTGATAATCACAGTGCCATTCAAATTGTGCATAATGACGTTTTCATGATCGTACTAAACATATTGAGATCGATTGTCATTTTATTCATCAATATGTTATTCATGGAATGGTTCATCTCTATCCCATTACTTCTGCTGATCAACCTGCTGATATCTTCACTAAGGCTCATCCTCCCGGACGTTTCACTGATTTAGTTTCCACACTCATGATGGTTGATGTCTTTCCCCCTTGAGTTTGCGGGGGGCTGTTAGTATGCATATATAGTAAATATATAGGTTGATTGATTAATTGATGCACATTCCATAGCTTCGATGATTTGATTGACCGTGATTGATTCATTCCTTATTTAACATATGTATTCTCTCCTATATAAAGGAGCTCATTGTACACACTTAACATATACAAAACACATTCACTCTTTCTTTATGTCTCTCTATATCGTGATCTAAAATTCGACACAATTAACCGGGCAATGAACTATAATATAAGGGTATGATTTCCAACAATTTTTCTTAGCCACTCATATTAATTAATTCAAACTTGCTTGCTTGCTTAGGCATGATTCCCTGAATCGTATTCATCATGACCAGGGGCGGAGGTACTTGGGGACCAGGGGCGTCACGTGCCCCTCCTGGATTTTAGGCTTTTTTTTTTTTTTTTTTTACAAATATAAAGAAAATATTTTAAATAAAAAAATTATAAAAATATTATTAGAGTGAATTCTCAATGACATTTTAAAATTATAAGAACAATAATGATTGTTTTGATTGAAAATGAAGAGACTATTATAAATCATAATATATGAAAACTTTATAAATTTTTTTGAATGTAACGGTGATGTCATTATTATTGACATGCAATATAAGTAATCTCACTATAAAAATATGAAATTTATTGGATTGTTAGTTACATTTGACATAGAGGTTTACTCTCTAGTGTTTATTTACTATTATTTGGTAGTATCACATACTAATGATGAAGTGGTTTACCATTATATTGAATTTTTAATCAAATTTTGTATGAAAAAATAATTTATCATTATATAATTTAGGATAAATTATAATACACCTCACCTATGAGATTTGTTTAAAATATAAATTGTCCTTGTTGTTTGAAAAATTACAAATACCTCTTTGTTAGTGTTTTTTATTTAACAGAATTAACTAAAAAAATGAAATTCATAATTGATCTTCTATCAATAAAATTACCTAAATTATTAATTGAAATATATTGCTAATATCATTAAAAACTGTTAATTGACTTGATGATTCATTAATTAAATGAGCTATTTGTTATGAAATTAGAAACCTTAGGGATGGAATGTAATTTTCAAAATCACAGGGGACGATTTGTATTTTAATCAAACCTCAAGGGTGTATTTGTAATTTACCCTATAATTTATTTTAAGACTTATATCCATATATTTTTTATATGTTCATGTACACTAATTATAAAACATTATTTTTTTGATATTTCTCGAAATCAATCGTAAAAACTTGCGTAAAATATTTTTGTAAAAATTTTCGATATTGTAATTAATAAATGTCCCCTCTAATTTAATTTTCTGACTCCGTCACTGATCATGACCATTAAATAGCATGTTAAAAGTAGCGACATCAAACTATCACTTTATGACATAGTTTCATATTCAAAGTTATAGTGTAGGCCTATTATTGGCCGTTAGAATAAGGATCCATCGAGTCAGTCTCTTAATTTTTCAAAATTTGTTACTTTTATTTTCCATCGTATTTTTTACTCTAATGAAAGAGAACCATGTATAAAAAGAGAACCATGTATAAAAAAGTTATAAGTGCCTTGACCTGAGCAAATCCAAAAAAGCAAGACATTGACAAAGGAGTGCCTAAATCTGAACCCACACATTGACTAGGTTTTTTCTCTTATCCAACAAGAAACAAAAAAGTATTAGAAAGTTATCAAAATAATAAATTTAAGAGTCAAGACAAAGTCAAGCTCTATTTTTCCTCCTTCTTTCTCCTTACATCTTTAAAAGCCTCTGATTTGCTTCTATTAGGTTAAAAATAAAAAAAATTAAATTGGAAGCAAAGCCAAGTGTCTAGCAATTGTAGCGAGCGTGTGAGGCCATGGGAAGATCACCTTGTTGTGACAAAACAAAAGTTAAGAGAGGGCCTTGGTCTCCTGAGGAGGATATCACACTCAAGAACTATGTCGAGAGATTTGGCACTGGTGGCAATTGGATTGCTTTGCCACACAAAGCAGGTCTCTGTCTCTCCCTCTCTCTCTCTCTATCTTAATTATTGATTTTCTAATGTTATTACTGTAAAGTTTGTGAAGCTTTGGTAATGTAATCCCTAACATATATACTGTTGTTGTCTTCATAACCGCTGTATTTTACTCTTATCTTCTTTTAGTATATTAAAACTGGTGTGAGCCATGAATATAAAATTACGTTAGCCTTTATGTTGTGCTTTCTTCTTTGTGATTATATCTTCTTGCTATTGCTTGTGTCTGGGGTTTATTCTGCAACATCTCCCTCTTGAAATGGACATTTCACCAATCTTAGTCATGTTTTTTTTTCTTTTTCTAACACAACTTTGTGATCATCATTTTCTTCTAAAGATGAAGATTTGTTATACCCATTTCCAAACGTTGAATTTGTTCAAATTCAGTACTAAAGAGCACACTATCCCTTTGAGGGAAATTATTTCAGATATCCACTTGGTTTTCTCAGTTCCAAGAGATCATGTTGTGTGTATTTTTTATCCATAATATTTCAAAGAAAGCACCTTCAGAACCCATTTCTTCTTTTATAACTTCCATTGTTATGGTAGTCAAATTTATTTATTTATTTATTGTTTTTAATTTTTAGGCCATGCTTGATATCTAGTTTAATTGATTGAGACGAGATTATTAGTACGGCAATATTAGATTGAATATGTAAGATTAATTGCGTTTATTTTATGTGGGCCCTATCAAATTATTAATCCAATTTCATGACCAATAGAGATAAACAAACATAGTTTTAAGATTGTTTTGTTTCCGCAACTTATTGACTATATGTGCCTCTTCTTTAAATACTATTTATATTTTATGAGACAAAAATAACTTAGATAAGTTAAAAAAATTAATTATCAAAAAATTAAGACTAAAATATTTTTAACTTTTATTTTTTAATCATTGATAGTTAACACCAAACAATTATGCAATTTTGTGTTTGTATTACATATGATATTCGTATTCCTAACAATTTGTATGTTGTTGATGGTTTTTAATTAGCAGGACTCAAGCGCTGTGGTAAAAGTTGTCGTCTGAGGTGGCTTAACTATCTTAGGCCAGACATCAAGCGAGGAGGTTTTACTGTTGAGGAAGATGACATTATTTTGACTTTATATAATAATATAGGAAGCAGGCAAGTTTAATTCGCTGTTTTCTCTCACCACATAAGTGGATATTTATGATTAATTTTTGTTTAGCAATAATTATTAAAGAAATAAAGAAGAGAAATAATATGTTGTCATGTACCCATGCTGTAAAGCGGTAAAAATAATCGGTAATATATATAACATGGACAAAGCAATGCTGGATTAGAGGGTCCAATTTTAGAGACTGTGAGGCCACTCTGGTGATTCAAATCGTCTAATTTACAGGCCCAATGAGACGATCATCAATGCAAAAAATCATATCGATTGGTTATAGATAGCTATATAATTGAAATAAATTTAATTTAAAAAAAAATGAACTAGTATGAATTTGAGAATGTATCATCTATTAAAAAAAATATGATTTAATAAAGTGACTACTGATCGTTGATTAATTTAATTTTTGCATGGATAATCTATTTCATGAGTTCTACAAAATGAATGATTTAAACCATTGAGATGATTTTAAGGTGGTTCACAATCCTCTTAATTGGACCCTCTACTATAATTAATGGATTGGAGGAAATCCTCTTCTTACAATATTGTTCATACATACACATTATCCTGTTGATCACAAGTCCTATCTCAATGATCTATTATATTTATTTTAAAAATTTTAAAAAATAAAGTAATATTTAATAATAGTGGATGAATATACTATATAAAAAGATTTTTTGATATTATCACATTTCTTATCATCATCTTATTGGTATAGGTGGTCTGTGATAGCTTCCCATCTCCAAGGAAGAACTGACAATGATGTGAAGAACTACTGGAACACCAAGTTGAAGAAGAAGCTATTGCCTTTGCCTCCAACAGAAAACAACAGCAACAACACTAGCACTATTACCACTAACAATAATGCCACTCACTTCAGCTCATCAACAGCCTCATCACCATTAGTCACTAATCTTGACACGAACACTTATCATTCTCATGGGAATTCAATATTTTCCAATAATATGATATCTACAAGTTTTCAACCTGCGATGAACGTAAATTATCAGCAAAAGTTTCTTCCACAAGGGTTGGTTTCAGAAGAACCAGTGGTTCAATCCTCTCTTCCAAGGTTCATAGAAGTTTCAGAGATTGGCTCAAGTGCTGCAGATGGTAGTACCTTTAGAGGAATTTCATTATCTGAAGAAGTTGCAAGCTTTTCGGATATTGAAAACAAGTATGGGTTGTGGTCTGGTAATGGAGGAGGTGAAGATGAAGACAATGATGATAGGTGGTTAATGGATTTATTAGGGTCTAGTTTCTCCTATGATCTTCTAAATAGCTTTGGTTATTAAGAGAAAACCAATGAATTTTATCCAAATTTAGCTAGCTTTCTCTAATCTAGCAATAATGATATGATGATAATGTAGAAATGAGATTGTCTTGCCCATCCAGTTGCTCTTTGTGGGCTTATAGAATTTATTTTGATGATCCGTTTTGTTTGTAATTTAAGTTTATGTGCGTCTATGATTTTTTTAAAAATAGATTAATTTGATAATTGTGACTAATGAAGAGAGAGTGAATCCATTTAAATTAAACACAGGTACATTGTTATGTATATATATACAATAGAATTTCTCAATCTAACTACTTAACAACCTGACTAACTAACTGCTTAACTTGTCTAATTAATACGGTTTAACATCTAACTAACACAAGTGGTTGAGGCCTTTGTCTAACTTGATTGAGGTGAGTGACAAGACACTTGTGCTTCATCCTCAAATGTGACTGTGACTAAGACTTCTCTTGCTCTATTGCATCATGCCTTGCTTGAGTAGGCTACAACCTTGATTGGGTAGGCTGCACTATCAACTCTCTATGTTGCCCTCTCAAGTTGAGAGGAGGAACAACGACTAGAAGCTTGGACTAAAGGTAGATAAACTAGAGATGGAGAGAGGTTTGGTGAAGATATCAGCTATCTGCTCAAAAGTGAGGGGAGAGGAGGGGAGGATATGCTGAATTTGAAGCTGCTTGTGAAGGACTTTCTCTGGAACAAAATGATAGTTGACCTCAATATGCTTGGTCCGATAATGAAAAACTGGGTTGGAGGCTAATGAAATAGAAGACACATTATCACACCAAAGTGTAGGAACAGTAGGAGAAGGCACAACCATTTCAGTGAGAAGCATTTTAATCCAAGTAGCCTCAGCTGCAGCCTGAGCTAGGGATCTATATTATGCTTCAATAGAAGATCTAAACACAGTTGATTGTTTCTTTGGTTGCCAAGAAATGAGATTAGGACCAAGGAAAATACAGAAACTAGAAATTGACCCCTTATCACTTTGATCTCCAGCCCAATTTGCATCTGCATATCAAAAACACCTGGATTGAAATTAAAACCATAAGAGAGAGTACCCTTAAGGTATTTGATAATACCTTTTGACAACAGCAAAATCAGTCACAATAGGAGATTGCATACGTGTACAGGCCATGTTAACAGCAACAAGAAGGTGTTGAAAGTGGAAGAAGGGTGTATACTGGTTGTGTAGATTATCAAAGAGAGGAATTACAATTGAATAAACACTCATTTTATTCAAACTCAAACAACTTATACAAAACAGAGCAACTCTCTGTATTCTCTCACAAACTCTCTTAGAAATCTCCCACTCATGGAGATGTTGTTGTTCTTTTACTCTGTCTCAAACAAACATACAACTTATCTATTTATAGATTTCACAAACGTGTGTAAACCGTGTGTGCTACAGTGTGTCTCCTATCATAAGCTTCAACGGTCAACAATGGAGGCTTCACTTTCTCCATTCTTCTAGCTCTTCCTCTTCATTTTGGCTTCCTCTTATTTATTCTAGAACTCTTTAGCAACTTCATCTTTTTTTTGGAAATCACCATTTTCAAACTCAAATTGAGTTTGTTCTTCCAACATCCCTTCTCAAACTCAATTTGTTGGATTCTCTATATGATATATCATATATGCTCATGAATAAGCTCTTGTCTGGTCTTTGTAGTTAATCCTCTATTGACTTCTATCTCTGTCGAAACAACCTCATGTTGTTCGGTGCTGTCAACCTCTTGTTTATGTCTTCTCTCTTGCAGATCAACTGTTATGACCCAAACTCACCGCTATAGGTTTAGCATCGTAATCGGACAGTATGCCTGGGATTACCCAAGGCCTCTGAACCATTTGTTGTTCACTGTAGTCAACCACCTATTGGCTTATGTCTCTCCAATGTCATAGAGCAACCACCTGTTGCTTGTCTAGTCCACGATATCTAGGACGTCTTCTATCACTTTTCTATGATGTCTTCTTTGTTTTATTCTTCGACTCCTATTTCGAAGAATATTGTTTCACTTCATATCTTCAAATAAAACATGTAAATTTTTGGTATAGAATTTGCATAATTTGACCGTACGGATGTATCCAGAATATTCCAAATAGTTGGAAATGACTTGGATTGTTGTGATTAGACTCTGGATGGCTTAGATTTAGCCAAAATAGATTGGACTGCTCCAATCATCGGTTGCACTTCAATCATGTCCCACGGAATAATTTCTTCACTAGTTTTTTAGTTCGTCTTCTCCGGCAAAACAACTAACTTTCTGATAAGGAATTAACTATTGCTGCCTCTATTTCAGTACCAACTACTGCTGTAACTGTTGCTTCTCAAGAACAGAGCTTGCCTCAAGATCATGATCATGGCAAGATGTGCAAGATAGTTTAGGCCCAAGGTGGTTATAACTGTCATGCAACTGTTAAGCATTCAACTGAAGTTAGTTAGAGTTAACATTGTAAGCTCTCTTAGTTAGTTAACCTGAGCATGGTTAACAATTGTAACAAACTCCTATAAAGAGCACAATTGTATTCTACAAAATCAATTCAAGCAATACATAAACTTTCTTTATGGTATCAGAGCTATAGTGGTTTCAATTATATGCCTGTGTTTCCGTTCCGTAACTCCATTTTGGGATGGAGTATAAGGACAACTTAGTTGATGATCAATACCATGATTCCTTAAAAAGGTTTGAAACTCATTACTTAGAAATTTAGATCCATTATCAGTTCTTAAAATTTTGAGATTCACATCAAATTGCTTCTCTACAAATTGTTTGAATGCAATGAATTTGTAGAAAACTTCACTTTTATAATGCAATGGAAACAACCAAGTGAATATGCTAAAATCATCCACAAACAACGCATAATATCTGTAACCAGTAGGAGAAGAAGAAGCAGTGAAAGGACCCCATACATCACTGTGAATAAGAGCAAGAGGTTGATTTACAAATGTAGTAGAAAGACTGAATGGAAGTCTATGGCTCTTAGCAACACAATAGTGTTTACACAATTGAGAGGCCTTATTGGTAGGTTTAGCCAAATGAAATTTATTACAAAGTACTTTGAACTTGTGAGAGGATGGATGGCCCAACCGAGAATGCCGATCCACAGTAGAACTAGTGGTAGTAACACAAGCTTTATGAGAAGAGAGGAGATGATGTGAAACAGGAAATTGATATAGGCCTTGAGAGTGAGATCCTTTGTGCAAGACAACTTTACTAGTCTTGTCCTAAATCACAAAAGTATTATCATCAAATGTAACAGTGCAATTGTTATAAGAAATAAGTTGATGAACAGAAATTAAATTTGGGGAGATTTGAGAAACATGAAGTAGATTAATAAGAGTGAAGGAACGAGAAGGTGTATGGAGAATGCCTTTACCTTTATGATGAATAGGAAGAAAATTACTATCACTAACCTACACTTGCTCATGGCCCTGATAAGGTTGATAGAGACTAAGATTTTGAAGATTGTTAGTAACATGACTGGTAGCAGCAGAATCTAAAAACCAATTTTCTGAAGGATTTGCTGTAGAGGCAACATAAGCTTTATTCTGAATTTCAGAATGAACATTGGAAGGCTTAGATTGAACAGGTTGATAAGACGAATCCATGTGGTACCAACAATTTAGAGCAGTATGTTTGCTCTTTCCACAAATCTAGCAAACTACAGTTCCAGATCCATGTCTACCTTATCTACTTCCTTTTTTAAAGGATAATCAACTACCTCTATAAGAACTGCGATAGTTACCGCGATTATATCCTCGAGGACTAGATGATGAATTATGAGAAGCAGACTTAAAGTAAGGTTGGGAAACAGATGATGTAGCATAGGTGACATGAAGATCAAAGGAAGCTTTAGTAGCATTTTCAATGTATATAGCCTCTAAACATAGAAGAGATGACATAATTTCCATGGAAACTGAGTCAGTTTTGGCACGAATTGTAGTTTTAAAAGCATTATATTTTGATGGAACTCCATTGAGAGTCAAGAGAACAAGGTCTTCATCATCAACTGCAGAGCCAGCAAGAGATAATTGATTTGTAATCACCTTAATCTGTAATAGGTAATCCTCCAATGAATTTGAAGCTTTGTCAATACTATGAGGCTTATTTTTAAGCTAGTGAATATGAGAACTTGAGAGTGAAGTAAACCGCTTCTCAAGTGTACTCCTTACTTCACGATTGGTTTTACACTGACACATAGTGGTGAAGATCGAAGGAGAAAGAGTTACTGTAACACAACTTAACATATGAGCATCTACAACCTGCCATTAAGTGAAATCTGGATTAACAACATCTATATTAGCAACATATTTGATGAAATCTGAAGGAGTAGCAACTGATCCATCAATGTAAAAAATCAAGCCTATTGCTCGCAATATATTGTGCCACTGATTCTTCCAAATTAAAAAATTATTGATATCTAGTTTGACAGTAACCAAGGAACTGAGATTTGAAATCACAAGTGAAAGATTTGAAGGAAATTGAAAAGAAGAAGATGAAGATGGCATAGAGGCCATGGAAGGATCTTCAAGCTCGTTGGAGTAGATGAAGCTTTGATACCATAAATTTCTTCTTTCTGTTGGTTTTGTCATCAGTTCTTCTGACTCTTCTCTTTTCATTCAGAAGACTGTTACTACTCTCACTGTCCTGCTTATTTACGTTGATGATATTCTCATTACTGGCACCAATTCGTCCCACATTGCTTCTCTTATTGCTCATATGCATTCCGTTTTTTTCTATGAAATAATTAGGGGATATCAATTATTTCTTGGGTATTTTTGTTGTCAAGTCTGCTTCAGGATATTTCTTGTCTCAGTCCAAATATGCCCTCGAGATTCTTGGCAAAGCTAGTATGACTGGCTATAAGCCTTGTGCTTCCCTTATGTCTGTTAAGCCCTCTTCTACTTCTTCCTCCTCTGTTGCCTTTTCCCAACCTTCTTTTTATCGGAGTATTGTTGGTGCTTTGCAGTATCTCACAATTACCCGGCTTGACATAGCCTTTGTTGTCAATCATGCCTGCCAATCTATGTAAACTCCTTTAGAGGCTGATTTCGCTACTGTTAAACATCTCTTACGCTACCTCAAAAGTATCTTAACTCAAGGGCTTCATTTCACTCTAGGTTCTCTTGACTTATATGCTTTTTCCGATTCTGATTAGGCTGGGAGTATTGTTGATCGTCGTTCTACTACGGTTTAGTGTCTTTCTTGGCCCCAATCTCATTTCATGGTCGGCTAAGAAGCATCCTACTATCTCTAGATCTTCAACTAAGGTCAAGTATCATACTTTGGCTCAGGTTGTTGCTGAGCTTAGTTGGCTTCAAATGATTTTAGCTAATCTCTATGTTTCTACATCATGTCCTATTTTATGGTGCGATAATCTTTCTGCCATCTCCTTATCATCTAACCTTGTCTTTCATGCCCATTCTAAACTTATTGTTGTGGATTATCATTTTATTCGTGAACGGGTTGCTTCTAAACAAGTTTTTGTTAAGCAGATTGCTTCCTCTGATTAGTTGGTTGATGTTTTCACAAGGCCGTTGGTTGTCTCTCAGTTCCTGTTTCTTTACAACAAGCTCATGGTTTAGTCCCCTCTCTTGAGCTTAAGGGGGCCTGATAAGGAACTAACTGCTGCTGCAACTGTTGCTTCTCAAGAACAGAGCTTGCTTCAAGATCATGATCAAGGCAAGACCTGCAAGACAGTTCAAGCCCAAGGTGGTTATAACTGTCATGCAAGTGTTAAGAATTTAACTGAAGTTAGTTAGAGTTGACATTGTAACCTCTCTTATAAAGAGCACAATTGTATTCTACAGAATCAACTCAAGCAATATACAAACTTTTTTTACTTTCTAGGCAAACTTTGACTGGCCCATATGGCTTCATTTTATCTCCATTTGAGCTGTTCTTTATACCATCAAAATCCTCTCAACAAGTACTTCAATTTGATATATTCAAAACTAAATTTTGATAACTTCAAAAAAATTTCAGTTTCCAGATGTCACAATTATTGGCGAACTTCCGGTTGTGTACATTTGAATAAACACTCCTTTTATTCAAACTCAAACAAATTATACAAAACAAAGCAACTTTCTATATTCTCTCACAAACTCTCTCAACTCTTTTAGAAATCTTCTATTCCTGGAGATGTTGTTGTTCTCCCACTCTATCTCAAACAAACATACAACTTATCTATTTATAGATTTCACAAACGTGTGTAAACCATGTGTGCTACACTGTGTCTTTAATCTTAAGCTTCAATGGTCAACAATGGAGGCTTCACCTTCTCCATTCTTCTAGCTCTTCCTCTGGCTCTTCTTCTTCGTTTTGGCTTCATTTTCTTCATTCTGGAACTCTCCAGCAACTTCATCTCTTTTCTAGAAATCACCATTTTCAAACTCAATTTGAGTTTGTTTTTCCAACACAAGGTCAGACCTAGTAATTGTGAGGTTTTGAAATGCTCCCACAAGATTTCTATATAAGGAAGGATTATGAAAAGGTAGAGAATACGCAAAGGAAGAAGTAGAAGAATTAATGGACAAGGGAGAAGAATAAGGCTTACACTCAACTAAGCCTGCTTTAACCAATATTTCAAAGGCATATTTATGTTGAGAAAGAAACAAACCTATAGGTGTGGGTTGAATAGAGATACCCAAGAAATAGGAGACTAACCCAAGATCTTTAATAGCAAAAATTGACGTTAAACTAGAGATAAGAGACTAAATATGAGAGGTAGAGTTACTAGTGATCAAAATATCATAAATATAAACCAAAAGATAAGTGATGGTAGATGGAGATTTTTGAATAAAAAAAGGAGTGATCACACTAACTATGAACAAAGCCAATAGAAAGAAGATAAGAAGAAAAAGTAGTATACCAAGCTCTAGGGGCTTGTTTGGTTTGCACACAAAGGACGGGTGAGTAGAACTCAAAAGCCTAGGAGGCTGGTACATATAAACATCCTCAATAAGGGTTCTGTGTAAGAAAGAATTAAAGATGTCCAATTTCCTAATAGGCTAATTAAAATGCAAAGTCAAACAAAGCAAAATTATAACTATAGGCTTTTAGCAACAGGAGAGAATGTGTCATGAAAGTCAATCCCATCCTCTTGCAAATAACCCTTAGCCACAAACCTTGCCTTATACCTAGCAATGGAGCCATCAGAATGCCTTTTGATTCTAAAAACTCACTTACAACCAATAATTTGTTAAGAAGAGAATGAAGGAACAAGAGTGCATATTTGTCGATGCTGCAAAGCCTTAAACTCATCTTGCATAACTACCAACCAAGCTAGAGATTGAAGGGCTTCTTTATAAGAACTAAGTTCAGTAGAACAAGAAGAAGAAACAAGAGAAGAGGCAAGATAGAGAGACTGAAAAACCTTAGACCTGGTCGCCATAAGATGAACATTAGGATGATCGAGTGGAGGAATAACAGGTACAGAAGCAGGTATAGGAGGAGGTGGAACAGAAAAAGCAGATGGAGAAGAAACAGGAATAAGGGGAGGTAAAATGGGAATTGTTAAAGTAATGCCAGGCATATTTCGAAAATCAAGAAAAGAAGAAGTACAGTTAGTAGAACTAAAGGAAGAAGTAGAGAAAGATGAGGAAGAAGAAGGATTAATAGTTAGATAAAAATAGAAAAAAGAATTAAGATGAGACAAAGACTCAGAAGACACTGAAACTGAGGAAAATTGTGAAGAAAAAAAGAAAAGTAGACTCATCAGAAATGGCATGTCTAGATACATAAATGGTACCTATAGTAGGATCAAGGCATTTATAGGTCTTCATAGAGAGATGATAGCCAATAAACACACAGGGTAAAGACCTAGGTTCAAGCTTATGAGATGTATATGGTTGGAGCTAGAGATAACAACAACAACCAAAAACTCTAAGAAAAGAGTAGTTAAGTTGAAAACCAAACAAAATTTCAAAAGGACTAAGACAATAAGACTGACATCTAGGCAATCGATTAATGAGATAGGCAGTAGTAGACATAACCTCAAACCAAAATTTAAGTCGTAAAGAGGACTGATGGAGAAGAGTTATATTAGTTTTAATGAGGTGTCTGTGCTTCCTTTCATCCAAGCCATTTTGGGAAAGTGTATGAGAGCAAGAAAATTGATGCACAAGCTTGAATTCTTTAAAAAATTGCTAAAATTTATGATTAGAGTACTCTCCACCAGTAGATCTGAGAATTTTTAGAGAGGTATCAAACTGCTTTTCAACAAATATTTTAAACTCAAGAAACTTAGTAACTTAGTGTAAACCCCACTCTTATAATGCAAAGGGAAAAGCCATGTAAAGCCACTAAAATCATCAACAAAGATAATATAGTAAGTGTACTTAGATTGCTCATGAGAGAATGGACTCCACACATCACTATGAATGAGTGCAAGAGGCTTATTTATAACAGAAGAAGACAATTGAAAAGGTAACATATGACTTTTAGCTATAGAACAATGAGAGCATAAGCCAAACTTAACAACATTAAGAAACTTCTTATGAGATGGATGCCCCAATATTTTATGCCAATGTGTGGAAGTGGTGCTTTGAGAAATATGTGCTTGTGGAGAAGATAATAAGGAAAAAAACTGATAGAGGCCATTTGAATGAATGCCTCTAGAAAGAGTGGCTTTCAAAATTTTTCCCTAAACAAAGAAGGAGTTGTGATAAAAAGTAACAGTGTAGTTATTGTCTTGAGTAAGTTGATGAACAAAAATGAGACTAGAAGAAAGTTGAGGCACATGTAGTAAATTTGTAAGTTGAAAAGTTAAAGAATGAGCGAGAGGTATATCAATCATACTATTATGAATTGGAAGTGAGGCTCAATTGCCAACAAGAACTTGATCTTGGCCCTGGTAGGGGTTGCAAAGATTCATATTCTGTAAGTCATTAGTCATAGGTGTTGTAGCTGCAGAATCAAGAAACCATGGAGCAACTTCAGAGGAATGAGAAGGAAGAAAACCAATAGTAGTGGAATAAACACAATGAAGAACAACAGAAGTTTAAGGAGATGAAGATCCACCATGTCTTTGAGGATAAAATTGAGAGAATCCTCCTTGAGGAGACTGAACAAATGAAGGATTCATCCTATTTCTGACAAACAATACTAGAAAAATGACCTCCTCTTCTTCCACAATTACTAGAAAAATTATGATATCAACCTTCACTTTGATAGTTAGATCAATTGCCTCTGTAGTTAAAATAACTTGATCGAGAATTTCGTATTTGCAATTGATGTGAATTTTGAGATCCTTGATATGTTGAACCTAGGATTTGATGATCTTGACCAAAAGTGGAATCTCAAAATGCAGAGAAAGTAACTCTTGAATATGAAATACTTTTCTCTATATGAATTGCCTCTGAGCACAATAAAGAAGACAATTCCTCCATTATAAGAGCATCAGATCACGCTCGAATAGTAGTTTTAAAAGGATTGTATTCATCTGATAGTGTAGACACCCCATTTTTGACCGTCCTCAAGACTTGAACGTCATCGTTTGTGTACTTGATGATTGTGCTTGTTTGTGTTCGTTTTGGGCGCCCGAAGTCCTCGGCAGAATGCCCAGTCTTTGAGCCTTTAAACCTTATTCTTTCTCTGCCCTGTTTTGGACCAAAACTTGGTGTCTGGACCTCTTGGTGACCTGTCGGCCACCCCCCAAGGCTATCGGCCATGGGTTGTGCCTGTCGGCCATGGATGTGGCCGGTCGACCACTAGTCTCTTTTTCCAGATATTTATTGACAGTTGTGCCAGCTATTGCACACTAAGCTGCATCTTCATACACGTGTATGGTAGGATGTATCTAAGCTCAAGGGGTGGATTTCTATAAATAGGGGGTGTCCTCTCCCATTTTTGAGGGTTAGCATTTTTAGAACAAAAATCTCTCTCTCTCTAGAATTCTCTCTCTCTCTCTCTCTCTCTCTCTTGTTATTTTGCATACACTTGCCTAGTTTCTCTTAGCTTTTGTACATCAACCCTTAACCAAATACTCTCACCTTTGAGCTGAGATAGTTTGAGCTCTAGAAGAAGGTTTGAGCTTGAATTTGTGGCTGTTTTGTGCTTTGCTTCAAAGGTATAGAACTTACCTTGCTTATACTTGTTTTCAATACATGCTTTGCCATCTTTTTCTACTATTTTGGGACTGGTTTTGACATGTAAAAAGTTCTGTTTTTGAGCCATAAAAGTGGTGGTTTGAGCACTTTTGAGTTAGGGGGTTGTCCACCCTTTTGGCTTCTTAGCTTGTTAAGCTTTTGTGCCATCTTTTTACCACTTTGAAAACAACTTTTTTTGGGCCTTTTAATCACTGAATCTCAGAGGTTTTTCAGTGGTAAAAACCTTGTTTTGAAGTCCAAAATTGGAAGGGTTAGCCGCCCCTCCTTGTGTTTTGTTTGCATGCCTAGTTAGCGTCATGTGTTAGCATGTTTTTCTAGCTTATCTTAGCTTTAGTCCATGTAATGCCCTAAATTTTTAGCCCAAATGATAATACAACAATCATGGCTCTTTCAAGGAAAACCGAATATAAATCTCCAGACTTACATTACATGATACAATAGTTCTTCATGCAACAATACATTAATCCAACAACAAGTAAATAAACAAATAAATACCCCCAAGGGTTTACAAGTTTCCAAGGCTTAAGCTTGGTTACACAAAACGGTTATTCAAACCCACACATATACAGCCCTTGGCTTACACACGGAGTCATAGCAAAATGAGAGTCTCGTACTCTCAACACACATTTCCTCACCTTTAGTTAGGCGGCATCACTACATCTTTTTCTGCACAAAAATCCCGTAGGGTGAGCATAAAGCCCAATAGAAAATCCTTAACAAAGTATATATATTTTATACAAGTCTCAAGAGATGAAATGCACATGCCATGCTATGCCATTTTGAAAGAAAATCATATATTCATCTTTGAAAACCATCATGCTCAATGATGTCATGCAATTTCAATTCTTCAAAACTTAACAACTCATTTCAAGAGTGGTAAATATGACTCTGGTAATCCCTAGGTCAGTGTCTGCAAGTAGACTATACAAGTACTACCAATTTGTCATTTTTACCAGTATTAACCGGAAGGCTCGACACCTATCCGCGAGGGTTTTTGGTCTTTCACCCCGGACTCTCAGGCCAACTTATTCAATATCATCTACACCACCTATCAAGACTTACCAACGTATTTACCCCAAAATCATTCCATGAAAACTTGTTTCTCAACATTCTTTTCTCAATGCAAGTTTTCAAATCAACTTTCAAAGTTTAATGTAATCAATGAATTGATATGCCAATAACAAAAGATAAATATAAATACTTTTATTCCAATTCATCATCCAAGGAATAACACAACTTCCTTTTCTCAAGTATCCTCAACGATTAGTCATTTCAAGACTATTTCTACGTTTTGAACAATAATTTCCAAAATGAATAATAATTCTCATATTCCCTGAAATTCATCATTTATATAAATATAAATAAGAAAATTTTCAAACATCCATTTATTTTGACACACAAAGTAAATATAACAATATCATTCATGGATTTTCAGTCTCTTAAAAAAAATTCCCAAATTCTAGGTTTTCTCACCAAAACTATACAACTCAAATCTTTTGAAAGAAAACTTTCCAAAATCATCTTTTTTTCAATCAACGAAGATCAAAACCCATAAGATCATTTTAAAAGAACAAGAGACAAACCCACTTTCAAAATCGCTCAACTTCTTGAATCAACAATCAATTTTCAAAGCTATCGAAAGATGATTACGAAAATCATATAGATCTTGCAAAAATATATATATAACTCTAAGAAAATCTCTACCTCAAGTTTTGAAGAAGAAATGAGATGAAACTCCAAAATTTACGGTGTCGAAACTCGATCTCCACCGCACACAATGAACCCCTCGAGAAGTTACACAACTTTGATGAAGAACTTCGGTCTAACTCCTAATGGATCTTGAGAAATTAAGGTTTTGATCCAATTTGGCGTAAGGAAATGTAGAGAGAAGGGAGATGAACTGTTTTTAGAGAGAGAGATATACAAACGTGATCTGAAATATCAGATTCACGAACTGATATAACATGGTCCGCTCGAGCGTGGAAAGCCCCGCTCGAGCATCGAATACACCTTCCCAGTACTTTTGTAGACAAGTCAAACTTCTAGAACCAAACATTCTCCGCTCAAGCGCATAAACGGCCGTTCGAGCGGACAAGCAACTTCGAATGCATTTTGCATTTTTGCTTCGGGGGCACTGCCCTCGGACCCGCCAAGGGGCACTGCTCCCTGAACCCCCGCAAGCTGACCGGGTAGCTCGATCCTCGGCTTGCCTAATCGAAGTGGCAAAACATGAAAGAAGGGTTGAAACCGGGATCGCTACAACCTTCCTCCCTTAAAGAATTTCGTTCCCGAAATTTCAAATCAAACTACCCAAACAAAGGGGTTTCTAGCGATCAAAACCACGCTATTTCATTTTCAAATCACAATACTAACTCTCAACCAAATTCCACTATTTCCACCATGGTTATCTCATTAACAACAACCTCCCAAATACGCATAAACATGAAATTTTCTAAAAAGTAATGACAACTCTCAACAACCTTATGCTTAAAACAACAACGCACATATCAACATGTGGTTAACAACTTTAAATACGTTTCCCTCAACACTCGGGAATATTACAAAGAAAAGCAACTTAAGCATTTTCAAACAAATCTGAATATTTGGAGTGGATTTCCGCCTCCCGTTCCCACGTCACTTCTTCAACCCCATGGTGTCTCCACAACACCTTTACCAACGGTATAGTTTTGACCCGTAGCACTTGCTCCCGAGTATCTAATATTTGAACCCGGTCGTTCTTCGTAAGAGGTATCCTCATCTACCTCCAAGTCAACCGAATCAAGAACATGAGAAGGGTCGGGTTCATACTTCCTAAGCATAGATACATGAAATATGTTGTGAACTCCCGAAAGTTGTGGCGGTAAAGCTAACTGGTATGCCACTTCCCCAATTCGCTCTAAGATCTCAAAAGGCCCAATGAACCTTGGAGATAATTTACCACTCTTACCAAATCTCATTAAACCCCGCCTTGGTGAGATTTTTAGAAACACATGATCACCAACTTCAAAAGATAAAGGTCGTCTCCTCTTATCGGCATAACTCTGTTGTCGGCTTTGGGCCGTAGCTAACCTCTTCTGAATGAGAACAACTTTCTCGGTTGTCTCTCTAACAATTTCCGGACCCAGTAACGGTGCATCACCCACTGCGACCCAACAAACCGGTGATCTGCAAGGTCGGCCATACAAGGCCTCAAATGGTGCCATCCCAATACTAGCTTTGTAACTATTGTTGTAAGCAAACTCAATCAATGGTAAGTGCCTTTCCTAAGGCCCCTTAAAATCAAGGACACAAGCTCTAAGCATGTCCTCCAAAACCTGAATGGTACGTTTCGACTGTCTATCAGTTTGAGGGTGATAAGCGGTGCTAAGAGTCAACTTAGTTCCTAACGCCTCTTGAAGGCTTTGCCATAACTGGGCAATAAAACGAGGATCCCTATCCGACACAATAGTCACAAGGACTCCATGAAGTCAAACTATCTCTTTAATGTACAACTCTGCCAAGCGTTTAACTGAGTCACTGGTACATATCGGAATGAAATGGGTAGACTTAGTCAACCTATCAACAATCACCCAAATGGCGTCATTGCCTCGTTGTATTCTAGGAAGCCTAACTACAGAATCTATGGTAACACACTCCCACTTCCACTCGGCTATCGGTAAGGGTTGTAACAAACCCGCTGGTCTTTGGTGTTCGGCCTTCACTTGTTGACAAGTAAGGCACTTCGATACAAATAAAGCGACATCCCGTTTCATACCCCCTCCACCAAAACTGACGACTAAGATCATGATATATTTTAGTGCCTCCCGGGTGTACCGCAAGGCGTGAGTGATGGAACTCCTGAAGTACTTCCTCTCTACAAGATTCTGGAACAAACAAACGGTCTAGTAACGTACAGTCAGATCCGAGTGAACGTTCAAACCTTTCTCTTCCTTTCCATTGGAAATCTTAACACGGATTGATTCCACATCACGGTCTCCTCGTTGTGCCTCTATGACCTTACTAACCAAGGTAGGTTGAACATTCAAAGTAAACAAGGTAGCATTCTCCCCGGACTCACCCAAGTGCAAATCAAACTTGCCAATAACATCTAGCATATCCTATTCCCGAATGGCCACACTTGCCAAACTATTCACAGATTTTTGACTCAAAGCATTGGCTACCACATTGGCCTTTCCTGGATGACAGTGTAACTCAAAGTCATAATCCTCCATATGCATTTGTTGCCTTGTTTGTGGCCTAGCATGTATGTCATCTTGCCTAGGTCCTTGAGCCCTCATCTTAGCATGTTTTGGTCTTTATTTAGACCTAATTAAGCTCTGTCCATAGTTGGTTCATGCATTTGTGCCATGTGTTGCATGTCCCTTTGTATAGTCCTCTTTGCTAGCCTTATGCCTTAAGGACCCTAGCATGCCATGCTTGTATTGTTTGAGTGACTTGGCATCATTTCATACCTTATTTCAATGCACTTAGTGTTGTTACACTTTCACATTTGTTACTCTTTGAGCACTCTTGAGGGTTGTACTCTTAGGCCTAGTGGATAGGCCAATGCATGTGCATGCTTGTATATGCTTTTGTGCCTTCATTTCTTAGCATTATGGCCACTGATTTAGGCATGACTGAGATCTGTCCATTTTGGTTTAAGTCCATCGAGCATGTTATGTGAATGTTGTTACATTGCCTCATGTTGTTACATGCTTATGTTGCCTTGCATTGTGTATGCATGCATTAGCCTTAACAGCATGCTCATGTTGCATTAACATTGTTTGCATGTCATTAGCTTTGTTAAGTTGATCATGTCATATTGCATTGTGTATGCCATGTTACGTTGCATTGTGTATGCTATATTGTTGTTTGCATTGTGTATGCCATATTACATTGCATTGTGCATGCTTCTTGTTGGCATTTTGTTTTGCATGCTTGAGTTGCATTGCATTTGTTTGGATTAGCTATTAGTCTAAACACGAGGAACGAAGGACGTTTCATACTTGAAGTGATGAAACGTGCCTCAATTCTCGGTTGCTGACCCTCTTAATCAAGTATGATAGAGGTCAAGGCTTTATGTGTTTATTTGTGCATTCATTTAACATTGAAATGTACAATTTGGCTTCTCAGCCATCATGCATCGAGATGCGTGATTGGTGGCTCGAGGGTCTAGAACCACACTCCCTTGAGCTTATGAAATGATAGGGAGAGTGGTTGTGCACACATATCTTGCAAATACATTGCCATGCCCTTTCTTGTCCTCTGTTGCAGCAAACTGGAAGAGTGCAGCAACAACTGGTCGCCGACCAGAACAACTAGCTGGCTGACCACTTTTTCTGGTCTGCAGCAAAGAAAAGTGGTCAGCAGGTGGTTGGCAACATCAACAACTGGTCGGCCATGTTCCTACAAGTTCCCATGGTGGAGTTGAAGCTTTGTGGAGCTTTGTGCAATGTTCTGAGAACAGTTGCAAACAGAGGCAAATCGGGGCATCGCGTTGGATTTCTGAACGAGGCGACCGAGCATGCATGCACTCTCATCCCAAGGACCTCTTTACTGTTTTCGTTAGTTAGCTTATGCTTTGGTTCTATACTTAAGTAGTTAATGCGTTTAGCTGCTTATTTGTATTTGATTAGCTTGATTTGTAATAATTAGTTGTAGCTAGTTATTCAGTTTTTTATTTGTAATAATTAGTTTAATTAGCTTAGATTAGCTAGTTAGCTTCTTATTTGGACCCTCCGTCGAGAGGGCCAACTGTTGTAATAAGCGTGCGTTTGTGTGATGCATGTCTTCCAACCCCCATTTCTTTCTCCTTTTTACTTAACCGCCTACGATGGTTAGTTTTAGGGCATATTTCAAATTAGCATACCTTATGCTTGCATGCGTGCATCATTCATCTGTTTTGCATGCACCGGGCTTGGCGCATCATACTAACTGTATTGTATTTCAATTCCAAGTTGAATACATGTATCGAATTGTCGCATTCACATGACATCTTAGATAGCCGAGCCTATTTTAGTTGCATTCTTGCATGTGTTGCATTAGCCATCTTAACATGAACTAGGATCATGCATGATTTCTAACTAGTTCTTTGTTTTGGCTCGGAGTACACTATGAGTGTTTACGCTTTAGCATACTGCATGAGATGTGTATGTTGCCATGTTAGCATGCTTGCCATGAGGCTAACTGCTTAAGTGATTAACTGCTTGAATGCCTGTGGGTGAAGGTTGGATTGCTTGAATTGGAACAATTCATCAAACTGTACGTTTTAAGCCCACTTGAGGGTGGCAAAATCTACGACTTAGCCTACTTGCGAGTAGCAAACTTCAAACCGTTTTCAAACAAACGAACATGCAATGTTTTGTTCCAACTTAGGCGATCTAGTCTATACTTGTATGCTGCGCGCATCACATAGTGATTCTAGGTTAATAACCGGAATAAGAACGCATATGTTTTCAAAAACAACATATCATGCTTAGTACAGGCCGATCTTTGATCGGACGAGCGGGGGTGCTCATTGCATGACCTTCCCCTCTCGTACCCAAGTTCCCGAGCCGAGGGAACTTTGGTGATGACGGACACGTGGCCTTAGGCACGAGTCAGGGTTTCCTAAATTTTTCAAAAATAAAAAAATTTAGGTGGCGACTCTGTATCTGTCAAAGTAGTCCATGTTTGGCACTTCTTTGTAAAAATCGATTTTCCAAAATGATTTGCCAGATTTGGACTCTTTGGTGATTTATCGATTTCGCATTGCACTTTGTGAGATTAGATTCAGAACCGTGACACAGGTCCGAACTGTGGTAGCTCAGAACAAAGCGATTCGCGCCCTCTCGGCGCGGAGAGCCGGGAGTTCTCGGGGCAGTGTACAGTTTCTGGCGACTCTGCTGGGGAATTAGAGAACTTGACTCGAACTCATGATATCTTGTTTTGATTACACTTATGTGTTTCTTTGTATTGCATTTGCATTGGTGCGCCTAAGACACCGTGTTCGCCGTCTGCTATTCCTGAACGGTTTGTCGGAGGCTGCGTACCATAAGGCAAATCGGTTAAGGGCTCTGCCACGATGGGAACACAAACCTCGGTTGTTATCGAGGCACCCTTTTTGACCATTCGACCTAGTGCATATCGGAATCCATAGTGACTATTCCAAACTAGGATAGGTTGCTTACCCGATTGTAGGTTGTTTGAAACCGTTACATACGTAGCGAAACCCTAGCTCCTGACAAAATAGGATAGGGAAACCCTACCCCAACATAGGGGTGTTTTGGCTCTCATTTGCTTGCTATGTGTTTTTAGAGTGTGCCTCTACAAGAATGCATGTATCAGTTTGCAAGTCTAGGTATCAGGCCTGAGGGCATTAGTGTTTGAAATCAGTTTTACCTGAGGGCATCAAATCTGGGACAGCGATTTGGGCACAGTAAACAGTGTTTGAGAACAGTATATTCAGCTTACAAGTGCCAACTGTGTGTTATCATGTCAACTGTGTGTTGTCTTTATTTAAGCCGTTATGCTGCTCATTTTTCTGGTTGTTTGTTTCCTTATTATGCCTTATTTATCTTTTTGCAAGGTAGTTGAGCACAATTGCATCCGACCAGGCAGATATTCCCCGAGCACTCTGGGTTAGAGGTCGAAGACTTAATCGATCCAAGGATCTGATAGACGGACAAGCAGTGTTCCTTTCTTTACCCCCGGTTACTAGACGGAGGTCAGTAAGGCGCAGTGTATCAGTACAGCAGTTGCCAGATTAGTGGTCCTTGAGTAGTCGAGCTAAGATTTCTAAGTCTACTGCAGAGACAGATATACCGATTGTTCAGTTAGATTAGGACAATATGGCAGATATGGAAGAGATGATGCGTCAGCTCCAAGAGAGTATGCAAGCCATGCAGCAGGATGCTGCCCGTCAGGCAGAGTTTGCCGCACGCCAAGCCGAGGTTATGGCCCAACAAGCAGAGCTGATTGCTAGACTTCAGTAACAGCAACAACCATAGCAAGCCGGAGCATCTACTTCGCACCCACCTCCTCCCCCACCTAGAGTTCCAACACTAGGAGAGACTGCAAACGTCCAGGAAAATACGGACGTTCCAACGGGGCCAGCTCTGCCCGCAATCCTACCCCAGCTGTCCAAAGCGCCTACCAATCTAGTGGATTCACCGTTTGAATTTGAGGTGGATCCAACGATGTTAAAAGTGAGCAAGCTAGAAAAGCTATTCAAGAAGGCTCAAGGCGTGAAATCCATTTTGGATATAGAGGATGGATATACCGATTCGGCCGTGACTCTGCCGGACCGGTTTAAAATGCCGCACATCGACCGTTTTGACTGGTCTGGAGATCCTATGGTACACCTGCGACTGTTTTCAGATATCTTAAGGCTAATGGGCCTCTCCAAATTGTAGAAGCTTTCCCTGTTTGGCCGGAGCCTGTCGGGTATAGCGGCTATTTATTACGCGAAGCTAGAGGACTCTGTTAAGAGAAGCTGGGAGGAGATGGCTGAGGCCTTTATAGCTCAATACTCCTACAACACGCAGATCGAGGTCACAACTCGTGATCTCAAGATAACCAGGCAATAGCCAAAGGAAAGCTTCTCCGATTTTGTAACCTGCTGAAGGGCCAAAGCCTTGATGATGACCATCAGGCCCGTTGACAAAGATCAGATTCGGATGGTTGTGCGCAACCTCCGGCCCAAGCTCATGCAAAAGATGATCGTCCTCTCCTTACCCACCTTTACAGATTTACATGAGATCGGGGTGCAGATCGAGGACGCCATGAAACAAGGTCTGATTGACCATGAGAGAGAGCAGCCCAAGAGGGCATTCAACCGCAGTACGAATGCAGGCACAAGTAGTGCTGCAACTGCCAGAACTTCAGATATAGGAATGGTCACCGCCACCACTCCAAAAACCCTTGCGGCTACACCCTTTACCGGTGCGTCCGGAAGTAGCTTGCAAACAACCAGTTATGCACCCCGAGGCCAGAGAACCTTCACCCCACTATACATGTCTTTGTCCAAGGCTTTGGGGGTTTTGATCAAGAAAGGGCACCTGAAGCCCCTAGAGCCGCGACCCTTACCAGAAAAGCTTCCTCCCTTCCATAACTCGGCGAAGTACTGCGCCTATCACCAACAGCATGGTCACGAAACTGACCAGTGCTTTCGATTGCGTCATGAGATTTAGGATCTCATCGATAATAGGGTGATCGTGCCTCTAGAGAAGCCGAATGTCACAACCAACCCTCTTCCACCACATAACCAAACTCCACCTCCCAAACGCATCACTTTAATCCAAACCTCGGTCATTTCTTATGATCCGAGCATATATATCACACCTTCCCACCTACCCAAGCCAGAGGTGTTCATTCCTAACAGCACTAACTTGTACATGTTGGACATCTCCCAAGCCCAACCTGAACTGGTGGTGGTTGCTATCGAAGATAGAATTGGGACGACTGCTGAGGCAAATGGTAATGAGGATTCAGGGCCTGAGGGGTCTGCAAGCTTTGTATACAACCTGAGTGGTTACGTTACTTCAATGGGCCAGGTTAAACCGAGAGTAGAGCTACTGGTTAGGGTAGAGATCTGTGTAGTTCGAGAGGATGGACCTAACCAGGGGCTAGATGACCTAGCGGAATTGGAAGAGGATATAGCCAACCTTCAATTCTTCAACGAACAAGACTTAGGGGACGTGATTGTCAATTGGTTTGATCTGGAAAGGTCAGTGAAAGCTACTGGGTGGCTCAGCGATGAGCCAGGTGTTGTTGAGCAGCCTCAGCCAGAACAGGGTTCGTCAGAGACGAGGATATCAGCAGTGGCCGGAATGGCCGGGAATCAGGATGGACCGCCGGAGAGCACCGATGTTAAGAATTTTACTCGGGATCAGGGCATTTTGAGTACAGAAGATACTGAGCAGCAAGCTGCACTGAAACAGTTTGAGCAGGAAAAGATCGAAGATCTCGAGAGGGCTAGAAAGGCCAAAGCCCCTGTGGGGATGGAATGTGCTGTGAGCACAAGAACGGGAGGTGCTGTGGGCACAAGAACAGTTGTAACAGAACCGGATAGCTACTTGTCGATGGCTGACGATATGTGGTGGGAAGACGACGACCTATGTCTTGCCCACACAGACGAAGATTAGGGACACAACCAACCGGATGATACCTGGTATATTGGAGAGGTGGACCACATGACTAGGAGCGGGCGGTATTTGAAGCCCCCACACCTGGATCAACCAGAGACGTCCGGGAAGGACAAAGAAGCCGAGAAGCAGAAAGAAAAACTGCTCGAGGAGTAGGCTGTGCTGAAACAGCTTAAGAAGATCCAAGCAGACATCTCCATCTGGGGACTACTTATGGCCTCAAGAGTTCATAGACAAGTTGTCCTTTCTGCAATGGACAAGGCCAAACTTTCAATCGACACCACGCCTGAGCAGCTAGTAGGATTGGTTTTTCCGGGAGGAGCTTCCCTGACGTTGACCTTCACTGACAAGGAACTGCCGCCTGAGGGCGCAAATCATAACAAACCACTCTACATCTCTGTGGAGTGCAGAGAGAAATGGATACCAGTAGTTCTTGTTGACACAGGATCTGCCATCAACGTGTGTCCGTCGAGGATGACATATGCAATTGGGTTGAAGCCCGTAGATTTTGTGCCTACTGCCCAAGTGATAAAGGTATACGATAATACTAGCAGAGAAGTGATGGGGACTGTGCATATTTGAACTCAGGTTGGTCCAAGACAACACGATGTTGACTTTCATGTCTTGGACGTTCCCGCAACTTTCAATCTACTCCTAGGGCGGCTGTGGCTGCACCAGGTAAAGGCGGTCTCTTCCACTCTGCACCAAATGTTGAAATACCCCCACGGGAAGGAAGTGGCTATAGTTTTTGGGAATTCGTCAATACATCTGCCGCCAGAGGTTTCTACACCAGTTCTGGAAATAAAGCATGGCGCGGAGGATGTGTCCTTGTCAGGATTTACCCTAGCCGAGGCCCGAGTTGTACAGAACATACTGGCCATTGATGAGGGATTATATGTCAGTGCACAGTCTGTGTACCTTATGAATAACGCAGTGGCCGGAAAGGCGTTGCAACATCGGTCGAAGTGCCGCATAACCCACATACCTTTGGTTTAGGTTATTTGCCTACCAAGGAGGACTGGGTGAGGAAAGGAAAAGAGATGGCCAGAAGAGCCAGAGCAAAGCAGACTGGGAAGCCTTATGAGTTGGTGCACCGGCCCATCCAGGGCACCCTGAACGGACGTTTTGTCTGGGAGGGGGAAAACTTTCTGTTCTGCGGCTTCCCAGAGCCATGGTTAAATGCAGAGAGGCGGCGCTTGTCGAGATTTGAGATTTTCTTTGACTTACAGTTGTCCGGGGATGATGTTGCCGAAGAGCAGACAGACCCACCAGCTGAGGCTGAACAGTGCAGAGAGGAGGATTCCGAGAGCGTAGAGTTTGAAATGGGGTAGCACTGGCTTGTCTACTTTCAGATCCTCCGATCGTACATGAGTTCTTGGGGGATAACTTCTCGGTGTCCATGATTAGGAATGAAACGGCTGTGAGCCCATCTTCAAACATTCTGGATGCATCCATCGCACCCTCCCTCGTCTGGCAATATAAGGAGGGATTCTTATCGAGCAGCACCGGGTCAGGTAGTGAGCCGGAATCTGATTCCAATGAGTCTATGGAGTCGGAATCAGGTTCTAGCTCGTCTGAGTCTGAGTCCAGTATTCTTGGGGGTGACAACCCGGATGCCACAGTCCTGTCTAGGTCATTTTTTTCTTTTTCCTTTAAGTCTATTGTAACAGAGGACTCAGGCGATTTAGAAGTGATTAATGAGAATTGTGCGGCTGTGGCCTTCGAGTACTTTTCTGTGCCCTTAATTTATTGCATTAATCAAAATTTTCAAAATTTCGATGAAAACGACGAGGAAGCAATTCCTCCAATTTTGAAATATTTGCTTGATCAAGAGTAGGAGAGGTTTGTAAAATCGCTGGTTGATGAAATCGCCACAATTAATGTTGGTACTGAGAAGGACCCGCGGCTGGTCCAGATCGGGTCCACGTTGTCTTCGGAGGAGCGCGAGCGCTTAGTCGCTTTGTTAAAAGATTTCAAAGATGTTTTTGCGTGGTCCTACGAAGACATGCCTGGAATCGATCCTGAGATTGTACAGCACCGGATCCCTCTTGACCCAGAGGCCCGACCTGTTAAGCAGAAGCTCAGAAGGATCCGCCCGGACTGGGCTCTCAAGATCAAAGAAGAGGTCACCAAGCAAATTGATGCAGGGTTCCTGCTGGTATCTGAACACCCAACTTGGTTGGCCAATATAGTTCCAGTGTCGAAGAAGGACGGCAGAATTCGGGTATGTGTGGACTTCAGGGATTTGAACAAAGCCAGTCCGAAGGACGACTTTCCTCTGTCATATATCGACGAATTAGTGGACTTTACTGCTGGGCATGCGCTGCTCTCATTCATGGATGGGTTTTAAGGCCACAATCAGATTTTGATGGCACCCGAAGACCGGGAGAAGACTACTTTCACCACCCTATGGGGAACCTATTCTTATAGGGTGATGCTGTTTGGGTTGAAGAATGCTGGAGCTACGTATCAACGGGCTGCGACCACAATTTTGCACGACATGATCCATAAAGAGGTTGAGGTGTACGTGGACGACATGATTGTCAAGTCCAAGGAAAGAGAGGGCCACTACACCGCCTTGTAGAAATTCTTTCAATGGATCAGAGAGTATCGGTTGCGGCTGAATCCTCAGAAATATACATTTGGTGTTACAGCAGGGAAAATGCTGGAGTTCTTGATCACACAGAGAGGTATCGAGGTCAATCCTTCCAAAATCAAGGCCATCTTAGAAATGCCACCACCAAGGACTGAAAAGGAGGTACGAGGCTTTCTGGGTAAAGTGCAATTCATAAGACGGTTTATTGCAAAATTAACCTTGACTTGTGAACCACTCTTTGGTCTCTTGAAGAAAGGAAAGAAGTTCCAGTGGGACGACTGATGCCAAATTGCTTTTGAGCAGATCAAACAATATTTACAGAACCCACCTGTGTTGTCACCGCTTGAGCCAGGGAAACCGTTAATTCTGTACCTTTCAGTGACTGAAACTACAATGGGCTGCATGCTTGCACAGGAGTTTGAGGACAAAGTGAAGAGGGCTATCTATTACCTGAGCAAGAAAATGCTGGATTACGAGACCCGCTACACTTGCAGAAGGCTTGTCAGGCCTTGGTATGGGCTACCAGGAAGCTGCGGCACTACCTATTAGCTCACTCCGTAATACTGGTTTCAAGATTAGATCCCATCAAATATCTCTTCGAGAAACCAGCACTTACAGGTGGGCTAGCTCGTTAGTTGCTTCTGCTTTCCGAATTCGATCTAAAGTATGTGATGCGCAAGTTAGTGAAAGGGAGAGCGGTAGCGGAGTTCCTAGTCGATCACCCAGTTGAAGGGAATGAAGTAGTTGAGTATCTATTCCTAGACGAGGCCATTCTATATGTCGAAGAAGAAACTTGGACGATGTACTTTGACAGAGCGTCAAATCAATACGGATATGTGATAGGGGTGATGCTGATAGCACCTGACAATTCCTGCATACCCTTAGCATTCAAACTCCAGTTCAGAGTGTCGAACAATGAAGTAGAATATGAGGCATGTATTGCTGGTTTAGAAGCCGCCCTAGAACTAGGGGCAAAACGGTTAGATGTCATCGGGGACTCGAACCTTGTTGTATCTCAAGCTAAAGGAGATTAGAAAGTTAAAGAAGAAAAGATGAGAATCTACCACCAGTCCTTGGACGTGCTGATTCCTCGGTTTGAGAAACTGAATTTCGCTCATCTGTTAAGAGAGAACAACAGGTTCGCTGATTCATTGGTAACTCTATCTTCTATGATAGACATCCGTTTCGGAGTCCGGATGCGTTCGATCATCATTGAATAGAAATTTGTACCGGCCTACAAGCTGATTGCTGCCATAGATGAAGCACAATATGAGAATCCCTGGTATTACGATGTCTGGAACTTCTTGGAAAAGGAAGCGTATCCACTAGGGGCAAATGCCAAAGATAAGAGGGCAATTCGAAGAATGGCTGCTCAGTTCATCGTCTGTGGGGGTAAACTGTACAAGAGAGGTCATCTTGGGATGCATAAACTGTGTGTTAATGCTGAAGAATCCAAGCGCCTGATGGAGGCCATCCATGGAGGAGAGTGCGGATCGCACATGAACGGGGTGATGCTAGCCCAGAAGATCCTTAGACAAGGTAATTACTGGTCCACCATGGAGGAGGATTGTATTGGCTTTGTCCGGCGATGCCACAAATGTCAAATCCATGCGAACCGCATGAACATTCCGCCGTCGAAGCTGTACAACATGACTTTGCCATGGCCGTTTTCAGTTTGGGGGATTAATGTAATTGGGGTTGTCACTCCGAAGGGGTCCAATGGGCATGAGTACATTTTGGTAGCGATAGACTACTTCACGAAGTGGGTTGAGGCCCAATCTTATGCGGTGTTGAAGGCATCGCATGTTGCTAAGTTCATCAGGAACAACATCATCTGTCGCTATGGGGTCCCAAATGAGATTATTTCGGATAATGGTTCCCACTTCAAGAAAGAGGTGATTGACTTGTTGGAGAAGTACAACGTGGCTTTTCATAAGTCATCTACATATCGGCCGTAGACCAACGGAGCAGTTGAGGCCGCCAACAAGAACATCAAGCACATTCTGCAGAAGATGGTGGAAACCTACCGGGACTGGCCAGATAAGCTGCCATTTGCTCTATGGGGCTACCGGACTTCAATTCGAACTGCTACTGGGGCAACTCCGTATTCCTTGGTCTATGGGATGGAGGTTGTTCTGTCTATCAAAGTTGAGGTTCCGTCATTACGGGTATTGGCTGAGTGTCAGATAGCTGAGGCAGATTGGCAGCAAAGCAAGTTCGAAGAACTCATGCTCTTTGATGAAAGAAGGCTAAAAGCACTGTATCATGTCCAGAGTTATCAACGGAGAATTGCCAGGGCTTTCAACAAGAAGGTTTAAGTCCAGGAATTTGAAGAAGGGGATCTAGTACTCAAAGACAACCAAGCTCCCATCCACGACCCTAGGGGCAAGTTCAGACCTAATTGGACTGGTCCCTATATCATCAAGTCTATCTGGTCGAGAGGAGCTGTAGTTCTGATGGACCTAGATGGCCTAGAGTTTTTCCAACTGATCAACATGGACAAGTTGAAGAAATACTATCCCTGAGTGACTTGCTAGGCCGAAAACCCGAAAGGGCGACCTAGGCAAAAGTTAGAGCACAGAAAATTTGAAATAATAAAAACTGAGCTTGCAAGGTTGAAAACCCAGAAAGAGCGGCCTTGGCAAAATTTAGAGCGCAAAAGGAGAGTGTTAATACACGAGTGAACCTGAGCCGAACTACGTAAGGCTTGATTACCATGTTTGGGATACGTAGGCAACTTCATTCTGAAGTCCAGCCATAAACACTTCCCCGATCAACTTTGTCCATGTGATCATGTTGGTCATCTTTGTTTATTCTGCATTCAAGAGCTCGGTTGTGATCTCCAGTGCAGTGCTATTTAGACTAGAGGCAACTTTCCAGTTGCTGGGGATCCGGGGTTGTACATCTCGGTGATAGATCTCGGGCATGTCCAGTTGTGATTCATATCGAAAATGGTTTTGAAAAGTTTTAATAAAAGTTGATTTTGCTCAAATTAATCTTTTTACAATTTAGACCATTTTGGACCAAACGGAAAATTTTCCGTACCCACAACCTTCAATTACATTGATTTCAGTACAGAGTTCTCCTACTCTTGAATACAAATTGAAGTTGCTTTTTATTACATTCATAAAGAAAACTTGAAAGTACTGATAAAGTAATAAATTTGGGGCATGGATAAGTCAGGTATTCCTGTGCCCCCTCCCAGAGCTTGTCGAAGCCTCTGATGCCAAAGTAGGCCCAACCTGCGCTTCTTTATCAAGCCAAGCTATGCATTCATCAGATAGGGTGCAACTGAAGATGGGAGAGGGGGCCAGAAGCTCTCTAGTCCTCCATGCTGTGGCATACCGAGCTAGCTGTGCGCCTCGGACTAGAAGTGCAGCAGGGTACTCTATCCCCTCTGCCGGGCAAGTCTGATCATGTCCGAACTGACGCCGGAATCGGAATGGGAAGTAAAAGACACAATGTGTCAGGCCAATCAACTGAATCCCAGGCTGGCGAGACATGCTGTAGCTCATCGCCGGTAGATTAAGCTAGGGGCAGTGCCAAGCAATGTCAAGACCAGTCAAACTGCACATCCATTCGTAACACCATCCCTCATCAGGGGCATCGACTAGACGTCGCCGGAAGAAATAGCCGCGAGCTGAATAGGTAGGGCATGAGTCCACAACCTTCAACTTATCCATCAACCATATATGGGGAGGGATGAAAAATGAGAGATTAAAGAATAGAGAGGTGTACGTTGAGAGAAAAGTGAGAAAAAGGGTTTTGAGAGAAAAACCGAGCCTAAGGACCGAGTGATGTGAGAAATATATGTGAGATGGGATGGGAAACATTACCTGCAGCAGTAGTGGACTCCCCGCGAATCTAGTCATCTCTCAGCGATGAAAAGCATCTAAACCCATCAATGTCTTAGCCAGTGTCATGGCGATGCATCTATTGCCCTCTTTTAAGCCTTGGGCAACTTCGATCAAACGGACGCTAGACCCTCCGGAGCCTGAGGCAAGCAAGAAATGAGACAGCATGCACAAGCAAAGGGCGTGTCGCAGAAAACCTTGCCAGTGATGGTCGCCGTGGTCACTGGCATCAGAAAATCGATAAACCAAGCTGGGGATGTCCAATGCTCCATTGCGGATCAAAGACCGAGCGTCATGCATAGTGAGCCCGCACATCCGTCCTAAGGCTTGGATGTGGCCAAAGCGGAATTGTGGCAAAATCTCTTCCTCGTGTTTGGACTCCATCAAAGCTTGGAAGTCTTCGAAAGTGGGACATATCTCTTGTCCGCCAAAGCTAAAGACGTGTGTTACCGGATTCCAAAACCTTGCCGCGGCATGAAGAAACGGAAGATGCAACGGGGTGCGACTCAGCGTGAATAGTGCATTTATGCCGAAGCCCCGGAAATTCACCTTTTCCGAGCCATCCAAGGTAGCAATCCAATTTATGAGATTTTGGACAATAAATGCCTCCATTTTGGTGCAAAACTGAGTTAGAATGAGGGAACCACGAAGCTAGAACCTTTATGGAGGATAAAGCACTGTTTGGAGGACAAGTGTCAGAAAACTGGAGGTCCCCAAGCAAAGTGGTCGGCCGACCACTTTTTCTGGCCAGCCAGCCAGTTTAACTGGTCAGCCAGCTACCTTTTTTGGTTTACAGACCAAAAAACTGGTCGGCAGGCTCCTATGGTGGTCAGCCATGAGCAAAAATGTGGTCTGCAGCTTTTTCTTATCTCCAGAAGAGAGTCCCTAGCCTTTCCTGTGTGCTGAGAGTACTGAAGGCCTGAGTTTACCTCTTTTTCGGATGTGTTCCGTCGCTTTGTTTCTCCAAAATGCATTTGCTTATCGAGTTGTTAAGTTTTGCTTATCGAGTTGTTGCTCTTTGTTTATCGAGTCGTTTCTCTTTACTTATCGAGTTGTAAACTTGTTAAAGTCTTGTTGTTTCTTAGTGAGTTAAGTCGTTTTGTTTGTTACGTTGGTTCACTACCTGACTTGGCAATACACGATGTTCAAATTCCATTCAATCTCTTTTTTGTGCAAAATGGTGCGAGGCGATGCTTAGAATGTAAAATACAACACTTTTTGAACAAAAAGTCGTTTTCATTCCATCATAGCTTCTTTTTACAACATTTTACAATAGGGTACAAGTTTTGAAGAAAATAAAAACTACCTAAGCTGTACAATGTGCTACAACTACATGTAAAAAAAAAAAAAAGCAGGAACATCTGCATCGGTGCTATGTGGCTCAAGACCGAGAGGCCCTCTTCACCCTCTTCGGCTGAGCAGCCTCTGCACCACCATCTGAATCGGAGTCACCGTCCTCGGAATCCTCCTCGGCATCACCTCTGCCCTCAGAACTAGAACCGGAGTCGTCATCCCTACCTGCAGATGTCTCTAACTGCGGATGCGCTGACTCCTCCTCCTCGTCATGTTTGACAGGTGCTCTACGTCTCCCCCAGCCGCGAGTCGAGACCCCTCTCCCAACTGATCGAGAAGGCCTGGATGGCCCGGCCTGCAGTGGTGCGACCTGAAAAGGCAGTTTTGAATACATTAGCCAGAGTATGTATATCAGATATCAGATGCAAGTATGGTACATAGAGTGTGTGCATGCAGATATAGTATGTGAATGTGATATGTCAGATGTGCTCTACATATGCAGTGAATCAATATAGTGAAATGTTCAGTTTCCATATGTCATCAGAAGTATGATAAATGCAAGGAAATTGAAAAGTACCGGAATGCCAGAGGCGTACAGCAGCGTCTCCCTCCGCAGGACCATGCTCTCGAGTGAGGCCACCACTCCGAGCAACCCCTCAGTATACTCTCTGGGAGGCTACAGATGCAAGTTCAAGTCATCAGTGAATGAATGAATGTCTAAATATCTGAGTGATAAATGAAAACTGTGGAACATACTGGTGGTGAGTCAGGGTCACTGATGTATCGATGATTGGACAATGGAGGCTCCAGTGGAATCGGATATGATGTCCCATACTGCTAGCCCATCAGCTCGGTTGGAAGATCTGGCCACCCAACGTACTGGCAAGTCGAGGGCATCCCTCTAGCCCCACCCCTCGATGTGCTAGCCCTGCTACTGGAAGGGATGTCTGCAGCTCGAGCGCGACTCGACAATGGCATATCAACAGCCCTCCTCGTAGGAGTACGGATGCCTGTCAGTGGAGGTATCAAGTATGTATGGCGGTATGTCGCGTACTCCCCCTCCTCTAGGAAAAGAACTGCGTCGACACCCTGCATAAAGTCGTCAACCTCTTGGGGAGTGAGGCTCTCTGTAGAACGCATGTCCAGTGGGGGTGGTGAGGGGATCTCCTGAGCGGGATTTTTCATCGTCTGACGCATGAAGCGATCCCCGAGAAACCAGGCTCTGCCGGCTGGTCCCTCAAACAAAACCCTGTATCGGAAGGCGCCCCATACCCCAGCAAATTGGAACCGAGAATACCCGGGCATCGCCAACAAAGGTTGCCAAGTGATCTGTGGATAGCAAGCGCATAAACTGATTAGTTGTCATATATATGCAAGATAAATCAAAACTGAAAGCATAAAGAACTGAGAGTTCTGGATTACCTCCGTCGCCCGCACAGTGTCGAAATACTGCCTTAGATATGGCAGAGTCTCCCAGGGCCTAGACCGGCACCGACCATCGAATCTGTGTGAATATGGCACATCTAGTGGTGCCTCGACCTTCGGCTCGGGAGCGAGCGTCGGGAAGTAGGCGTAAACCCACAATTGTGAAAGGCAAGACAGTGGCTGTCAGAATACAGAATGTATAGAAAATACAGAATGCTGAGTGCAAAATGCGAGTACAGAATGTACAGAGAATGCAGAATGCTGAGTGCAGAATGCGAATACAGAATGTATAGAAAATACAGAATGCTGAGTGCAGAATACGAGTACAGAATGTATAGAGAATGCAGAATGCTAAGTACAGAATGCGAATACAGAATGTATAGAAAATACAGAATGCTGAGTGCAAAATGCGCCACAGAATATACAGAAAATGTAGAATGTTGAGTGCAGAATGCAGAGTATAGAATGTAATGTGTGCAATGTGTGCCGTGTGCAATTTACAGATAATGAAAGGCAGAAATGTAAATTAAGAGGGCAGAATGTACCTCCCAGGCTCTCCAGTAGCCACCCACTATGGTCCCCCGCTCCCGAGAGGTCGCACTCATATAGCAGTAAAGGGGAGCGAGGCCAACGCTGCCCTAATCAAAGTGCTGGACCTATGATAGGTCTACCAGAGCACTGAGAAGATAAAGCCCAACTGTGTTCCCCCTGTTGGAGAACAGTGTGGTCCCGAGGAGGAACATCAAAAATCCCCGGGCATACTGCTGTATGGCCTCAAAAGTCTCGGGCGTAGTCCTTCTATACTGCTCTGCGAACTAGGTGTACCTGACCCTGCCTGATGATCTGTCGATCGGCGGATGGGCTCCGGGTAGATACGTCCAAGCCGCCTCCCACTCGCCCATATCGGTATCGTATGGGATTGGCCGGCCCACCACATCGAGGCCTATCAACATTGAGAAGTCATACGGGGTCATCGTCATGTCCCCGGCAGTAAAGAAATGAAAGGAGTTGGTGGTGTCCCACCATCTCTCTACTAATGCACCTAAAAGGGTCCTGCTCATCGGATGACATGACAACCCCATACAAAACGGGCCAAATCCCGCCTCATCAACAATATGCCGAACGGCATCCAGGAGCTCCATGTACCATTCCCTCGCAATAATCGACCCGTAACCCCATGTGAAACGAGAAGATACCTGCATGTAGAATGAATAGATGTATTCAGTTTCAAAATTAAATAGAATGCTGTGTTATGAACTGTGTGTTCAAATTAAGCAGTGTTATGAGCCGTGTGCAAATTAAACAGAATGTTGTGTCATGAACTGTGTGTTTAGATTGAGCAGTGTTATGAGCCGTGTGCAAATTAAACAGAATGCTGTGTTATGAACTGTGTGTTCAGATTGAGCAGTGTTATGAGTCGTGTGCAAAGTAAACAGAATATTGCATTATGAACTGTGTTCAGATTGAGCAAAATACTGCGTTATAAACTGCGTATTCAGATTGAGCAAACCCTGCATTATGAACTGTGTGTTCAGATTGAGCAAAATACTGCGTTATGAACTGCGTGTTCAGATTGAGCAAACCCTGCATTATGAACTATGTGTTCAGATTGAGCAAACCCTACGTTATGAATTGTGTGTTCAGATTGAGCAAAATACTGCCTTATGAACCGCGTGTTCAGATTGAGCAAAACCTTGCATTATGAACTGTGTGTTCAGATTGAGCAAAATACTGCGTTATGAACTACGTGTTCAGATTGAGCAAACCCTGCGCTATGAACTGTGTGTTCAGATTGTGCAAAACTGCGTTATGAACTGTGTGTTCAGATTAAGCAAAATACTGCGTTATGAACTGTGTGTTCAGATTGAGCAAAACCCTACGTTATGAACTGTGTGTTCAGATTGAGCAAAATACTGCGTTATGAACTGTGTATTCAGATTGAGCAAAATCCTGCGTTATGAACTGCGTGTTCAGATTGAGTAAGATTGCGTTATGAACTATGTGTTCAGATTGAGCAAAATACTGCGTTATGAACTGTGTGTTCAGATTGAGCAAAACCCTGCATTATGAACTGTGTGTTCAGATTGAGCAAAATACTGCGTTATGAACTGCGTGTTTAGATTGAGCAAATACTGTGTTGTGAACTATGTGTTCAGATTGAGCAAAATTCTACGTTATGAACTGCGTGTTCAGATTGAGCAAAACCCTACGTTATGAACTGTGTGTTCAGATTGAGCAAATACTGCGTTATGAACTGTGTGTTCAGATTGAGCAAAATGCTGCGTTATGAACTGTGTGTTCAGATTGAGCAGAATACTGTGTTATGAACTGCGCAGTTAGGTTGAACAGTGTGCTATGTTATGAGCTGTGTGCCCAACGAACAAAATGTTGTGTTATGAGCTGTGTGTTCAGAATGAGCAAAATACTGTGTTATTAGCTGTGTGCCCAAATTAGCTGTGTGCCCAATGAACAGAATGTTGTGTTGTGAGCTGTGTGTCGAGCCAGCATTGTGTTATGAATAAGCTGTGTGCCAAGTCAGCATTGTGCTATACGTGAGCTGCGCGCCAAATGAATGAAGTGCTGTGTATGTAAACGTGTTCAGAATAAGCAGGTATAATGCATAGCGAAAGTTTGAAATGTGCAAGAAATACAAAATACTTCGTAGAAAATGTAAAAATGAAGTATGTACCTCTCGCGCATGATGAGATAGGTGGGACTCAGGCTCCCGTAGCAGTAAGTCTGCGGGTGCCCGTCGCGCGAAGTCGGTAAAATGATGAAAGGTACTAGGAGGTAGTATATGCTCTTGCGGGTGGTACCTCTCCGGGTTGAACGGCCGAATCCTCGGAGGCAACGGTATAATGTCGGGCTCGTCCTCTACCCTCGGGGAGCCTCTGCCATATGGAATATCGTCGGCCATCTGAAGAAAGATGCAAAAATGAGCAAAAATGAGCGAAATGAGCCAAAATTGTAAAAAGTCAACAAAAGTCAACTCTTGGGAAGAAAAAAAGTCAACTGAAGTCAACGCCCGAGAAAAGGTGCTAAACTTCGAGACAAACATACCTCAAGTGGTGAAAATGGAGAAAGAAGCTCCGAAAATAAATTCTAATCGGTTCAAAACGAAGAGAATCGAAAGTTTTTGCGAAACAACTTCACGTGGGGCGTTGGAAAACGCGTATAAAGTGTAGATATGAGAAAGAAAAGGGTCTAGGGAGGAGGAGAAGTTGATTTTGGCCTTGGAGGTGTGATGGAAAGTGATTTGGAGTTGTCCACTTAAAGATCCGGCCTTGAAAAGACCAATCTGTCCCTGTTTTGCTAAACTGGTCAGCTAGCCAGTTTTTCTGGTCGGCCAACCACTTAAGTGGTGAACAATTGGTCGGCCACTGATCTAGGTGGTCGGCCACCCTCCTGGATGATCTTCAGGGCTCCATTGTTCTCCCTTTGTGTTTTGGTGATGATTGGAGTCCTCGGCTCTCGAGAAAGTGCAAGAAAAGTACACTTTTTGGCTTAAAATTGTCCCCTCGGGAACTTCAATTCAAGTCTTCGGTGCGTAGCTCATCGTTACTCATCAAAAGCAAGGTGTATCCTTTTTAAGTATGTTGTGACCCCTCCGAGAGGTAACTTGGAGGTTACGGTTGAATTGCTCGCATTAAGGCTTGCATTTCGTCTTTCGGCATTTTGCTTCAAATGTACTATTGAAGTTGCACTTTTCTCGCATTGTTACGCATACTTCTCCCGCATTGTCATGCACACTTTACTCGCGTTGTCACGCATATTTTGCTTGCATTGTTATGCACATTCCACTTGCATTGTTATGCACCTTCACCACTTGCGTTGTCACGCACTTTTCACTTGCATTGCTATGCGTGTTTCTATCGGCATCATATGTGCACGCATTTATATTGCATTTTGATGTAACGTTGAACATGTGTTTCTAACTATATTGTACTTGTTGAGTTTCTTTCTTTTGCAGGTACGATATTGTATCTACGGTTCATTTGAAGCTGGCGCGACCAGACGATATTGTATGTACTCCGCGCGAGACGCAGTAAGAATTGTATAATTTTCTTACATCCTTTCTGCATGAGATGTAATTTGGTTCGTGTTTACTTGCTCGCATAGCATTCGCTTACAATGTTACATTTATTTTGCATATTTGCTTCACTACAGCTTTCTTTGCATGATCATAAGTTATGTTCGACATTGTGCATGTCATTTGCATCTTTCCCCTGCCTGCGGGCACATCTCTTTGTTATCTTGCCTATTTGTCTAAGTCTTCGGTCTTGTCAAAAATGGGTCGTCTTTGGGCTTTGACATTCACTCCCGTCACTTCTTGACTTTCGAGTTCTGTCAAAGAGGGGCAACTGTAGACACCCTATTTTTGACCGACCTTAAGACTCAGACGTCATCGATTGAGCACTCGGTGATAGTGCATGTTTGTGCTCGTTCAAGTTTCCAGAGTTTTTGACTGGGTGCCTTGCCTCCGGGCCTCTGAACTCTTTGTGCTTTGGCTCGGTTTGCGGACCAAGCCTTGTTTCTCTTCCCTGGAAGGAGGAAATGGTCTTGTAGACCACCTCTTTGTGGTCGTAGACCATTTTTGTGGTCGTAGACCACTTTTCGCTCTTGGAGACTAGTTTCCGGTTTTCAGAGTCTTCAGCCGCGCACCTTGTCTCGGGACCGCTTAACGTTCTCCGTTTGGTTTGGTTTTTGAACCATGCCTTGTTGCCTCTGCCTAGAGGGACACTGTGGTCCGGGAGACCACTTTTGTGGTCGTAGACCACTTTTGGTGTCAGTAGACTAGTTTTCGAGGCTTTCGGCTACGCGTTTTGCCTCCCGAACTTTCGTCTTGCATCCTTTTTGGTTTGTTTTTGGTACAAACCTTGTTTCCCTTGTTTGGAAGGTGGTATAAGGGTGGGAGACCAGTTCTTCCCCTTGGAGACCACTTTCCTTCCTGCCAGCCAGTTTTCTGGCCGGGCAATTGGTTTTCTTGGTCTTTGGGCCACCTTTTCTGGTCGGCCACCACACCATTGACTTGCTTTCAGTGTGCAGACCTCTCCTACTCCTGGCTGACTAGTTTTCTTTTTGGGAGACCACTTGTGGTGGTCGGCCGACCACTACAAGTAGCTGGCCGACCACTTCAAGTGGTCAACAGCTTTCCACCAACTTCCTAGAGATATTTTCTTACCAGCTGTGCCAGCTGGTAAGCACAGAAGCCATCCTCCATACACGTGTATGGAGGGATGGCTTTAGGCCAAAAGCTTGTCCAACAAGCTTGACCTTTGGTTCTCTATATAAGAGAACCTCCCCCCTCCTTCTCCAGGTTCAGATTTTGTTGCTTGAGCTATACATACACACTTGTCTCTATAATTCTCCATCCTCTCCATTTTTGTGCTTGAAAGTGTCATTTTATCACACTTTAACACATAAACACACACTAAAACACCATCCTTTTGTTGCTGAGGCTCTTTGAGGTTGGTTTTGGAGTTTTTGGATTGGTTTGAGCTCAAAGAAGTTTCTGGAGTTGCAGCTTTGAAAGTGTTCTTCAAGGGTGAGCTTCTAACCCTTAAAACCCTTGTTTTGGTTTAAGCTTTTGGACCTATTTGCATGCTTATTTTGGCTTGACTTCCTACTAAAAAAAGTTCTAATTTTTAGTCCTTAGCATGTTTGTTTAAGGTTTGTTTTGTATTAGGGGTAGTCTACCCCCTCTTAGGCCTTGTTTGGCCTTGTTCTTGTGCCATCTTTTTAAGCTATTGGGATCACCTTGTTTTGGCCTTCTCACCACTGAAACTCAGAGGAATTTCACTGGTGGAAATGGTGTTTTGAGGTCCCAAAAAGGAGAGGGTCATCCCCTCTCCTTGTGTTTTGTATACTTGTTTTATATGCCTCATGTTTGAGCATGTTTCTTAAGCTTATGTTGGCTCCATCTTAGCATGTATTTGGGGTTATTTTGACATGGCATACCACTGTTTTGGTTTGGTTTTGTCACCTCTTACATGCCTTATACACTTGTAGTGTATTTCCCACAAACTAGTATTGTATGCTTCATGAAGTAACATGTCTTTCTAACTTGTTTTGAGTCCATTTCAGCATGTTCTTGGTGTTTTTTTGCCATGATATACCTCTGTTAAGGTTTGGTTTGATAGCCCCTTGCATGCTCCATACACTTGTAGTGCAATTCCACAAACTAGCCTAATGTGTATCATGCTTTAGACTATCATTCTAGCATGATTTTGGCTTAACTCTAAGAAGCTTTTGTCCATGTTTTAGCATGCCCTATCTCTGATTTGTGTTTTTTTGGTCATGCATGCCATGCTTTGTATAGCTATAATGCATTCTAGCTTGTTAGCTTTGTGTATCAAGTCCACTAGCATGCATTGCTTGGTCTTTTTGAATGATTTAGAATCATTTGTTATGAGATTTCAGTGCATGTTTCATGGTCATACATTTGCATCTTTCACTCTTTCCATGCTTTGGAGGGTTGGTCCTTTATTCCTTAAACATAAGTCATTGCATATGCCTTCATGCCTAAGCTTGCAAGCTATCATTTCAGTGGGTTTTTGGGGTTATTTTGCCATAATATAACTCTGATTTTTGTTGGCGAAGCCATCCCATGCTTAGTCTTGGTAAGTGTAGTGTAACCCTCCTTTTTGGCCTTGCATATTCCATGCTTCATGCCCTTCATGCTAGCTTGTTTTGGCTTCCTTCCATACATGTTTTAGACTCATTTTGACATGCTCTAGGACTGTTTTGGGTTGCCTTGACCATATGCTTCATGTTTTGCATAGTTGTAGTGCAATTGGCCTTGTTAGCTTCAAGTTTTGAGCACCATAGCATGCTTTATTTGTATCATGTACATGATTTGGCATCATTTCATCTGTTATTTCAGAGCATATAGGACTGCCATGTTCCCATTTCATTCACTCTTTAAGTGCCTTTGAGTGTTATGCATTTGTTGCCTTGTTTGTGGCCTAGCATGTATGCCATCTTGCCTAGGTCCTTGAGCCCTCATCTTAGCATGTTTTGGTCTTTGTTTAGACCTAATTAAGCTCTGTCCATAGTTGGTTCATGCATTTGTGCCATGTGTTGCATGTCCCTTTGTATAGTCCTCTTTCATAGCCTTATGCCTTAAGGACCCTAGCATGCCATGCTTGTATTGTTTGAGTGACTTGGCATCATTTCATACCTTATTTCAGTGCACTTAGTGTTGTTACACTTCCACATTTGTCACTCTTTGAGCACTCTTGAGGGTTGTGCTCTTAGGCCTAATGGGTAGGCCAATGCATGTGCATGCTTGTATATGCTTTTGTGCCTTCATTTCTTAGCATTATGGCCACTGATTTAGGCATGACTGAGGTTTGTCCATTTTGGTTTAAGTCCATCGAGCATGTTATGTGAATGTTGTTACATTGCCTCATGTTGTTACATGCTTATGTTGCCTTGCATTGTGTATGCATGCATTAGCCTTGACAGCATGCTCATGTTGCATTAACATTGTTTGCATGTCATTAGCTTTGTTAAGTTGATCATGTCATATTGCATTGTGTATGCCATGTTACGTTGCATTGTGTATGCTATATTGTTGTTTGCATTGTGTATGCCATGTTACATTGCATTGTGCATGCTTGAGTTGCATTACATTTGTTTGGATTAGGTGTTAGTCTAAACACGAGAAACAAGGGACATTTCATACTTGAAGTGATGAAACATGCCTCAATTCTCGGTCGCCAACCCTCTTGTGCATTCATTTCACATTGAATTGTGCAATTTGGCTTCTCGGACATTATGCATCGAGATGCGAGATTGGTGGCCCGAGGGTCGAGAACCACACTCCATTGAGCTTATGAAATGATAGGGAGAGTGGTTGTGCACACATATCTTGCAAATATATTGCTATGCCCTTTCTTGTCCTCTGTTGTAGCAAACAGGAAGAGTGCAGCAACAACTAGCTGGCCGACCACTTGTTCTGGTCTGCAGCAAAGAAAAGTGGTCGGCAAGTGGTTGGCAACATCAACAACTGGTTGGCCATGTTTCTACAGGTTCCCATGGTGGAGTTGAAGCTTTGTGGAGCTTTGTGCAATGTTCTGAGAACAGTTGCAAACATAGGCAAATTGGGGCATCGCATTGGATTTCCGAACAAGGCGACCGAGCATGCATGCACTCCTCATCCCGAGGACCTCTGTTTACTGCTTTCCTTAGCTAGCTTATGCTTTGGTTCTGTACTTAAGTAGTTAATGCGTTTAGCTGCTTATTTGTATTTGATTAGCTTGATTTGTAATAATTAGTTGTAGCTAGTTATTCAGTTTTTGATTTGTGATAATTAGTTTAATTAGCTTAGATTAGCTAGTTAGCTTCTTATTCGGACCCTCCGTTGAGAGGGTCAACTGTTGTAACAAGCGTGCGTGTGTGTGATGCATGTCTTCCAACCCCCATTTCTTTATCCCTTTTACTTAACCACTTACGATGGTTAGTTTTAGGGCATATTTCAAATTAGCATACCTTATGCTTGCATGCGTGCATCATTCATCTGTTTTGCATGCACCGGGCTCGGTACATCATACTAACTACATTGTATTTCAATTCCAAGTTGAATACATGTATTGAATTGTCGCATTCACATGACATCTTAGATAGCCGAGCCTATTTTAGTTGCATTCTTGCATGTGTTGCATTAGCCATCTTCACATGAACTAGGATCATGCATGATTTCTAACTAGTTCTTTGTTTTGGCTCGGAGTACATTGTGAGTGTTTACGCTTTAGCATACTGCATGAGATGTGTATGTTGCCATGTTAGCATGCTTGCCATGAGGCTACCTGCTTAAGTGATTAACTGCTTGAATGCCTGTGGGTCAAGGTTGGATTGCTTGAATTGGAACAATTCATCAAAGTGTACATTTTAAGCCCACTTGAGGGTGGCAAAATCTATGACTTAGCCTACTTGCGAGTAGCAAACTTCAAACCGTTTTCAAACAAACGAACATGCAATGTTTTGTTCCAACTTAGGCGATCTAGTCTATACTTGTATGCTGCGCACACCACATAGTGATTCTAGGTTAATAACCGAAATAAGAATGCATGTGTTTTCAAAAACAACATATCATGCTTAGTACAGGCTGATCTTTGATTGGGTAAGCGGGGGTGCTCATTGCATGACCTTCCCCTCTCATACCCAAGTTCCCGAGCCAAGGCAACTTTGGTGATGATGGACACGTGGCCTTAGGCACGAGTCAGGGTTTCCTAAATTTTCCAAAAATAAAATATTTAGGTGGCGACTTTGTATCTGTTAAAGCAGTCCGTGTTTGGCACTTCTTTATAAAAATTGGTTTTCCAAAACGATTTGCCGGATTTGGACTCTTTGGTGATTTATCGGTTTCACATTGCACTTTGTGAGATTAGATTTAGAACCGTGACACGAGTCCGAACTGTGGTAGCTCAGAACAAAGCAATTCGTGCCCTCGCGTCGCGGAGAGCCCGGAGTTCTCGGGGCAGTCTACACATTCACTACTCGATCGGGTTTCAAATAGTACAAACCTACTACAACAATTAAGCCATTATAAACAAATGAGTTCTAAATCACCGACTTTATAACCCTTGCTCACTAATAAATTAGATATTCAGAACAATGGTTTCAGTAATTTGAAGTATCCCCAAGCGATTTACTTCCAGAATAGATAGGATAAGTGAGGTCTAAATTTTGAATAGTCAAATTCAGGCTCAAATCCTCAACTTCAAAGAAGACTCAAATAATCATAATTAAACTTATCAATTCGAATCAGATTCCTAACAGACTTCAGATAGTAACCCAAATTCCAAAATAAATTGTTAGTAAAATCAAATATGGATCAAACCTTAATTGTCACAATTCCTAAACTACAGTAAGGTAATAATCATTTAAAATCCATATTTACTAAAACATTCTTATCATGGTGTAGACACCCCATTTTTGACTGTCCTCAAGACTTGGACGTCACCGTTTGAACACTCGATGATCCTCTTTGCTTGTGTTCGTCTTGAGTTTCCGAAGGTCTTGGCTGCGCGCCTTGCCTTAGGATCTCTCGACTCGACTATTCCGTGTTTGGTTTCGGCACCAAACACTTGTGTTTTTGCCTTGAAGGGCAGGGAATGGCTTTTTGGCCATCCCCACATCCCACCGGCCTTCCCCTAACATAATCGGCTGTTTATGGGTGCCATCGGCCATGGTTTCTCAAAACCAATGGCCGGTCGGCACTATATTTGGCCGACCGGCACTTTATTTTGCCGGCGACCTCTTTTGCTGGCCGGTGTGACTCCTTTGCACCCTTGAGGCATGGTGCATGCCAGCTGTGCCAGCTGGAATGCACCATCACTCCTCCCCGTGCGGTTTGTGGCTGGTTTGACTCCTTTGCACCTCCATTCCTTCTAGAAGGATGACCCTTTGGCCAAGCTTCTTGGGGAAGCTTGGCCAGCTGTCCCAGCTTCTTGGGGAAGCTTGGCCAGCTGTCCTAGCTTCTTCAAGAAGCCAAGAACCCTCTGCACCTTTTGCCCCTTTCATTTAGCTTCTTGGAGAAGCCTAAAACCTTTCGCTTTGCCTATATAAGCACCCCTCTTCTCCCATTGTTAAAGGTTGGAGCTTTTGAATCAAAAACCAGAGTTTCTATATCTATACATATGATATATCACTCTCTCTCTCTATATCTCCTTCTCTCTCATCCTTAGGGTGTGTTTGGAAGCCTAAAAGTGCATTTTAACCTTACTTTTGCACTAACACACACACCATTACAACTTGCTCCGAGATTGAGAGGCATTGAGGGTTGCTTGTTGAGGTTTTGGACTGATTTTGATCAGTAGGAGGTGGCTGAATCATCTGTTCTTCAAAGGTTCTTCAAGGGTGAGATTCTTACTTTATTTCCCCCGATCTTGCACTAGTTTTCTACCTGTCTTGCATGCTGATTTGAACTTTGTGTATAACATAAAAAAGTCTTGTATTTTCATGCTTAACATCTTTCATTAAGGGTGTTTTGGCATTGGGGTTCGAACTCCCCCTCTTAGGCCTCTTTTGGCCTATTTTGGTGCTTTTTCTTTAAGCCTTGTTTACTTTGTTGTATTAGTCTTCTCACCACTGAAATCCAATGGATTTTCAGTGGTGATGAAGTGATTTTGAGGACTTGTGTAGGGGAGGGACACCCCTCTCCCTTTGTGTCTCATTTGTTCTTGCTTTTGGCTCATAAAGGTAGCATGCATACTTAGTTATTTTTGGCTCCATTTCAGAGGTTTTTTGGGGATATTTGGTTGTATTATGCCTCTGTTTTTGGTTGGTTTGATGGTCCATTTCATGCATCATATGCTTGCCTTGTAATCCCTTATTTTGGTCTAATGTGCATCATGTTATGAGATGACATTTTAGCATGATCTTGGCTTGGTTCCAAGAAGGTCTTAGTCATATTTTGCAATGTTTAAGGACTGACCCTAGTTGTCTTTGCCATGTTTGACATGCTTGGTATAGTTGCTTTGCATTTTGGCTTGTAAGCCTTAGTTATGTGGATCCCCAACATGCTTAGCATAAGCTTATTATCATCATTTGGCATCATTTGATATCATGTTTCAGTCCATATAATGTGGCCTTACATTGTCCTTTGTGTTTCCTTTAATGCTTGGAAGTGTCGTGATTTCATGCCTTCAAATGTGCATTGTGTATGCCTATGTGTTTGGATCATTTGAGATGCCATGCGTGTGAGTTTTGGAGGTCATTTTGCATACTGAAATTCTGTTTTTGGTTGTATAGTTCATGCCATGCTTGTTTGGGTTAGTGGTAGTAGAATGCCCTTTGTTGTGCCTTAGCTTTGGCCCCCCTTTTGACTTGCATGTTTATAGTGCATTTTGTCCATCACTTGAGGCACTTTTGGTCACTGTTTTGGGGGTGTTTGGAGACCTCCCATTTCAGTCTAAGTCCCTTCTTGGACATGGTTGTATGCTTGGCTTGTTGCCTCTAATTGCATGCTTGCATTGTACCATATTAGCATTGCATGTTATGAGCATTGTATACTTAACATGATAGGTTGCATCACATTTGACATGTTTTGCATCTTAGCCTCTTGTTGCATTTTTGAGCCATGTTTGCATAACATACATTGCATTGCTTGGTTTGGGGTGTCAAACTTAGCGTGAGGGTTGAGAGGTGTTCATACTACGAGTGATGTAACACACCTCAACCCTTGGTCACCGAGGCCTTTGACTTTGACATGATAGGGTCTTGGTCCTCATTTGTGTGTTGCATGCATTTTACATTGAATGGCAAGCTTAGTCCCTTAGGCTATCATGCATAATTGATAGCCCAAGGATCGAGGGCCGTGCTCCCCTGAGTTCAATACATGATAGGGAACATGACCATGCTTACATGTGTTTGAAATTCTATGCCATACACTGCCTGTCCTCTGTTGCTGTCAAAACTGTTTTCTGCAGGAAGTTTATGCCGACCGGCAACATTTAGTGCCGACCGGCCATTGATGAATGGCCGATAATTTCATCAGTAGCCGATGTCATTTTACCCTGGCCGGTGGTCATTCCCCTCAGCCGATGGTGTTCTACAGTGTTCATAGAAGACACCCTGGGACTTTGGAAGTTTTTAGAGAAGCAAGGCAGTGAAAACAGAGGCAGTAGTGTTATGGCTATGGGTTTCCGGGCAAGATGGATCGAGCATGCATCATTCGCGCATCCCGAGGCAAGGCTGCGGCCATCTATATTCTGCATATTAGTTTGTTTAAATTAGAAAGTCTGTAATAATTAATTAGCTAAGATAAGTAATTCATTATTCAGTCTGTATTATTCTTTTGGTCCCTCCGAGCGAGGGCGAATTTGTAATAAGTGTGGGTGCGTGTGTGCATGTCTTCCAACCCCCACTTCTTTCTCCCTTTTACTTACCTGCTTTTGATGGTTAGTATTAGGACATGTTTACTTTAGCATACATTATGCTATGCATGCGTGCATCATTCATCAGTATTGCATGCACCGGGCTCAGCGCATCATACTAAATGCATAGTATTTCAAATCTAACTTGAATACATGCTATCTGTGCATTTCACATGCCATCTTTAGGATAGATGAGCCTATTGTAGTTGCATCTTGCATGTGTTGCATTAGTCATCTTAACATGAACTAGGATCATGCATATGATTGCTAACTAGTTTCTATTTTGGCTTGGAGTACTAGGTAAGCTTTTTATGCTTTAGCATACCGCATGCGTGCGAATGTTGCCATAATAGCATGATTACCATGAGGCTAGTTGTTTATGTGATATAACTGCTTGAATGCCTGTGGGTGAAGGTTGGATTGTTTGAGTTGGAACAACTCATTGAAAATCCGTATTTTAGCCTACTTGCGAGTAGCAAATTCCAAAGTGTTTTCCAAACAAACGGATATGCAATGCTTCGTTCCAAATTAGGCAATCTAGTCTATACTTTTGTGTTGTGCGCATCACATAGTAATTCTAGTTAATTAACCGGAACAAGAATACATAATGTTTTCAAAATTGGATATCATGGTTAGTAGAGGCCAATCTTCGGATCGGGCGAGAGGGGGTGCTCATAGCTGACCTTCCCCAATCGTACCTAAGTTCCCGAGCCGAGGCAACTTTGGTGATGACGGACACGTGGCCTTTGGCACCGAGTCAGGGTTTCCTAAATTCCCCCATAAAAAATATTTAGGTGGCGACTCTGTATCTGGCGAAGCAGTCCATGTTTGGCACTTCTTTCAAAATCTGTTTTCTCAAAACGATTTGCCGGATTTGGACTCTTCGGTTCAAGATTAAGAACCGTGACAACAAATCGAGTCCGAGCTGTAGCGAGGTCCCCCGCGGGCTTGTCTACAGTTTCTGGCGACTCTGCTGGGGATTTTAGAGAGCTTGACTCGAACTCGTGATATCCTGTTTTGATCTCATTTATGTGTCTCTTTGCATTGCATGTGCATTGGTGCGCCTAGGACACCGTGTTGGCCATCTACTATTCCTGAATGGTCTGTCGGAGGCTTGACTTTGTCAAAGCATGCCATAAGGCTGACCGGTTGCGGGCTCTGCCAGTATGGGAACACAAACCCCGGTTTTACCGGGGCACCCTTTTCGACCATTCGACCTAGTGCATATTCGGAATCCGTAGTGACCATTCCAAACTAGGACAGGTTGCCTACCCGATATAGGTTGTTTGAAACCGCTGCGTGCATAGCGAAACCCTAGCTCCTGACAAAATAGGACAGGGAAACCCTACCCCAACATAGGGGTGTCTTGGCTCTCTTACTTGCTATGTGCTTTTAGAGTGTATCTCTACAGGAACGCGCATGTCAGTTTGCCAGCTTGAGTATCAGGCTTGAGGGCACCAGTATCAGTATTTGTGAGAATCAGTTATATCCGTGGATATCCGATTCAGTATTTTGGGGCAGTGATTTTGGGGGACAGTGATCAGTATTTGAGACACAGTGTGTTCAGCTTATTGGCAGCATATTATGATACCCAACCGTGTGTTGTATGTTTATTTTACGCCGTTACGCTGTCCGATTGTTTGTTTATTTATACGTTTTATTTATCTTTTTGCTACGTAGTTGAGCACAATTGCTTCTGATCCAGCAGATATTCCCCAAGCACTCTGGACTAGAGGTCGTCGACTCCATCGATCTGAGGATCTGGTAGACAGACAACCAGTGTACCACTCTCTACCTCCGGTTACTAGACGGAGGACCGTTAGGCAGAGAGCATTAGTGCGGCAGCCAGTTCAGAGGGCCTTATCTACCCCACCTGAGTTCAGTAGAGATCAGGGTCTTGTTTCGCCTACAGAGAGGGAATATATACCGGTAATTCGACCAGAGCAGAATAGTATGGCTAGCTTAGAGGAGATGGTGCGCCAGCTCCAAGAGGGCATGAAAATGATGCAGCAAGATGCTGTCCGACAAGCAGAGTTCGCCAAGCAGCAGGCTACGGTTATGAATGAACAAGCAGAGTTAATTATAAGGTTACAGCAGCAAGCCGGAGCCTCTACTTCGCAACAAGTTCCTCCCCCACCAGGAGTTCCAAACCTCGGGGAAACGGCCAATGCTCAGAATGATACCGAACTTCCCACAGGACCACCTCCACCCCCGATCCTACCCCAAATCCAACCTCAACTATCAAAAACACCCACCAACCTACCAGACTCTCCCTTTGAGTTTGAAACTGATCCCACCGCACTAAAGTTGAACAAGCTTGAAAAGCTGTTCAAGAGATCTCAGGGAGCCAGGACCATCCCCGATATTGAAGACGGGTATACTGACACAGCTGTGACGTTGCCAGACAGATTTAAGATGCCCCATATTGATCGATTTGACGGGTCCGGGGAACCCATGGTGCACCTGAGACTATTTTCTGATATCTTAAGGCCGATGGGCCTCAGTAGACTGCAGAAGATGTCTTTGTTCGGCCGGACCCTGTCGAGTGTGGCGGCCATATGGTACGCTAAATTAGAAGATGATGTCAAGAGAAACTGGGACGAGATGGCCGAGGCCTTCATTGCGCAGTACTCATACGATACACAGATTGAAATTATAACCCGTGATCTCGAGACAACGAGGCAAGAGCCTAAAGAGAGTTTCTCAGAATTTGTGACCAGATGGAGGGCCAAAGCTTCGATGATGACCTTAAGACCTACAGACAAAGACCAGATTCGGATGATTGTGCGCAATCTTCAGCCGAAGTTGATGCAAAAGATGATTGTACTCCCCTTCCCTACTTTTTCTGACCTGCATGAAATGGGGGTGCAGATTGAGGATGCCTTGAAGCAAGGTCTAATTGATAATGACCGGGAGCAACCTCAAAGAGCTTTCAACCGCAACACTAATGCGGGCCCGAGTGGCACTACAACTACAAGAGCCTCCGAAGTGAGCATGGTCACCACCAACCCCCCTCCGAGAACCACGGCAGCTGCACCATTCTCCGGTGCGTCCGAAAGTAACCCACCAACAACCAAATACCCACCCAAAAACACCAGAACCTTCGCTCCACTTTATATGCCCCTGTCCAAAGCTCTGGGGGTGCTAATCAGAAAAGGGCATTTGAAGCCCTTAGAGCCGCGGCCCTTACCAGAAAGACTCCGCGCTACCCACAACCCAGCCAAATATTGTGCATTTCACCAACAGCACGGTCATGACACCGATCTGTGCTTTCGATTACGTCATGAGATTCAAGATCTCATCGATAACGGGGTGATTCTGCCGCCCGAGAAGCCCAATGTTACTACAAATCCTCTCCCCACACATAACCAAGCTCCACCACCCAAAAGAATCAATTTTATCCATACTGGGGTCATGTCCTACGATCCTAGTATTTATATCACACCTTCCTACCTGCTTAAGCCGGAGGTTTTCCTTCCCGATTGCACTGACTTGTGCATGATGGACATCTCCATAACTCAACCCAAGCCAGCGGTAGTGGCTGCCAAGAACAGGAAAGAGGGGGCCCCAAAGGAGAAAAGGATTGTTGAGCCAGAGTCTACGGAATCTGGGAGTTGTGTTGAGAAGACATATAGTCCGAGTGACTACATTTCACCAATAGGCCAGAATGGACCAGATGTGGAATTTCCAGCAGGAGGAGAGCTGTGTGTGATCCAAGGGGATAGTCTGGGACAGGGAACAGACGATTTAATAGCTGTGGAAGAGGACCTTGCCAATTTCCAGTTTTATAGTGACCAAGACCCAGGGGGCGTGGCAATCAGCTGGTATGATTATGAGGAGTCGGCAGAGGCTACGAGATGGTTAGACGATCAACCAGATGTGGTAGAAGGGTTTCAGCTAGAACGGTGCCCGGCAGGGGCGAGAATGTCAGTGACAGCTAGAAGGGTCGAAGAACAGAGTGCATTGCCGGAGAGCGCCGGTGTTGAGAATTTCGCTCGGGATTGGAGTATTTTGAGTACGGGGATTATTGAACAGTCGGTTACATCGACACACCCAGAACAGGAAAGATTCGAAAATTCTGAAAGAATCAGGAAGGCGAAGGCCCATGTGGGGACTGAAACTGCTGTGTGCACAGGAACTGAGAATGCTGCGAACATATGGATGGAAGGTGCTGCGAGTACAAGAACAGTCATACCAGAGCCGGACAGATGTTTGTCAGCTGCTGATGGAATGTGGTGGGAAGATGAGGACTTGTGTCTTGCCCACACAGATGAAGATTGGGGAAACAACTAACCCGATAACACCTGGTACCTTGGAGAGGTCGACCATATGACGTGGAGTGGGCGGTACTTCAAACCCCTGCACCTAGATCAACCAGAGGCCTCGGGAAAGGGTAGAGAGGCTGAGAAACAAAAGGAGAAGTAACTTGAGGAGGAAGCTATACTCAAGCAGCTAAAAAAGATACAAGCAGACATCTCCATCTGGGGATTGCTCATGGCATCACGGGTGCATAGAGAGGCTGTCTTATCAGCCATGGACAAAGCGAAGCTTTCAATAGAAACCACGCCAGAGCAGCTGGTGGGATTAGTCTTTCCGGGAGGAGCTACCCCGACGCTGACTTTTTTCGACAAGGAATTGCCACCCGAGGGGGCAAACCATAACAAGCCTCTCTATATTTCCGTGGAATGTAGGAATAAATGGATACCGGTGGTTCTCGTCGATACCGGATCCGCCATCAACGTCTGCCCGGCAAGGACGACGTTTGCAATCGGCTTGAAAATCGCAGATTTTGTACCAACAGCCCAAGTCATCCGGGCATACGGCAACACAAGCCGAGAAGTGATGGGAACAGTTAAAGTTCAGACTAAAGTTGGGCCGGGACAGCACGAGATAGATTTCCATGTCCTAGAAGTCCCCGCAACTTTTAATATGCTTTTAGGGCGGCCGTGGCTCATCAGGTGAAGGCGGTGTCCTCCACTTTGCATCAAATGGTGAAATACCCCTATGGGAAGGGAGTAGCCATTGTTTTCGGGAATTCATCAATCCATCCGCCACCGGAGGTATCCACGCCTGTTCTAGAAATCGAGCATGGCATGGAGGATGTGTTCATATCAGGGTTTACCCTAGCTGAGGCTCAGGTTGTACAGAACATCATGGCTACTAACGAGGGGATATATGTCAGTGCCCAAGCAGTGTATCTCATGAACAAGCTCCAATACATCCCTGGGATGGGATTAGGAAAGACGGCCCAAGGGCGTCGCACATTGGCCGAAGTGCCACACAACCCCCATACCTTTGGCTTGGGTTACCTGCCCATCAAGGAGGATTGGGTAAGAAAAGGAAAAGAGATGGCTGGAAGAGCCAGAGCGAAACAGATGGGAAAACCCTTTGAGTTGATGCACCAGCCCATCCAGGGTACCCTAAACGGACGCTTCGTCCGGGAGGGGGAGGATTTTCCATTCTGTGGCTTCCCAGAGCCGTGGTTAAACGCAGAGAGGAAGCGCGTACCAGGGTTCGAGATTTTCTTTGATCTACAGTTACCTGGGGATGATGTTGCTGAAAAGCAGACAGACCCAACAGTTGAGGGTGAACAGAACAGGAAAGTGGAGTCTGAGGACACCGAACTTGAAATGGGGGTAGCACTGGCATGTCTACTCTCAGATCCTTCGATCGACCAGCTGTGCTTGGGGGATAACTTCTCGGTGTCCATGATCGGGAATGAAACGGCTACGGGCCTAACTTCAACTATTTTGGATGCATCTATCGCACCCTCCCTTGTTTGGCAGTACGAGGAGGGATTTTTATTTAGCAGCACCGGGTCAGGTAGTGAGCCGGAATCTGATTCCATCGAGTCTTGTGAGTCGGAATCAGGTTCCAGCTCGACTGAGTCTGAGTCCGGTATTCTTGGGGGTGATAACCCGGATGCCACAGTCCTGTCCAGGTCGTCTTTTTCTTTCTCTTTTGAGTCTTTGTAACAGAAGAATCGGACGGTTTGGAAGTACATAATGAGAATGATACAAATGTGGTTTCCGAGTACTTTTCTGTGCCTTTGATTTATTGCTTAAATCAGGACTTTCAAAATTTTGATGAAAAGACGAGGACGAAATTCCTCCGTTTTACAACGTTTAATTGAACAAAGCAGGAGAGGTTTGTCAAACCTTTAGTTGATGAAATCATTACTGTGAATGTTGGTACTGAGAAGGACCCGCGGCTGGTCCAGATCGGGTCCACGTTGTCTTAGAGGAACCGAGCGCTTAGTCGCTTTATTAAAAGATTTCAAAGATGTTTTCGCGTGGTCCTACGAAGACATGCCTGGAATGATCCTGAGATTGTACAGCACCGGATCCCTCTCGACCCGAGGTCCGACCTGTCAAACAGAAACTCAGGAGGATCCGCCCTGATTGGGCCATTAAGATCAAGGAAAGGTCACCAAGCAAATCGACGCAGGCTTCCTGCTGGTATCCGAATACCCGACTTGGTTGGCCAACATTGTTCCAGTACCGAAGAAGGATGGCAGAATTCGGGTATGTGTAGACTTCAGGGATTTGAACAGAGCCAGTCCGAAGGACGACTTTCCCTTGCCACACATTGATGAGTTGGTAGATTTCACACGGGGCATGCTTTGCTTTCGTTTATGGATGGCTTCTCAGGCTATAATCAGATAATAATGGCACCCGAAGACGGGAAAGACTGCATTCACCACCCCGTGGGGTACATACTGCTACAGAGTAATGCCATTTGGGTTGAAGAATGCTGGAGCTACTTATCAACGGGCAGCGACCACAATATTGCACGATATGATCCACAAAGAGGTTGAGGTGTACGTGGACGACATGATTGTCAAATCCAAAGAAAGAGAAGGTCACTACACCGCCTTGCAAAAGTTTTTCCAAAGGATCAGAGAATTTCGGCTGCGGTTGAATCCTCAGAAGTGTACATTCGGTGTTACACAGGGAAAAATGCTAGGGTTTCTGATTACGCAAAGGGGCATCGAAGTCGACCCTTCCAAAATCAAGGCCATCTTAGAAATGCCACCACCAATGACTGAAAAGGAGGTGCGAGGCTTTCTGGGTAAAGTGCAATTCATAAGACGGTTTATTTCAAAATTAACCTTAACTTGTGAACCACTTTTTGGTCTCCTGAAGAAAGGAAAGAAATTCCAATGGGACGGCCGATGTCAAGCAGCTTTTGAACAGATCAAAGAATATTTACAAAACCCACCCGTGTTGTCACCACCGGAGCCAGGGAAACCGTTGATATTGTACCTTTCAGTAACTGAGACTACGATGGGCTGTATGCTCGCACAAGAATCAGAGATAAAGTGGAAAGGGCCATCTACTATCTGAGCAAGAAGATGTTGGATTACGAGACCCGCTACACTCCGTTGGAGAAGGCTTGTTTGGCCTTGGTATGGGCTACCAGGAAGCTGCGGCACTACCTGTTAGCTCACTCTGTAATGTTGGTTTCACGACTCGATCCCATCAAATATCTTTTCGAGAAACCGGCACTTACGGGTAGGCTAGCTCGTTGGCTGCTGTTGCTTTCCGAATTTGATTTGAAATATGTAACACGCAAGTCAGTCAAAGGAAGGGCAGTGGCAGAGTTCTTGCCGACCATCCAGTGGAAGGGGTGAAGCAGTCCGAGTACCTATTCCCAGATGAAGCTATTTTGCATATTGACGATGAAGCTTGGACATGTACTTTGACGGAGCATCCAATCAATACGGGTATGGGATAGGAGTGTTGCTGATAGCGCCTGACAATTCCCGTATCCCTCTAGCCTTTAAACTCCGGTTCAAAGTCTCGAACAACGAAGCAGAATATGAAGCGTGCATCGCGTCTAGAAGCAGCCCTAGAACTAGGGGCAAGACGATTGGACGTCATCGGGGACTCGAACCTTGTTGTGTCTCAAGCAAAAGGAGACTGGAAAGTAAAGAGGAAAAGATGATGATGTATCACCAGACCTTGGACTTGCTAATTCCTCGGTTTGAAAAGCTAAGTTTTACTCATCTACTAAGAGAGAACAACAGGTTCGCAGATTCTTTAGCAACTCTATCTTCCATGATAGACATCCCGTGTGGAGTCCGAATGCGTCCAGTCATCATTGACCAGAAGTTTGCACCTGCCTACGAGTCAATTTCTGCCATAGATGAGGTTCAGGATGAGAACCCCTGGTATTACGACATTTGGAACTTCTTGAAAAAGGAGGTGTATCCACCAGGGGCAAATGCCAAAGATAAAAGGGCAATCAGAAGAATGGCCGTTCAGTTCATCATCTGTGGGGGTAAGCTGTATAAAGAGAGGTCACCTGGGAATGCATAAGCTGTGTGTTGATGCCGAAGAGTCAAAGCGTCTGATGGAAGCCATCCACGGGGAGAATGTGGTGCAACATATGAATGGGGTAATGCTGGCACGGAAGATCCTCAGACAAGGTTACTACTGGTCCACCATGGAGGAGGATTGTATCGGCTTTGTTCGGCGATGCCACAAATGTCAGATCCATGCAAACCGTATGAATATCCCGCCGTCGAAGCTGTACAACATGACTTCGCCATGGCCGTTTTCAGTCTGGGGAATTGATGTGATCGGGGCTGTTACTCCGAAGGGGTCGAATGGGCACGAGTTTATCCTGGTAGCGATAGATTACTTTACGAAGTGGGTTGAGGCCCAATCTTATGCGGTGTTGAAGGCTTCACATGTCGCGAAGTTTATCAGGAACAACATCATCTGTCGCTATGGAGTCCCGAACGAGATTATTTCGGATAATGGTTCCCACTTCAAGAAGGAGGTGATTGATTTGTTGGAGAAATACAATGTGGCTTTTCATAAGTCGTCCCTATCGGCCGCAACCAACGGAGCAGTTGAGGCCGCCAACAAGAACATCAAGCACATATTGCAGAAGATGGTGGAAACCTATCGGACTGGCCAGATAAGTTGCGTTCGCTCTGTGGGGCTACCGGACTTCAATCAGAACTTCTACTGGGGCGACTCCGTATTCATTGGTTTATGGGATGGAGGCCGTTCTACCTATTGAGATTGAGGTTCCGTCATTACGAGTATTGGCTGAGTGTCAAATAGCCGAAGCGGACTAGCAGCAAAGCAGGTTTGAGGAACTCATGCTCTTTGATGAGAGAAGACTGAAAGCACTGTACCATGTTCAGGGTTATCAGCGCAGAATTGCCCGGGCTTTCAACAAGAAGGTTAAGTCCAGGAATCTAAAGGAAGGAGATTTGGTGCTCAAAGACAACCGAGCTCCCATCCATGACCCAAGGGGCAAGTTCAGACCCAATTGGACGGGTCCCTACATCATCAAAGCTATCTGGTCGGGTGGGGCTGTGGTTCTGATGGACCTAGATGGCCTGGAGTTCTCACAACCGATCAACATGGACAAGTTGAAGAAATATTACCCTTGAGAGGCTTGCTAGGCCGAAAACCCGAAAGGGCGACCTAGGCAAAAGTTAGAGCACAGAAAATTAGAAAATAGAAAAACTGAGCTCGCAAGGTTGAAAACCCGCAAAGGGCGGCCTTGGCAAAAGTTAGAGCGTAAAAGGAGAGTGAGAATACTCGAGTGAACCTAGCCGAACTACGTAAGGCTTGATTCCCATCTTTGGGATACGTAGGCAGCTTCATCTGAAGTTCAGCCATAACTTTTTCCCCGATCAACTTTGTCCATTTGATCATCTCAGTTATCTTTGTCCATCAGAATTCATCGTGATCTCCAGTGCAGAGCTTTTCAGACTAGGGGCAACGTTCCGTTGCCGTGTAGTGCTGCGGTGCTATTCAGACTAGGGGCAACTTTCCAGTTGCTGGGATTCAGGATTGTACATCTCAGTGACAAATTTCAGGCGTGTCCAGTTCTGATCCATATCGAAAATGGTTTTGAAAAGTTTTAATAAAAGTTGACTTTGTTCAAAATTAATCTTTTTACAACTAAGACCATTTTTGGACCAAAGCGGAAAATTTTCAGTACCACAATCTCAATTTCATTGATTTCAATACAGAGTTCTCCTGCTCTTGCATACAATTGAAGTTGCTTTTTATTACAATCATAAAGAAAACTTGAAAGTTCTAATAAAGCAATAAATCCGGGGCATAGTCAAGTCAGGTGTCCCTGCGCCCCCTCCCAGAGCTAGTCGAAGTCTCTGATGCCAAGCTAGGCCCATTCTGTGCCTCTTCATTGAGCCAATCCCAACACTCATCAGACAAAGTGCAATTGAAAATGGGAGCAGGGGCCAGGAGCTCTCTAGTTCTCCATGCTGTCGCATACCGGGCAAGCTGTGCGCCTCGGATCGGGAATGCAGCTGGGTATTCTATCTCTTCCGGTGGACAAGTCTGGTCGTGACCGAATTGACGTCGGGTCCGGAACGGAAAATAGAAAACGCAGTGAGTCAAGCCAATCAGCTGAATCCCAAGTTGACGAGTCATACTGTAACTCATTGCCGGAGATTGAGCCAAGGGCATCGCCAAGCAATGCGATCCGCGGACAAGCTACACATCCAGTCAAACCACCAACCCTCATCAAGGGCGTCGACTAGGCGCTGCCTAAAGAAGTAACCACGGGCTGAGTATGTTGGGCAAGAATCCACAACCTGCAACTTGTCCATCAACCACACCTGGGGAGGGATGAAAAATGAGAGAATAAAGAATAGAGAGGTGTGCGATGAGAGAAAAGTAAGAGAAGGGTGTTGTGAGAAAAACCGAGCTTGAGGGCCGAGTGATGTGAGCAATATATATGTGAGATTGGGTGGGAAACATTACCTGCAGTAATAGTGGACTCCCCGCAAATCTGGCTGTCTCCTGACGATAGAAAGCGTCCAAGCCCATCAGCGTTTCGGCCAACGCCATGGCAATACAGCTCTTTCCCTCTTTCAAACCTTGGGCAACTTCAATCAATCGGACGCTAAATCCTCCAGAACCCGAGGCAAGTAAGAAATGAGATAACATACACAAACAAAGTGCGTGTTGCCGAAAACCTTGCCAATGACGGTCGCCGCGGTCACCAGTCTCAGAAAAACGGCAAACCAAACTCGGAATATCTAGCATTCCGTCACAAATCAGAGATCGAGCATCAGGTACCGAGAACCCGCACATTTGTCCTAAGGCTTGGGCATGGCCAAAACGGGGTTGGGGCAGGATCTCTTCATTGCGCTCAGACTCCATTAAAACTTGAAAATCTTCAAAGGTGGGACATACCTCTTGCCCGCCAAAGCTAAAAACATGTGTCACCGGATTCCAAAACCTTGCCGCGGCATGAAGAAACGGAAAGTGCAGCGGGGTACGACCCAAAGTGAATAGTGCATTTATGCCGAAACCCCGGAAATTCAGCTTTTCCGAACCATCCAAGTTGTTAATCCAAGACAAGAGATTTTGGGCAAGAAATTCTTCCATTTGGAGCAAATCAGTGTTGAAATGAGAAAAACTACGAAGCTGGGGCCTTTTGTAGGGGATAAGGTTGAATGAAGGACAGGTGTCAGCATTCTGCTGGTTTCTTCCATTTTTGGCCGGCCGGCCAAGTATTGTGCCGACCGGCCATTACTGTTGGCCGGTGGAGTCTTCTCATGGCCGGTGGCTTTTCCCTGGGGCCGGTGGTCTTCCCCTTGGTTCCCTGAGTTGTTTATGCTCAGAAGTTGGGGAATCCCACCATTTCCAATGCCCTCCAGTGATCAATTCTTGTGGGGCCGCGCCCATTTGCTTATCGAGTTGTTGTACATTTGTTTATCGAGTTGTATTTCACTCTCTTTAAGTCTTCGTGTTGCTTATCGAGTTGTACTCACACTTAGTTAGCTTATCGAGTTTTCTCGTTTTGCTTATCGGGTTGTAAGTCAGTTCGCTACCTGATTATTACGATGCAAGTGCTTAATTTTCAATTGAATTTCAATTTCATTCACATTGTTATGTGATACCTTGCGATGCGATGCATAGAAAGCACAAATATAACATCTTTTGAACAAAATAGCAGTTTCATTTCCATCATGTGTTTTTGCAAAAATGCGCAGTTTTGAAAAATGACAACAAACCTGCCTAAGGCAGTGCAATGTGCTTGAACTACCAGTAAAAAAGGAAAGTAAAACAAAAGAAGAGTAGGGCAGCAGAGTATCGGGATTGCTACTGATAACCCCCATCCTTTTCCTTGAGGTCGATGCACCGCCTATGCCCTCATTCAGGGTTAACTATATGATTTGGCACCTTCATTATTCAAGATATCACAAGAAAGCGCACTTTTAAAACATTAGTAGGCTTTCGAGTTGACCTCAAGCCGTATCTCTTTGAGCGACACTCCGTAAAGTGCGAGGAACATCCCTTCCCGTACCCTTTTGCATCTTGTGAGCTCCACAACATGCTTCGATTGTATTGTGTTGCAGTGCTTTGCATTACACGCCTCAGGTTTTTATACACATTGCCTGCGTTGACCGCATGCTTTACTTGCATGTGTTCAGGTTTCTTTTTATACACTTTGCTTGCGTAGACCGCATGTTTTATCATTACTTGCGTAGACCGCATGTGTTATCATTTCTTGCGTAGACCGCATGCTTTACTTGCGTAGACCACATGTTTTATCATTACTTGCGTAGACCGCATGTTTTGTTTGCGTAGACCGCATGACTTACTCGCGTAGACCGCGTGTTTGTAATCAGTATCCTTACTTGCGTAGACCGCATGCTTTACTTGCATAGACCGCATGTTTTATCATTACTAGTGTAGACCGCATGTGTTATCATTACTTGCATAGACCGCATGTTTTATCATTACTTGCGTAGACCGCATGTGTTATCATTACTTGCGTAGACCGCATGTTTTATCATTACTTGTGTAGACCACATGTGTTATCATTACTTGCGTAGACCGCATGCTTTACTTGCGTAGACCGCATGTTTTATCATTACTTGCGTAGACCGCATGTTTTGTTTGCGTAGACCGCATGACTTACTCGCATAGACCGCGTGTTTGTAATCAGTATCCTTACTTGCGTAGACCGCATGCTTTACTTATATAGACCGCATGTTTTATCATTACTCGTGTAGACCGCATGTGTTATCATTACTTGCGTAGACCGCATGTTTTATCATTACTTGCGTAGACCGCATGCTTTACTTGCGTAGACCGCATGTTTTATCATTACTTGCGTAGACCGCATGTTTTGTTTGCGTAGACCGCATGATTTACTCGCATAGACCGCATGTTTGTAATCAGTATCCTTACTTGCGTAGACCGCATGTCTCGTTTGCGTAGACCGCATGTCTTGCTTGTGTAGACCGCATATTTGTAATTAAATCCATTACTTGTGTAGACCGCATGCTTTGATTGCATGGACCGCATACTTCACTTACACATGTTCAATATTCATTGCTTGCGTAGATCGCATCCTTTAGGTACATGTGATTGTACCTTCACGGCATGGTCATACCTCCCACTTAGTTTGTGTTGTCACACATTGTCAATTGCATTATGTGCATGTTACTAATAAAATCATACCTGTTAAGTTTGTTCCCTTTGCAGGCACGATATTGTATGTACGGTTCATTTGCGGCTGGTGGAACCAGGCAAACCGAACAGGTATTGTATCCTCCGGGTGAGACGTATTGAGAATTGCATAATTCTCTTACATCCTTTCTGTATTGTAGTGTAGTTTGGTGTATGCTAGCCTAAAACCGTCGCATGTGTGCTTCGTTACAACTTTTCTTTGCATGATCATAAGTTATGCTCGGCTTCTTGCATTTTCAGTTGCATTTTGCCCCTGCCTTCGGGCGCATACCTTGTTTGTCTTGCATGTTTGTCTAAGTCTTCGGCCTTGTCAAAAATGGGTCGTCTCTGGGCTTTGACATTCACTCCTGTCATTGTTATGACTTTCGAGTTCTGTCAAAGAGGGGCAACTATAGACACCCCATTTTTGACCGTCCTCAAGACTTGGATGTCACCGTTTGAACACTCGGTGATCCTCTTTGTTTGTGTTCGTCTTGAGTTCTCGAAGGTCTTGGTTGCGCGCCTTGCCTCAGGATCTCTCGACTCGACTATTTCGTGTTGGTTTCGGCACCAAACACTTGTGTTTTTGCCTTGAAGGGCAGGGAATGGCTTTTTGGCCATCCCCACATCCCACCGGCCTTCCCCTAACATAACCGGCTGTTTATGGGTGCCACCGGCCATGGTTTCTTAAAACCAATGGCCGGTCGGCACTATATTTGGCCGGCCGGCACTTTATTTTGCCGGCGACCTCTTTTGCTGGCCGGTGTGACTCCTTTGCACCCTTGAGGCAGCAGGAATGCACCATCACTCCTCCCCGTATGGTTTGTGGCTGGTTTGACTCTTTTGCACCTCCATTCCTTCTAGAAGGATGACCCTTTGGCCAAGCTTCTTGGAGAAGCTTGGCCAGCTGTCCCAGCTTCTTCAAGAAGCCAAGAACCCTCTGCACCTTTTGCCCCTTTCATTTAGCTTCTTGGAGAAGCCTAAAACCTTTCGCTTTGCCTATATAAGCACCCCTCCTCTCCCATTGTTAAAGGTTGGAGCTTTTGAATCAAAAACCAGAGTTTCTATATCTATACATCTGATATATCACTCTCTCTCTATATATCTCCTTCTCTCTCATCCTTAGGGTGTGTTTGGAAGCCTAAAGTGCATTTTAACCTTACTTTTGCACTAACACACACCATTACACCTTGCTCCGAGATTGAGAGGCATTGAGGGTTGCTTGTTGAGGTTTTGGACTGATTTTGATCAGTAGGAGGTGGCTGAATCATCTGTTCTTCAAAGGTTCTTCAAGGGTGAGATTCTTACTTTATTTCCCCCGATCATGCACTAGTTTTCTACCTGTCTTGCATGCTGATTTGAAATTTGTGTATAACATAAAAAAGTCTTGTATTTTCATGCTTAACATCTTTCATTAAGGGTGTTTTGGCATTGGGGTTCGAACTCCCCCTCTTAGGCCTCTTTTGGCCTATTTTAGTGCTTTTTCTTTAAGCCTTGTTTACTTTGTTGTATTAGTCTTCTCACCACTGAAATCCAGTGGATTTTCAGTGGTGATGAAGTGATTTTGAGGACTTGTGTAGGGGAGGGACACCCCTCTCCCTTTGTGTCTCATTTGTTCTTGCTTTTGGCTCATAAAGGTAGCATGCATACTTAGTTATTTTTGGCTCTATTTCAGAGGTTTTTTGGGGATATTTGGTTGTATTATGCCTCTGTTTTTGGTTGGTTTGATGGTCCATTTCATGCATCATATGCTTGCCTTGTAATCCCTTATTTTGGTCTAATGTGCATCATGTTATGAGATGACATTTTAGCATGATCTTGGCTTGGTTCCAAGAAGGTCTTAGTCATATTTTGCAATGTTTAAGGACTGACCCTAGTTGTCTTTGCCATGTTTGACATGCTTGGTATAGTTGTTTTGCATTTTGGCTTGTAAGCCCTAGTTATATGGATCCCCAACATGCTTAGCATAAGCTTATTATCATCATTTGGCATCATTTGATATCATATTTCAGTCCATATAATGTGGCCTTACATTGTCCTTTGTGTTTCCTTTAATGCTTGGAAGTGTCGTGATTTCATGCCTTCAAATGTGCATTGTGTATGCCTATGTGTTTGGATCATTTGAGATGCCATGCGTGTGAGTTTTGGAGGTCATTTTGCATACTGAAATTCTGTTTTTGGTTGTATAGTTCATGCCATGCTTGTTTGGGTTAGTGGTAGTAGAATGCCCTTTGTTGTGCCTTAGCTTTGGCCCCCCTTTTGACTTGCATGTTTATAGTGCATTTTGTCCATCACTTGAAGCACTTTTGGTCACTGTTTTGGGGGTGTTTGGAGACCTCCCATTTCAGTCTAAGTCACTTCTTGGACATGGTTGTATGCTTGGCTTGTTGCCTCTAATTGCATGCCTGCATTGTACCATATTAGCATTGCATGTTATGAGCATTGTATACTTAACATGATAGGTTGCATCACATTTGACATGTTTTGCATCTTAGCCTCTTGTTGCATTTTTGAGCCATGTTTGCATAACATACATTGCATTGCTTGGTTTGGGGTGTCAAACTTAGCTTGAGGGTTGAGAGGTGTTCATACTACGAGTGATGTAACACACCTCAACCCTTGGTCACCGAGGCCTTTGACTTTGACATGATAGGGTCTTGGTCCTCATTTGTGTGTTGCATGCATTTTACATTGAATGGCAAGCTTGGTCCCTTAGGCTATCATGCATAATTGATGGCCCAAGGATAGAGGGCCGTGCTCCCCTGAGTTCAATACATGATAGGGAACATGACCATGCTTACATGTGTTTGAAATTCTATGCCATACACTGCCTGTCCTCTGTTGCTGTCAAAACTGTTTTCTGCAGGAAGTTTATGCCGACCGGCAATATTTAGTGCCGACCGGCCATTGATGAATGGCCGATAATTTCATCAGTAGCCAATGTCATTTTACCCTGGCCGGTGGTCATTCCCCTCAGCCGATGGTGTTCTACAGTGTTCATAGAAGACACCCTGGGACTTTGGAAGTTTTCAGAGAAACAAGGCAGTGAAAACAGAGGCAGTAGTGTTATGGTTATGGGTTTCCGGGCAAGATGGATCGAGCATGCATCATTCGCGCATCCCGAGGCAAGGCTGCGGCCATCTATATTTTGCATATTAGTTTGTTTAAATTAGAAAGTCTGTAATAATTAATTAGCTAAGATAAGTAATTCATTATTCAGTCTGTATTATTCTTTTGGTCCCTCCGAGCGAGGGCGAATTTGTAATAAGTGTGGGTGCGTGTGTGCATGTCTTCCAACCCCCACTTCTTTCTCCCTTTTACTTACCTGCTTTTGATGGTTAGTATTAGGACATGTTTACTTTAGCATACATTATGCTATGCATGCGTGCATCATTCATCAGTATTGCATGCACCGGGCTCAGCGCATCATACTAAATGCATAGTATTTCAAATCTAACTTGAATACATGCTATCTGTGCATTTCACATGCCATCTTTAGGATAGTTGAGCCTATTGTAGTTGCATCTTGCATGTGTTGCATTAGTCATCTTAACATGAACTAGGATCATGCATATGATTGCTAACTAGTTTCTGTTTTGGCTTGGAGTACTAGGTAAGCTTTTTATGCTTTAGCATACCGCATGCGTGTGAATGTTGCCATAATAGCATGATTACCATGAGGCTAGTTGTTTATGTGATATAACTGCTTGAATGCCTGTGGGTGAAGGTTGGATTGTTTGAGTTGGAACAACTCATTGAAAATCCGTATTTTAGCCTACTTGCAAGTAGCAAATTCCAAAGTGTTTTCCAAACAAACGGATATGCAATGCTTCGTTCCAAATTAGGCAATCTAGTCTATACTTTTGTGTTGTGCGCATCACATAGTAATTCTAGCTAATTAACCGGAACAAGAATACATAATGTTTTCAAAATTGGATATCATGGTTAGTAGAGGCCGATCTTCGGATCGGGCGAGAGGGGGGTGCTCATAGCTGACCTTCCCCAATCGTACCTAAGTTCCCGAGCCGAGGCAACTTTGGTGATGACGGACACGTGGCCTTTGGCACCGAGTCAGGGTTTCCTAAATTCCCCCATAAAAAATATTTAGGTAGCGACTCTGTATCTGGCGAAGCAGTCCATGTTTGGCACTTCTTTTCAAAATCTGTTTTCTCAAAACGATTTGTCGGATTTGGACTCTTCGGTTCAAGATTAAGAACCGTGACAACAAATCGAGTCCGAGCTGTAGCGAGGTCCCCCGCGGGCTTGTCTACACATGGACAAAAACGTTTGCCAAAAATATGTAATACATAAAATTCATCAAACCTTTCATAATTACACACAGTACGTTGGTCAGAGACGTTGTTCAGAAACTTATCAGACCTTTCTAAGATTATCAGATGATGGGATAATTCCCAATAGCATTAAACATATTTAAACTTTGACAGAACAACCTCTGGTCCAACTTATAACAGATAAGACAGAATGACTTTAAGTTCAACATATTATTCATAGAGAATTCCTTAAGCATGCCACAATAAATTATCAAATGGGAAACTCATTCATGCATAGCAAAATATCTTTTTCAGAAAACTTGTCATATCCTGAACAATCGGAGTTTCGTATCATATCTAGTCATTTTGGGAAAATTATTCGGAAAACTTATCATATCATAAACATGTCGGAAGTTCATAGCATATTTTATCATTCTAGAAACTACTTATCATATAGAACATTTCGTAACCAAAATATAGATTTCATTAAACATCGTATAGCATAGCCATTTTCAAAATCATTTATACGAAAGTATCTTTACAAAGACATTACTCATTTAGGTCTATGGTCAACTCACGCAAGATCACACATTATTCATCTATGTCGAAAGTACCGAATTTAATTGATGGTATGACATCTCTCAATAACACAGATCACATAAGTTTCATTCCAATGAGCACTCATTTTCAGATCACAATAAAGGAACAAGCCTTGAATTAATTCTCCTACAAATATTTCATCCTTAATCAGTAACGGTGAGTTTATGATAGCAATATGTTAGGTTCAGAACAAAAACGTATCAAAACAAAATTATGTCTTTCAGACAAATGGCAGTCCACAAAAGAAACACAATTTTCCTTCACCAGCATACATATCTCAATTTCCTCAACATACACTCTATCTCTACAAATTAACATACTCAACACCACCAACGTCCTAGTCAAAATTTCAATTTCCCTATATCACTAAACTTCCATAAAATTCCACCGAATACTATGTGATCACAGATCATGATACTTGTATTTATTAACATTCCAGGTAGCAATTTCAACGTCCTAACTCTTGATTACTAGTTCCATACTTGTTATCGATCATCAAATATCTCAATCATAATAATTCCATAATTTGTCAACTACCATAATTCTAATGTCTCTTTCCCAAATATTCTTTCTATGGCTTCAAGCAAAGCTCTAAATCTCTTATCATTTCATGTTTCCAGAACTCAACATGCTTGCACTGCCCATTATTCAAGTCAAAACACCACAATTTCATAAACCTTAGCCTTCTGTTTCCTTATACATATCATTTAGAGAAATGACCTTTTGGGCTCAAGACTTGCACTATGAACCAAGCACATCTTAATCTTTTCTTATCGTTAAAATTTCATAAGACTTTCAAGCTTCCATACTCATTGTTGCTCATCACATTTCTCAATTGCCATAATTCCATATACTTAATTAATCAACCACAACCTCAGTTTCCCTAAATTCCTCATGGTTACTTTCATATGTAATCCATAATGAAACTACATTTAGACTTTATTCACATCATGTTTCCACAAACATGCTTATACTTACCAATTTTAACGTCCTAAGGACATCAATATTCCACATCTTTCATCGCTTTAGCCTCAATGTTATACTCATTACACAAACCCATTCTCATTTCATAACAACGATCAAATCCTCTTTAGTCACAAAACTCAGTCTATGAAATAACACATGGATTTCCTTCTATTACTTAAAGTCCATAAGAATTCTTACTCTAAATCTCAATACTTAACTTACTGCAGAAGCTCACATACATCTTTCAACATGCATATCATAGCATTTCATTACTAGATACATGCAAGTTAAATGCATTCTAGGCACTCTAATGATCAATGGACATGTGTGTGAGATCATAACTCGTGCTCTGATACCACCTATCACGACCCAAACCCGCTCCTAAAAGTTTGGTCCACGACCGGCCTATACATAGGCCTCAAAGCATAATTTTAGAATAATATTTAACCACATACGGGGCCTTAGGCGGAAGCAATATCAATAAAAAACAACATCCATTGAGCTCGTGCATACATGATGGCTTAATTAGATTTAAGCATTTAAATACATTCCCAGAGTTACATATACAATCACAGAATTATGCAGACCTCACACACACTTAAATAAGACTCCAAAAATTACACAACACCCAGTAATCAAAATTAAGGCCTCAATACGGAGGCGTACCCCAGGCGGCTTGGCAGACAGGTAGACCTCAATACAATTCTCGTGTCAATCTTTGATGGCTCACCTACATAAATATACATAAAAACGGAGTGAGCAAGGCTCAGTGAATAATAGCAATGTAAGGAGGTGAGTTAAACAAGTATAGACTTAGAGAATGTAAATATGCATATCAAACCATACACAAATCTTATTCATAATCATATTATAAAACGGCCTCAGGCCCACATGTAATACAGAACGGTCTCGGGCCCATATATAATACAGAACGACCTCGGGCCCATATATGATACAGAACGGCCTTAAGCCTAGAAATGATACAGATCGGCTTTAAGCCTAGGTATGATACAGATCGGCTTTAAGCCTAGATATGATACAGATCGTCTTTAAGCCTAGATATGATACAGATCGGCTATGATACAGATCGGCTTTAAGCCCAGATATGATACAAATCGGCTTTAAGCCCAGATAACGATAGTTGTCCACACATTGTAGGGTAGGTAGAACATCGACATGTACACTACCTCCCTTGGCCTCTGGCCATGAATCCTATTCAATTTACATCATAACGGCCTCGGGCCCACTTTTATTAATTTACATCATAACGGCCTCAGGCCTAACAGATTATACAGAGCGACCTCAGGCCTAACAGATTATATAAGATGGCCTCAGGTCCAATAGTAGCAAAACAGAATAATCCCAGATTCTTAAGGGTACCATTACTCAATAGTGCACATAGATTTTCCCATGGTTTATTATAAGTCGACATAGTTGTCTTGCGAATGACAGAACATTAATAATAACTATTAACAGAAGGCAAATGTATCACTACATTAATAGGGACAGAACAATTCGCATCATAATGGCCTCGGGCCCACGTCTATTACTAGGGACAGAGCGACCTTAGGTCCATATAAATGCCATTAAGGTAATCAAAGCACAATATCAATTAAGTTAATCAAAGCACACTATCAATGGGACAGGCCATTCACAATTAACAATACTTAAATCATAATCACTGGAAGTAAGTGAAACATATCGTTACACTACTATTACTCACAGTGATAAGTTTCTGACAGCAGTAGGACGATGTCCTCGTCTGGACCTACAAACACAATGCACATAGCATTATAAGAATATACCCGATTCCTTACTTTACTCTTTAATCAATTAGTCATATCGGTTCTAAACTCATTAGTTTTCAATAAGTCATAATCTATGTCTCAGAAGATAGGAGGAATCGATAGGAAAATGGTTCAGATGAAGAAATAGTACAAAACCGGTAGACAGAAAGTGAGCAACTCTCACTAATTTGGGCATATCTATGTCTGTAGTTACAATTTTAGAGTAAGACCACCACCATTGGAAACTAGACCTTCGGGGCTTGGTTTTAGGCTCAAGAATCACTCAAAACAGAATCTGAATGCAAAAGATATGCTTGTTCAAAGTTGGTTGGACAGAGTTGTCTCCGTACGTGCGGGAAACAGGGCCGCATGTGCGAGAATTGTGCCGCATGTGCGGGACAAGGTGCTTTTTTAGCAGAATCAATTTTGGGACTGGACATGGGCTTCTACACGTGCGGGAAGACCCGCCGCACGTGCGGCTCTAGGCCAGTTTGGCTGTCCGAAAATGTTATGAGCTCTAACACTTGATTTTTCCATTTTTAAGCTTGGTTTCCAACTCAAATCACCCAAAAACATATAAAATTGTCCCACAACATGATAAACTATCATCAATCAAGTGTAATTTCATCTCAAATAAATCAATCTTTGCCTCAAATTAGAAATCCAAGTCTCATCTTTCCATATATTCAAGCTTTCATAATATATGCCCAAAATCATGCAAATACATCTTACACATGGTTGATTCTGACACCAAATCTTATTATTTCATGAATCATTCTTAAGATTGAACCCAAATCAAACAAATTAAAGGAAATCAAGGTTCAATTCCTTGAATTCAAACCATTTCATTCATGACCCAAAACACTAGTTCATTTACATACTAATCTTCCATGTTAATCCTTGATTTCATGTAGTAGATGAATTATCTACAAGGATAATAGTTAAAACCACATACCTTAATTCAATTCCTTGTTTTTCCCCTTAATCTCTTCAATTCTTTTCAATTATCTTCAAAACCCCATGAGTGTTAAGTTTCCTCTTAGAGGAGCTTGCCTCTTCTTCTCTCCCTCTCTCTCACGGTTCTCTTTCTCTCTCCCCCAGATATTTTATTGACTTCAAAATGATAAGTTCACAACTCACATAGCATAACCATATATATATATAACAAACACATAAGCTTTTCACAATAGGGAGGGCCAAACACGCCCTTACGAATCGCGCAAAATCAAATTTCAATTAAATTTCCCGGATGACTCTAAAAATTATGCTGATCATAAATATGTCCTCTGTTTTGGTTTCTGAAGCCTCTAAGGCCTTCAATTTATAGTACCAAGTTAACCACCCAAACGTGCATTAACGAATCAGACAAATTAAATTTCCAATTAATTTTTCCAAATAGTTCTAAAAATTTCCGTTAACATACCCAAGTACTCAATTTTGATTTCTAAACTTGTGAAGGTCGGTAATTTCAATTTTAAAGCCGTAACTCAACATATAATGCTTCAATTCAAAAGATATAATCACCTTAAAGCACATTAACTTATAGGTAAATAAAGATAACTCCTTATATGCATTTTGGGGTCGTTACAAATTCAGTGAGCCACAGCTAGCTCAAAAGATCTACAAATATCTAAAAAGGAGAAAAAGTGGCTACCGGCCAGTTAAGTGTTCGGCCGGCCACTTCCTCTAGCCGGCCGGCCACTTAAAGTGGCCTACAAGGGAGAAAAGTGGCCGGCAAGGCCCTCCTCTCCCCAAGGCAAGAGGCAACAAGGGTTGGTACAAAAAACAAGGCCAAAACACAAAGTGTTAAGAGACTCAAAGACAAGGCACTCAACCGAGACTTTCGGGCGCTCGAAACATGCACAAACATGCGCAATCATCGTGCGTACAAACGATGACGTCTAAGTCTTAAGGTCGGTCAAAAATGGGGTGTCTACACTTACCAGGACTCATGCACAATTAACAATTCAATCACATGTTATTCTATCAACAAGCATCCAACATTACAAAAGTATGGAATACAACACAACATTCAAAGAGAAATAACATCCAAGCCACAATTCCTTTACCATATCAACATCCACATCTTTCATCTCTTTATTATTCTCAATATTTCATGAATCAAAGGAAATTTCATCCAATTTGGTGTTTTCTACTCAAATTAAGAATTTAGGGTTTTACCAAATTTGGGGGTTTTTCTCCTTCATCATAGATATGGGTTTTAACAACATTTATATACATGTTTTGAAAAAAAGAGAATTAAGAAATTTCAAGCAAAAGTCAAGTAATATGGTTTATTTATGTAAAACATGGGATTAATCCAAAAATATCTTCAAATTAGCTCATAAGTCACAACAACACCATGAAATCTCTTCAAAATAAGGAAATACTAGGGTAAAGTATCATTACCTCAAAGAAGTGAAAAGAAAACTCGGAGAAGCCCAAAGTTGATGAAACCTCGAAGCTCTTAGATCAAAAGAAAGCCCTTGACACGATCTACAACCTTTCTTAAAGGACCTAGGTGAGAAGATGCTTCTAGGTGAGTAGATCTAAAAATCCAAGTGGGAAAAAGTTGAGTTTAGAGAGAAAGAAGAGAGACTCACGGTTTGAGAGGAAAAAGAAGAAAAAAATAATGAGAGAGAAATGCTTTGGATCTATTTATAGTAGTAGAAAAGTATCCCTAGGGTCATTGAAAAGAATAAGTCCAAACCCCCCCCCCCCCAAAAAAGTAGGGCCCAGTTGAACCCAAAATTCTGGAAATAACACACAAGGGTTGAGAAGAAAAGCTGAGACATTAATGTTTGCTGCAAACAAGGGTCGATCCTTGGAACTCCTGGTGTCGACCCTAAATTTTAGTAGCTAATTCTAGATTCAGCAGCACACAAGGGTTGACCCTTGGAACTAGTGGTGTCGACCCTAAAAACCAATAAAGACACCAAGAATAGGGTAAGTTCCCAACAAGTCTAAATCACATTGTATCCCTCCAAAAATCAAGATACAACAACTCCAATAGGTTAAAGCATACAAGTGTTACATATACTGATGGAATTTTATTTGCTAGTAATAATTTTGCATTAATACTTGATGGGAAGATAATGTTGTTAATAAATTTTTGATATAAAATATCTTGATAAAATATCTTATATATTTGGCATTAAGATACTTGAAAATAAATTAGAAGATTATTTGTCTCATTTCAAAGAGCATACCTAGATCACATTCTTACTAAATATAATATGAAGAATTGAAAGTTTTACATTACTTTTATTGGTGACTGAGAATAATTAAGTAAAATTCAGTATTCATAAAATGATATTGATAAAAAGTTTATTGTGGAAGTTTAATGAATTATGAAGTTTGTATTAAACTTGATGCATATGCAATTAGTTTGTTAGACAATATTTATTGTAATTTAAGTCTTGACCATTGGGTTGGAACACATAAAGTGTTATGATATTTATAGAAAATTAAATATTATATGATTGTCTATAGAATAATTAATTATCTTAATATTATTGATTCTACAATGTCGACTTTGGCAGTTGTTCAGATGTTATATAGTATCTATTACTGGTTACATTTTTATATTTTTATGTTCAGATGTTCAGATGTTATAGAAGAATTAATTATCTTAATATTATTGAGGTGTTATTTCATGGAAGAATTGTATATAATCTCTTACAACTTTTCACTACGTAAAAATGTTTTAGAGGTTGACTTGAGTTATATAATTAAAGAATTTTATTTCAGAGTTTAGAATTGTTAACTTCAGCTCCAAACCTATAAAGATGTATTATGATACATGATTTTAATTTTTTCTATGAAGAATAATAAAAGCTCTGATGGTGTTAAATATGCAAATTTAAAGTACTTCAGAATTAGAGTGAGTCACTAAAGATGATATTCTTCATGAGTACCTTGTTACAAAATACATACTAGTTGATCCTCTAAATAAAGAGCTTAGGCCAAATTTAGTTTACTAAATAAATTGGGCATATGGATACGTTACAGTTTTTTTATATGCTTGGTTAAAGAAATTTTTGCCCATGAATATTATTTATGGTGTATTTCAGTTAATAAAGTTTAATGTGTTTGTTCACATTTTGTTTATAGTTATGTGTGTACACATAATTGGTAATTGTTATGTATGTATTCCTCTTATATAAGCTCTTATAGTTATATTTTAATTTTGAGATATAAAGACTAACACTTTGGTTTAGAAGTGTGTAATGCTTCGGTTTAGAAGTGTATATGGATCCATAAAGTCTAATGCTTGGTTTAAAGCATGAAAGACCTCAGTTTAGAGGTACAAAGGCTTCTTTTAGAAGTGCTAAAATGATTAAAATTCCCTATAGGGTCTTTTCAAGACCATACAGAAGACTGTATGTGGAATTAGCATGTTATATAATTTTTTGGATCAATTGTGATGAAATTCCACACTACACTTTACCACATATAGGAATCCATGTTGGTGACATAGTGTTTGTAATTGGGGAAGGTGTTATGTTGTTAAATAACATAATTACCACACTTCAATATTAATATTATCATTGAACAAAATTCAATGCTGAGATGTTTATATTCTGAATCGTGTTTATGTGGCAACTAAGTTGTTTAACTCGAGAGTCATTTTATTAAATAAAATATTTTCTTAAATTAGTAGTCAATGTTGCCTAAGTGGGAAAATGTAAGAATTTATTCTTAATTACGCTATCATTTACTATATTTTGTTTGGTTTGTGAAAAACGAGTTGAAAGTGATTTAGACAAATTGATTGGTATGAGCCCAAAATTAGTATTGTAATCTATAAAATTTTGGGTCATGGTCCATAGTAGTGTGTTTATTATTTTAGGAGGAGTTATCGGCCGGTCCTTTGGACCAGACTTAATTCTCATTAAGTCCTGACCCAAAATAATTTAGCCCATCTTTCATTCTCTCTCTCTTCCCTCTCGCTCTCTCTCTCTCTCTCTCTCTCCCTCCTCTCTCTCCCTCCTCTCTTCTCTCTCTCCTCTCTCTCTCTCTCTCTCTCTCTCCCTCCCTCCCTCCTATTTTTGTCGTTGGTATACCACCGTTTCCTCCTCTATCTCCATATCTGTCGCTTGGCTCAAGCACCATCTTTATTTGTCTTCATCAACAACGCTCGCCTCAACCAACGCAATCGTCCTTCTCCTCCCTCGCCACCATCATCCTTACCTAACACTACCGTCTTTCTCCGTCGTTGCTATCACTGTTACTCCTCCCGCATCATTCTTCTGCTAGTTTCAACACTGCACTCCGCTATCATCAATCTATCATCTTCAATATCGTCATTGAAACCATCTTCCTCCATCACTGATCAATTGTCTTCAACTCATGCATTGGTTTTGAGTGTCAACCCAAACCAGTTGACTCATTTGGTTCAACATCAACTGAAACAAGGGCAGTTGTGCAGCAAGAAAGTAATATTAACAATGACCGTAAGAAGGGTTTGCATGGCAATGATGATGGCTTAGACTCTGGTTATTTGTTGGAACCATGCAATAAGTTTGGGATGCAAAGTATCCAATCAGTGCATTGAAAGGTGTTGTTGATCTTCTACAGACGTATAACTGATCTAATAAATTTGTTACTAAATTTAATGATAAATTTATCACTCAATAATTTATGAATGATAAAATTTCACATTATAGATTTTTAGGTGTAAGTGTGGGTATTTTATCAATGGAATGGCATAGTACATACAAAATAAATAATTTTGTGAATGCTTCATAATAGAATGTCATAATGCCTCTCTCTCTCTCTCTCTCTCTCTCAAATCAAGTCTGATATTTGTATGTTTTTTAACAAATTCAACAGTGATAAATTTATCACTGCAACTCTGGCTGAGATTTGTTGTATGATAAATTTATCACTGAATCTGACTTTTGATTCTTTGTCTGATCTGTGAAAGTGTAACATGATGAGAACTATTCTCTGGTATGGCTTTTCATCTCTCTCCTTTATTCTCTTCATATTTTTTTTTTTCATTTTCTCTCATCGCCACCGGATTTGAGGAGGTGGTGTCGGTAATGACATGTTGGAGATGAAAATTGGCCAAAAAAACTATTGTCGAAGGTCTGAGGTAGTTGTCGGAGGCCAGTAATGGTCACCAAAGGTCAGAGGAGATGTTTGTTCCGTTTCTATTAAAATAACCATGGATTTTGTTTAATCTATACATTTTTTGCAAAGTGAATGCGAGTAAATTGACTAATCTAGCCTATGCTTATGATCTGTTTCCTTCTGGAAGTAAATTAGATAGATAAGCTGTAATTTATTTAGGATAAATCATTTGGAAAATAATAATTTCATGATAAGCAATACGTGATTTTATGGCCCAAAATAATATTTAAAAAATTGGGGCAAATGGCCCAAAAAAAAATATTTAAAAAATGCGGAAAACAAGCCCAAAAATAATTTTTTTAAACGAAAAGCCCAAGCCACAAACCACCCATAACTGCCCGCACATCTGCAAACCTTATCCACGCAAATCGCAATCCGCACTGCGGGCAGTTACGGGTCCAAACTGCAAACCGAACCATCAAAAATCGATCTACGAGAACCCCTAATATATGGTATAGAGGTGTAAGGCCTATTTTAAGTTATTTGGGTTCCTTGATAGAAGGGCCCAATGATTGTTTTATTTAGTCCCGGTCCTCTCTCCTATCTTATTAGGGTTTACACATATTTATATATATGTGAATCAAAGGGTTGTCAGCCCCATTAAAATACAACGTAAAGATTAGCAGAAGGGGAGAAGAGTCGGTGCTAGGGTTTTTGAATTGTGAAGACCATTCATCAATATCTCATGGTGATGATGAGATTAAATGGTATTTATTTAAATCTATTTTAACTGTTTATAATCAGTTTCTTATGGTGTTTCATTCTTGATATATAAATCTTGAAATTCTTACAAAAAACTCTTTATCATACAGAGCACATAATTTTCAGTTCAAAAAATTATAAAAATTTAGAGTTCAAATTTATTGCTTTTCAAACTATATAAATTTGCAATTTCAAAACTGCAAAAATTATCAGTTTGCTCATTTGCAATTTATCAAAACACAATTTTACATCACGACGATGGTGGAGATCACAGACTAATAGTTTCTAAGGGTTTGTAGTTTTCAATTTATCAATATTTGTTTCTTCTTTTTTTGTTATTTTTGTTGGAAAATAATGATTTTTTGGCAACTTTAATTCGAAATTAAAGTGGGACCTAACCGCCGGTTGAGGTGAGTCTGAGTGGTTTTATATTCTCTCAAGTGAGAAGATTATAATATAAAAATAATGAACTGAAACCATTGAGTTGTGAATGAGAATTGTCTCATAAAGTGGGCATCAATAAAGTTGGGCTTAGATTTAAACTTAGTCTTAGTTTGGACTGGGCCTAGACTTGTGCTTGTACTTGTGCTTGTGCTTGTACATGTGTTGAATTTGGTCTTGGTCTTGGTCTTGGTCTTGGACTTGGACTTAATCTTAAGCTTGGGCTAAGCTATGTTGTGTTGGGCTTAGCTTGTGCATGTGTTTGAGAATTAGGTTTGGATTGAGTTGTGACCTAACATTTGTATCCATTTTGTGACCCATCTAGTTAGTTTATTCAAACATCATTATATACATATTTATTTGTATATATTAAGCACATGGGAGGTTTAAACCTTTGTAACTCTCATCTTTTGATGATGGAGTTGATGACCATATTAGTGGCCATAAGTTTTTAACCTTTGTAACTCTAGCCCTAATGGCTAGAGTTGCTGGCCTTGATTAATGGCATTTGATGGCCCTATTGATGTATAGCCTTCATGGCTAGGGATTCCCTTACTTGTATAAATAGAGGCATTTCCCTTCCAACTTAGAAGAAGAATTTTAGAGAGATTTTTTATGGAAAATAGAGATGGGAGATGTTTATTTTACATCAAAGAAAATTTTTCCTATCTTCTTTTGCTAGCCCCTTCTTTGATTCTTGTTAGAGAGAGTGCATTCATTGTCAAGTTCGCCCAAGCCATTTAGAAGGTGCTTATATATTATCTAGTTTCAATCGTCGTATCTTGGGAGACAGACGCCGACGTACCTCCAGTATCTATCGAGAAGCGGTGAATCTATTTTAAGGAAACTGTTTGTGGTACTTAAGTTAAACTAATATCGTTAAGCTAGAATTTCTCTGTAAATTCTCTTTCTTAGAGGCTAAGCAAGATTAGTACGAATTAAACTTGGCCATTTAAGCTAATAACACAATTAGTTGCCTAAGCTAATTACTTCACAGGACGATAGAGAGAATGATGGAGAAGGGCGGAGAGTGTCAGAGAGAATAGCTATAATAACTGAAAGTTAGAGAAAAAAAAGAGAAATAGGAAGAAAGTCAAAGAGAATTCAAGTTCATCCTTTTGGACTTGAGAAATTTGAATACTTAGGTGATTTAGAAAACCTTAAATTAGGGGCTTAAGTGAAACTAATATCGTTAAGTTATAATTTCTCAGTAAATTCTCTTTCGTAGAGGCTAAGCAAGATTAGTTCGAGTTAAACTAGGCCATTTAAGCTAATGAAACATTTAGTTGCCGAAGCTAATTAGTTCCTAAAATGAAAAAGAGGTGGATGGAGAAGGACGAAGAGAGTTAAAGAGAAACACTAGAAAATAAAAGTAGGAGAAAAGAAGCAGAAATAGGAAGTAAATCTAAGGGAATTCAAATTCTCACCCTTTTGGACTTGAGAATTGAACACTTAGGTGATTTAGAAAACCTTAAACAAGGTGCTTAAGTTAAACTAATATTGTTAAGTTAGAATTACTCAGAACATTCTCTTTCTTAGAGGCTAAGCAAGATTAGTTTGAGTTAAACTTGGCCACTTAAGCTAATGAAACAATTAAGCCTAAACAAATTCTCTTTCTTAGGTAATTCAGAAAACCTTAAATGTGGTGCTTAAGTTAAACTAATATCATTAAGTTAGAATTTCTCTGTAAATTCTCTTTCTTAGAAGCTAAGCAAGATTAGTACGAGTTAAACTTGGCCATTTAAGCTAATAAAACAATTAGTTGCCTAAGCTAATTACTTCACAGGACGATAGAGAGAATGATAGAGAAGGGCAGAGAGTGTTAGAGAGAAACTTTGTTCTTTATAGCTATAATAAGAGAAAGTTAAAGAAAAGAAAGAGAAATAGGAAGAAAATCAAAGAGAATTCAAGTTCATCCTTTTGGACTTGAGAAATTTGAATACTTAGGTGATTTAGAAAACCTTAAATGAGGGGCTTAAGTGAAACTAATATCGTTAAGCTACAATTTCTCAGCAAATTCTCTTTCTTAGAGGATAAGCAAGATTAGTTCGAGTTAAATTTGGCCATTTATGCTAATGAAACATTTAGTTGCCGAAGCTAATTAGTTCCAAGAACAAAAAAGAAAAAGATGGAGAAGGATGGAGAGAGTTAGAGAGAAACTTTCTTGTTGAGAGGTAGAAGAGAAAGTAAGAGGAAAGAAAGAGAAATGGGAAGAAAATCAAAGGCAATTCAAGTTCACCCTTTTGGCCTTAAGAATTGAACACTTAGATTATTTAGAAAATCTTAAATGAGGTGCTTAAGTTAAACTAAGCAAGATTAGTTTGATGAACACTCAATAAATTCTCTTTCTTAGAGATTAAGCAAGATTAGTTTGATGAGTTAAACTAAGCCAATTAAGCTAATAAAACAATTAGTTGCCTAAGCTAAATAGTTCCTAGCACAAAAGAGAGAAAAGGATAGAGAAGTACGAAGAGAGTTAGAGACAAACTTTCTTCCTGAGAACTAGAAGAGAAAGTTAGAGAAAAGAAAGAGAAATGGAAAGAAAATCCAAGGGAATTTAATTTTACCCTTGTGGACTTGATGATTGAATACTTAGCTGTTTTAGAAAACCTTAAATGAGGTAAGTTAAACTAATATCGTTAAACTAAAATTACTCAGTAAATTTTCTTTCTTAGAGGCTAAGCAAGAGCAGTTTGAGTTAAACTTGGCCACTTAAACTAATGAAACAATTAAGCCTAATCAAATTACTTCCTAGAACAAAAGGGAGAAGGATGGAGAGAGTTAGAGAGAAACTTTCTTCTTGACAGCTAGAATAGAAAGTTAGAGAAATGAAAGAGCAAATGGAAGAAAATCAAAAGGTTTGCTTTTTTTTCTTATCATTTGTTCTTAAATTTTTCAAAATTTCATTTACAAAGATGGGTTCTAATTTTAAGTTATCCATGTTAATAATTTATTCTATTAGTGATGTTTTCTAATTCATTTCTATATTTTTAGTTGTGTAGTTTATTCTGTATTTCATTCTTTAATAAAAAAAATATATTTTGTCATTTCTATTTAATTTTTTATATATTTTCTTGTATTATTATGAAAAAATACCAAAAATTTTAATAAAGGGAAGAAAAAAAAGGCTAGAGTCATAGAGAAAAACATAAATGTATCTTTAAAACTGTAAAATTTTATAATTTTCACCGCTTCTAACTAAAATTTAAAAAATATTTGTTCAGAAACTTTCTTAATTAAAACAAGAAAAAAGAAGTGTGTAACAGAAAAAAAGAAGAAAAACTGAGAAATCGAAGGAGAGAGATAGACATAGAGAGATGATTTTACTCCAGCAATCACTTTTGGTTTAGATTTGACCGGATTTAATGTAAATCTACTTAGATCTGCTCAAAATTTGAATATTTTGGTGAGTCTTGTCTTGTAATCTTAGTCGGATCTAAGTAGATCTATGTCAAAAATATCACCGAAAACACATCTCTTTCACCATCAGTGAGAATAGAGTAAGGAGTTAGTGGCTAGTGGTTACCAGTGAGCCCCAATCAATATTTCACTTTTGATAAATAAAAACACATTTAAATTAAAATCTTACTGATATCACCATACTAACATCATTACCACCACTATACTACCACCCCACCACCACCATCCATCTCCAACACTATTCCTAATATTTCATGATAGTAACCAAATACAGAAAGAGGCAAACTTTGCATTTGGTATTGGCTCGTCAGTTTAAAGATTCCACTTGAACTTGAAAGGGTGTTTGGGATGTTAGCATATTGGCTAAGTAAGACACCTCTTTTTTCAATTTTTTAAAAATTTATGTCAATTTTTTAATTTTTACGGTTTTTTTTTGTATAGATAAATCTAAAAAAATTTAAAAAAAAAAAAATTTAAAACTTCTAAAAAAAAAATTTTAAAAGCCAAAATAAGCGAAAACCTCCATTATTTTTTTGCTTATTTTTTTGTTTTTTCTGGATTTTTTGAAATATTTTTTAATTTTTCAGTTCGTTAAATTGAATCTAGAAGGGTAAAACTTCTTGAATTAAAAAAAAAAATGAAAAATTACCAAATAAGCAAAAGCTCCGAACACCCACTGAATCCCAACCCAACTTAACGCCCTCATTTCCCTCTCAAATGTTTGGGCCAAGTCCTGTCTCTTAAGACCCAAATATTTAGGTTATCCATATCTCCCTGTTACATACCACAACATGGAACCTCTATTTGGGCCCTTTTGGGCTACTGCTTTTTACTCAGTTGTGGTGACTTAGAACAGAATAATTGGCTCAACTCAAAATAATAATAATAATAAATAAGGAAAGAGAAATGATTTTCTGGAGAGAGACAGATAGTGGACTCCATTTGTGTGAGTTTCTAAGTGATTTTCTGGAGAAAAAATAAATAAATAAAAGAAAAGAAAGAAAATGTATGTAGCATAACTGAAAATAGAATACTTGGTTTACAAATAAAGATAGACCAAAATAAATAATAAATAAATAAATAAATAAAGAAGAATAATATCTATATTTTGTAATTTCAAGCAAGTCCAAAGATCTTATTAACCAAGTGAACATTGTAGATCTTCACATATCAAGAATATATGTGAATTCTAAATTTACTTGTTTCCTAGCCTCTGTGATGTTATGTACTGAAAAATCATAGACTAACCATTTTATCGAATTTCTTCCAAGGTTTCCATTTTTATTTTATTTATTTATTTTTTGATAACCACCATTTATTACATGGTGATGGGGGAGGGGGATACTAGGTTCAAACCTTAGTTCTTTCGGTTATTAAAGTCTTTACCACTGGGGCAAACTGCTTGTTAAAATATCTTTCCAGTTTAATTTGTCGTCAAAATGTCCTCTTACGATAAAAATAAGTTGAAAAAGAATTAATTATTAACAATGTAAATAAATAATATTTTTAATTTTTCATTTCTAATTTATCACTTTTAGCTTATGAATATTCCACGATAGTATGTCGAACTAAATTAAAACATCTAACAAAAAATTGGACCTGGCTTTTCTCTATCTAGATTGGAGAGGTTTTTAGATCTGTAAAACTTATCATGAGTTCCATTTTAGTAATCCAAACTATCTATTATGTCAGTTCTTTCATATATATCATGGACACAAAAAGTTAAGTTAATTTGATAATCGTAATTTATTTAATTTACTGCAGTCATCTCTAAAAAAATGAACGGAAAATGTGTTTTTTAAAATAAATCATATTTTTTTGTGTGTAACAAATGTGATAAATTGAATAGGTTACGAGTATCGAATTAACCTATTTTTATGTAAATGATATATACAAAAGACCTTACAAAATGAAATATTCAAATAATCGAAATAAGACTTGTAGTGAATCCCATGGGCCCTGACAACACTCTCCAATAAGATGTGTAAATTTGGCTCGGTCCACTATTGGGCTGTGTGGGCTCCTATTGAAATTAGGGCTGCACTAGGCCAGTTGACGTGGCAAAAATCTAGAGTCAGGCCCAGGCCCAGGCCCACTCAAAAAAGGGTCAGGCTTGGGAGGCCTTGTTTTTCATTTGCAAAAAATAATTGATAGATATTATATATATATATAGATTATTTATGAGAGATAAAAAGTAAAAGAGAAATTGTACTAAAATATTTTAGTTATGATTAATGAGATGTTTGGTTATATTTCATGTGATATTTAATTATTATGACTTATGTTTTTTTTAGTTATGACTAAAAAAGTGTAAAATTATATAATTTTCTTATTTTGTTATGGCATTATTTCAATTATGATTCATGAAAGTTAAATGGTTATGCCCCGTGTGATGTTTAGTTATGACTACTTTTTTTTTTATTATTTTAATTATGATTAAGTATCAAGTTATGTTATTTTTTACTTTAGTTATAATTAATTTTCTTCTTAAATTATGACATTATTTTAGTTATGATTAGTGAGATATTTTGTTATAGTACGTTTTGTAGTTATGAATCAAAAAATATAAAATTATATCATTTTCTTATTTAGTTATAAGGTGTATACACAGTCTTGCCTCCAAGCAAGGCCGGACTTCAAAACAAATGGCTCAAGTCTAGGGTCTCGGGTTGGACTCGTGCTCACGCCACACTGGACCGGGCCACACAGAGTCATGGACAGGCTTTAGTAAGCCACGGATCAGTGGGCCAAATTTACGCTATATCTTCGATCCAAATCCTAGATTGAAGGGGAGCTAGTTTAAAATTTTGAGAAAGTTATACTCTAGTGGCACTTTCACAAAATATTCCCAGATTAATAGAAAAGTATATAAGTTTAAATATTAAAGTTTGTAAGATTTACCACTAGTTTGAATTATCCTTTTTAAATTTTTAAATACACTAGAGTGTTACTTTCCCAAAATTTCCCTTCACTTTGATAATTGACAAAGATTTTAGTCATTACATTCATGTACTGCTACTATACTAAAGATTATTTGTTTTTTTATTAGCAAAGAAAATTTTTATTAACAGCATGAAATTAAGAGTATGTTTGATTGGATGGATAGAGCATGAGATTGTGATTATTAATTCGTGGGCCCAATTATCCTATATTTGTTTTAACATTTTGGTTTAGGATTATTAATCCAATGGATATTAATCCAACAAATTTGTAGAATTATTAGTAATGGGGTGGGGGTGAGATTATTAATCCAATGAATAATTTATCCTATTAATCTAATTGGATAGTGAATACCACACTAATTTGATAAGATTATTAATACTTCACTATTAATCTTGTGAATCAAACATGACCTAAAAGTACAGGGAGATGATGTGCATTCTAAAGATTATTTGTTAGTCATGTGTTTAAAAGTTCTTTGACACCACCTTATTGCAAATTAGTTTTTAAGAGTAAGTTTTGTTTATACTATATTTAGTTGGGAGATTTGAGAAGAATTTTAAAAAGAGAAAGAAAAAAATGTATAAAATATAAAATATTTTTTTTCATATTTTGCCAACCTTTTCCACATAAATAATCTATAATTTGATAGAAAAATGATTGGACCTCTAATTTAGAGGTACCACTAGTGATGTGCAGTGGGTCCCCCACTGCCACAGCCAATCAGGTGTCTTGAATTTTTTTTTTTTTTTTTCCTTTTTCCATCTCATTAGAGGTGGTTTAGAGTTGCCTTTTTAGAGGTATGTAGCATGGTTGTATTTGATATCAGACACAATCACCACATATGTCAAATAGGAGAGATTGTATGCCACTATGATCCAGCTTTTCGTACTCCCCAACAAGGAGTTTGCATTAATTTTCTTTATACTATTATTGTGTAGAGTTCAGATTTGTAAGGAATTTTTTCAAAAAAAAAATATCTTGGTTTCAATTTTTTGAAAATTGAATTGTTTTTTAGTGAATTTTTTAAACATATTAAAGAAATTTTTTACTTTTTAGATACACCTAATATAAATACTATTAAAAAATATATTATTCACTATAAAAAATTAAAATTTTAGAGACCAAAATTTAGGAATAAAATTATTTCTTAAGAACCAAATAATTTGGTTACAAAAAGTGTTATTATATTTTTAGCAACAAAAATTGGACATTAGTGATGAATTATTATCTTTTTGGGACTAAATTTTTTTGTCTCAAAAAATAAACCATTTTGAGACCAAATTATTTGTCTCTAAAAGTCTATTTATTAGTACATTTTCAAAATTTTGTCGCTAAAAGCCTTGTTTTTGACTTTTTAAGACGACCTTTTAGCGACTATATCCTCATGACGATAAAAATTGATTCCTAAATGTCTTTTGTATCAAAATTTTCACTTTTAGAGACCAAAATATTTTGTCTCTAAAACTCTTATATGTTGTAGTGATTTGTGAAAAAATATTTAAAAAATTTAGCAAATACCAAAAATACAATATATATATATATATATATATTCAGTACATTTTTGTATGTGTATTTATTTATTTTTAATATTTTCTTTCAAATATTTTACTTTTTAGGTATATCTAGGTTAGGTGTATTAAAAAAATTATTGAAAATATTAAAAAAATTCACTAAAAATAAAAATACGTAAAAATAAAAAACTCAATTTTTAAAAAATCAAATTCAAAAAATTAGAATGAAATAAGGTGATTAATCATATAACTGACAATTTTAACTGGAAAACTGTTACCCCTCTAGTCACGGTCATGAAGCAACATTTTCAAGTGCCGGGTCAAAAACAAATTATTGAAAAATGTAGCATGATGTAAGGACTTAATACGACCACAAGAAAAAATTGAACCCATTTGAGAAGTTTATCTCCTAAGCTTATGCAATGAAAAGCATGAAATGTGGAATTCTTGAGCGAAAATCATGAAATGGTCAGTATCACCTGTCATGGTCTTGAGTCTAGTGCTCAAACTTATTGCTCAAATCAAGAAAAAAATGTTTAATACAACAATGATTCATGTTATTGGTTTCATCCTTCAATAACATCTTATTATTTATCTCTTATGTATATGCATAAGGTAATTATATTCTGAAACTTTACATATAAATTTATTGTTAGTAGGTGATATTATGTGTTAATAATCATGTAATATCACTATTTTACTAAATTTTTACTCTAAACCAAGGGTTAGCATCGTAATTAAGATGCTCTCTTATCAAACGTGATCTCTAAGTTTAAGGCCTAGTTTGGGAAGACTAAATAAGTGTACTTTTTGACTTTTTATGAAATATGAGTTGAGTTTGGGTTGGGTTTGAAGTGATGTGTTAGAGAGGTGATGTGACTTAAATAAGATGATGTGACTTAAATAGGATAGTGACTTTTTGACTTTTTATCTTTTTTTAATCATGCCAAACTTGGCCTAAGTCTCATTATTGTGCAATTAATGTAATTTCTTCTTTCCACCTTTTTTTTATACTAATTATAAAAATAAAAAATAAAAAATTAAGAAACAAAATATTTCTAGTAACACTGAGGGATGCGAACTCAATACCTCAACAAGTGAGGTATTAAATTATTTGAATAGTTAAAAAAAACAAAAAAAAAATTATATAGATATTAAGAACAATTCACTTTTTTTTTATTATTTAAAAGAGCAAAATAAGAATGCTCAAATTCGAACTACAACAATGAGTACGTCACAAGTCCCTACCCAACTTGGATGGACATTGGATGCAACCCTCAACATCGAATTAGAGGAGAGTACCATATTTTATAATATAATGAAGTAAAATGTTAATGAATGTTCATTGAACAATAATTAATATTAGTGTGTGTATATAATAAAAATATGTGATACATATTTACTTTTTAACTTTTTTTTCCCATATTTAATCCTCAACAAACATCAGTGATTTAGATTTTATAATAAAATAAATATATGCTACAAGTGGGTGCATGAACATGCAAAAATTACAAGAAACCAAAGAAAGTGACAAAATGGGCCTTTTTTTTTTTTTTTCCAACAAAATGCTATCGTTATCTTCGAAGTTTATACATAGCCAAGCAAGTGTCTATCAAGGCTTTAACTTTACGTATTATTGTTTCTTTACTTTAGTCTATTCAAATGGTTAATTAATATATATATATATATATCTTGGGATAAGTAGATCTTGGTAGTCTTTCAACTCAGCAGCAACAAGCTCCCCATGAAAGAGATTGCACACCAAAAATTAGGTCGATCCGATATCAAAAGTCACTTGATCAAAGTATATTTGTCTAAAAAATAATTAACGAACAACAAATTTTGAAAGTTATCTGTTAATTATTTTTAGACAAATGTGATCCGATCAGATAGTTCCCGATGTCTAATTAACTTAATTTTTGATATCCATAATCTCCTAAAAAGAGCCCAAAATGGCCTACAATTAGCCAGATCCACTTGAATATCTTAACTAGTGAGGATAAAATCCCCTTATGAAAGTCTCAACTTATTTTGGTATTGACACCATTAAGGGGTAAACGAATTTTCATGCGATTCGATTTTATGGATTTTGTTGGTTTAATATAGAAGAGGGATTTGTTTAAAATTGTAAATGATTTTATAAAAGTGAGTAGAATTTTATGTTAAAAATAAATGAAGAAAATGTATGAAAATTGCACTGTAAATGTTTATCTCACTAGTTTTTATCACAAAAGTCTATTATATTAATCAATTGTCATATAATGCTCAAATAATTAAAATATTTAAATATTATATTCGATTGATTTTATTTTACATCGGTATAAAAAATTTCAAATCAAAATAAACCGCATATTATAGGACTGAGCAAGAAATCCATATAATTCGTAATCTGATCCGGTCCAGTCCAATCCAGTAGGTTTGGATTAATTTTTTGAATCCATGGTTTGGTTCCGAATTGAAAATTTAAAAATTCGTAGGCCACGGATCGTTCCGGATTGAACCCCACAGCTTCAGATTATAACCGATCCAGACCGTATACAAATTATTTATACTATAGTCTATGTTTCTTACTTTCCTTCTAATAAACTTGAATTCCCATAGATTTCTCAACTTTTCTCTTTTAGATTTTTAGTTTTGCTGAGGTGTCTTTTTTTCCCTAAACTATGATGCTCAGCCATGTATCAGGTTCTCCATCAAGTTGTTTCCCGAACTTGAATCCCCATAGTTTTTGGTAAAGAGAGTTTTTCGGCCATGGACCTTTCGGCCATGGGAGTTGTGTTGGTGTTGTCTCGGAAATGAAGAGTGCCGCATTGGGTGAAGTTGTTTTGGGAGTGCTGCAGTTGGGAATTTGTTTTGGTTAGTGTGGGTTGTTTTGTGGGTTTCAATTATTTTATTTTTAGAGTCAAGTGTTGCAGCTTTTGGTGGAAAAGAATAGTGTCGGTTGGTGAAAAAAAAAAGTGATTTGGATTCAGTTATGTTTATGTTTTTATGAAATTAAAATATTCTATATCTTTTTTGTTATTTAATTATGGGAATACGTAATCCTAAATCGATCCAATCTATATTTAAACGAACTGGTTCGGATTGATTATACGATTTAAACGGATTTAATTGATTCTAATTTTTCAGGAACCGTAAATAACAGATTGCTCCTAATTTTGCCTCAATCCAAACCAATTTAGACCATGCTCACCCCTAATATATTGTGAAAAATCGATTGAAAATTAAAGTTTCTAGTCGATTTGCTTTTATCGATTTTACTTATACCCTTAATGCCATGCCATGGGTCATTTAAACCAAGAATCCGAATGACTTCATAACTTCTAGGTGTTCAGCTCTTCGTGTCCTCTTACTAACGGAAGAAAAGAAGAAACAAGAAAAAAGATTGTATAAAACACAACATATTTTTTATTAATTTTAAAATATTTTTCTTTGACCTTAGAATTTAGTTATTTTATTTGGTCATTATTTTTTATACACCTTCGACATAAATTCTAATAGTATACATACTTGTGAGGATTTGCCTTTTGTTAAGAGAGAGAGAGAGAGAGAGAGAGAGAGAGAGAGAGAAAAAAAATAATAATAAGTCATCGATCATTCAAGATTATGAACAAGTGTAAAAATTAAGGGCTGATCTAAAATTATATGTACATAGTATTCTCACATGCATTGATAGAAGCGACCAACTTGTCTTGCACTCAGTTCGCTTCACAAAATCAGTCAATAAATTGAATAAATACTCTAAAATTACTAAATAATAAGTGGTGCAGGAAAGTAATGATGGTTCAAAACATTTGAAACAAAGAATTCAAACCACCTCAAACCTAGAACCAATGGATTGATGAAGCTTGAAACCACCTTAATTTTTACACTAAACCCTTCTTTTACACTAAACTTGAACCAATGGATTGGGGTTAGACACATCTATCACGCCGCACAAGTGGGATTATTATATATAATAATTTCATAGAGTCTAAAAATTAATTAAGCCTAATATTATTAGTCAATTGGGTCATTGTCTCATTAGACAACTACTTGGTATATTTGTTTATCATTATCATTAATTGATCTTTAAATCCAAGCAAAGCTAAAGCTAAAAATGGAGTTTGGATTCTTTGTCCATCCTCTATCCCACCTTTTTTTTTTTTTTAACATTTTAATTTTGTTACGTGGCAATAAAGTAGGCATGAGACGTGTTGAATGAGCATTTCGTACGTCTTCAATTGATATCAACAAGGAAAAAATAGTCTATCGAAATTACTGACCTCTTACATTTTCTTTGTATTTATGTATATGAATATTTTGATCGCAATTATAGATGAAAATAAAATGTTTCATATCGATCGGTGGTTTTTTAGTGACTAATTTTTTTTGATAATCGTAACAATGCTGTATCAAAACCTTTCAAAATAATCATCTGAAGTTTATATCAATGTAATGTAACCTTATATAGTTTTTTGATAGCTGCAATTTCATCAAATAAAATTTGTTGTTGATGCAACAAAATATACACAACATTAAATATCATTTCAATAGACAAAAAGGAATTCTCAAATTTACAAGAAATATAGAATCTCAAAATGCTTAAGAAAAAAAAGAAGTTTACAAATATTATGGATAAAAGGTTATAGTAACAAACCTAAGTCTATTTCCAAAATAACAAAAGTAAAATCATTGAAAATTTTAAAAAAGGAATCACCTCCTAGCAAAATATACTTATCCCAAGACATTAAAACGGAAAAGGAATCACCTCCTAGCACTCCCATATGGAACTTGGACAGCATACCACTATTGAAATTGAACATGTTATTTAAGAAAATTAGTTATAACATGACTTTACTTCTGAATAAAAATCGAAATTTAAGTATTAAAAGTTGAATATTAAATTTTTTAAGGTGAAAAATTGTTTGATAAAAAATTAAGTGTTAAATTAAAAATAAGTCGTTTGATATGTATAAAATCAAATTTGAAGTTCATTATTTTTAAATTATATATTTTAATTTTGATATTGTGATGGTGGTGGTGGTAGTGGTGGCAGTGACATAGTGATGGTGGTGGTAGTTGTAGCGGAAGTGGCACGGTAGTGGTGGTTGTGATGGTAGCAATAGTTGTGGTAATAAATGATGGTGGTGTTCATGGTAATAATGGCCATGGTGATAAAGGTGATAGTAGTAGTGGCGGCGGCGGTAGTAGTAGTGGCAGTGGCATGGTGTTGATAGTGATAGTGGTAGTGTACTACAAGAAAAAGCATATTTGGCGACTAAAAATACACATTTGGTCGCTGAAAGTATAGGTTTTGGCGACTAAAAAAGCATTAATAGCCAAAAGTGAGGATTTTTGGCAACTAAAAAAATTTAGTAGCCAAAAGTATAGGTTTTGGCGACTAAAAATTTATTTGGTCGCCGATATATGGCTTTTAGCGACTAAAAAAAATTTAGTAGCCAAAAGTGAGACATTGGGCGACTAAAAAGAAGTTTAGTCGCCAAAAGTGATAATTTTAGAGCGGGAATTAAATTTTTTAACAACTAAAAAATAATTTGTAGCCAAAAGTATAGAATTGGCGACTAAAATTATGTTTAGTCGCCAAAAGTGGTCTCTTTTTCTTTTCCTAGTAAATAATTTATTTTTTCAGAAATTATGTTCAATAAAAAATAATTATCTTTATATATATACATTTATATTAATACGGGTCTATGTACTATATAAATAATATATGTTGCATGTATTATCATGTGGTGTTATAGTGGCGTAGAGAAAAGAATGCTTTGTATAAGACTTATGGTGTGGGAGGTTGATTGTTCAAATCTCCACAAGAGCTAGTGAGTGTAATTTTTTTTTTTTCACGAATGAGTTTTTGGCGACTAAAAGGTTTGGTCGCTGATTCCTTGAGTATTGGCGACTAAAACATTGGTCGGTAAATACATAATTTAAAAAAATATAATTGACTATTAGCGACCAAAAATTTAGTCGCCAAATGTATAATTTAAAAAATATAATTGACTATTAGCGACCAAAGTTTTGGTCGCTAAAGACTTGCTTTTTGGCGACTAAAAGTTTTTTAGTTGCCAATACCTTTCCTGACCGTTTTCCAACGACCAAACCGGCGACTAAAAAATTTAGTCGGAGAAACTTAAAAACAGACTTTTGGCGACTAAAATTTTAGTCACCAAATGTGTTTTTTCTTGTAATAGTGATGGTGGTGATGGTGGTAATAGTAGCAGTGACATGATGGTGGTGGTGGTAGTGGTAGTTGTAGTAGTAGCAGTAGTAGTGGCGATGGCATGGTGGTGATAGCGGTAGTGATGGTAGTGGTGGTGGCATGATGGTCGTGGTTGTGCCGATGGTGATAGTGATAGTGGTAGTGGTAACGGCTATGGTGGTGATGATGAGTTTATAATAGTGTATTTGATACTTATATTTAATATTTATAAATTTAGTCAAAATCAAGTAAGTTTTATATAGCTTAATTTTTTTTTAAATTTTAACTTACATTTTAAGAACAACTTAAATTTATAAGTGATATCAATTATAATTATCAAATAAACTTAATTAATTATAACTTATTCAATTAAATTTTAAATACTGAATTATATTATCAAATAACCCATATTCTCGCCAAATATGATTGTGCATGTCTATTCATTAACAATGCCTATCTATTTTTAGTTCCATTTTAAACGTGCCAACTCATATTATCTTGATCAGTAATACGAAAGGTAACAGAGGATCCCAACTAGCCAAATGACGGATGATTATTCTGGTATATTCGGAGTATGGACACATGATGTGTCATAATGTTTTTGATTAGTGAAGAGATGCAAAGATTCACATTTTATGTTGAGAATAAGAAAACAACATAAGATTAAGTAATTAGGGATTGATTTGAAATATAAACACGTAGTAATCTGGGAGTATTGAATAATTTTTCCCACATGATAACCGACAAATCTTCCATAAAAGAAGGCATCTGTTTTGCATATATATCCTACCTATAAAGAGAATACTTCTATCAGTATCTTTTAGTCTATTTGTTAAATATATATCCTTAAATCACTCAAAATACCTTTATGTAATTGACCAGTTTCTCGAAACTCATCAAATTTATATACAAATTCAAATAAAAATTTGTGTTTTCAAATTTAGCAGCACACATATGGAGTAGGCATGCGCGAAGATAGTCCTTGTTTGACTTTGATGTTATTTGGTTAAAATAGTTAATGAAAATAAAATATTTTAAAATAATTAATAAGATAAAATGTCATATCTAATTCATAATTATTTTACTTTTTTCTTTTATAACTATTAAATCAATTACAAATAAACCATCATTCCAAACATAATTTTTTTAACCAGATTAAAATAGTAAAAAAAAATCAAATAATAAATTAAAATAGCTTATTTCCATACGAGGAGAGAAAAGAGGTATAACCAAATACAAGTGACCTTTGGAATTAGACTTTAAGAAATTGAGACTCCAGATGTCACTCTTAAATAATGTTACATAACAAAGTTACTCAATCACGTAACGATAAAATACGAACTCGCACACAGATAATGATTTAAACCAACATTTTGACATTAGATACAATACATCTAAACTTAAAAATTTATCTTACAAATTATATATGCTATCGTCCGAGTAGGTGGGAGAGCGCTATCCGAAATCTGGTTGACAAAAGTATAATAAAAGCATGATAAGGACAAGCACTCAAATTTATCGGTTACTCAGGGTTGACGGCAACCACATGTGCCGGTAAAATGCACTACATTACGAGAAATTCTTGGATATGTTACTTTCATTTTTATTTTCAATTTTTTCAAATATTTTATATATATTAGATGTGGACAGGCATATTATGTGTGCGAGAAATTTTTTAAATATATATATATATATATATAACAGTTGTGAAATAATTTAGATTTAAGCAGTAGTTTATTTCTCTAAATAATTTAAAAAATAACATATTTGTTACAAATCATCTTAAGAAGTAACTTTATATAATAATATAAATAGATGGCCTGATTATATATTAAGGCCTCGTTTGGGAACCAGCCTATTTAGTTAAAAAGTCAAAAAGTTACTAAAAAAGTCAAAAAGCCAACAACCCATACCAAAAAGTCAAAGATTCTCTTTTCTCTTTACTTTTTGCACATCTTTTCATAAAAAGTCAAAAAATTATCCCAAACATACTAGTTTTTTTAGCTCATATTTTAACCAAATAGCTAAAAAATTACTAAATTAGCCTGTTCCCAAACGAGGCCTTCATTCTCATTGACAAATTCAAATTGTACACACATTTCATTCCATGATAGGTTTGCTATTAACATTTATTTATTTAAAGTTACTCTTACAAAAGAATTTATACGTAATTTACTTTTAGATAATATGATACTACTGACAAATTTATAAATTATATTGATAATGTAAGATCATGTGTTTTAAATAAAGAGAAATATTAAAAACAGTCTTAAAGTTGTTATTAGTATTAAAAAAATGTGTATAAAATGTATTAAAAATTGAAATATGTAAAAATATTTTGAAATATGTAAACTGTGTATTGAGATTATAAATATTTTCGCTCATTTTTATCAACTACTCTTAGGTTGCCAGAATTTCAAATATCTCCAAAAATTGTCTATAAGTTTAAGTTGTTATTTCATACGATTTTGAAGACTTATCTACAAGAATAAGATGACATCTATTAACTTATAGTTTTTTTTTTTTTTTTTAAAAATTGATATTTTTTACGAAAATATATGATTTATTGATTGATTAAAAGAAACAAATGTCAAAAATAAATAAATAATTTGGGAGAGAACAAGTTTTGTTTTTGTTAATAATAAATCACGTCATCCTTAGGGAAGTTTGAAAAAGAAAAAGATAAAAACAAAATAAAATGGATAAGAAGGAAGAAAAGTCGTCTTGGTTGATGTCGAGGGTAACCACAGTTTTCTCAATAAACAAACAAGCATATCCTGAATAGAATAAATCTTAGCTATTTTCTCTCTATCACATATATAAGTAGTGTTTTGTTCACTGAAATAAAGGTAGAATGGAATGGAATAAATAATTTTTAGTTTTTTTTTTTTATAAAATAATCAATTATTTGAAATGGTGAAATTTCTTTTGTAATGCATTTTTTAATTTTTAATTTTTTTTGGTAGAAAAAATGTGAAAATAAATATTTTGATATAATAATTTAGTTGTTTTTTATTTTTCCTTTCCCTTCATTGAGTAAACCAAATACTTCCATAGTGTCTCTATTTTGAATATGAGCAATGAAGGTTGAAAGTGTAGTTGCATTCTGATTTTATTTTGTATTGAGAAGGCCGCGGTTGGGGAATGACTCCCCTCCATGTGGTGGGGGAACATGAGAGGGAGTTGTATTTTTGTAGGCATAGTATCATCTTGTGAGTTTGTAGAGGTATTTTTTAAAGTAATTTCGATGATTTGTATTATTTATAATGTATGATTCGTTAAGTAGATCATAAATGAAAGAAATCAAATCGATTAGATATTTATAATCCATAAAAGGTCTATAAATGGTTAACATAATTTTGATAAACTTTTTTGAAACAATTATGGTCCAATCAAGGGGTCATGCATGTCCGATTAATCTCATTTTTTATATGAATAATATACTTGACAAATCCTATAATATGAACGATTCAAATTATTAAAATAAAATCGAAACGAATCTCAATCAAGCTGTCACAGTGGGGTGCTGTAACAGCACCCTTTTTTGGTCCTTTGGCAGGTTCATCCCAAGCCCACAACGATGAGTTGAATCATTTATCTTATAGGCTTAGTTAGAGTTGTGCAAAAAATTAATTTAATGAGATATTACTAAACAAATGAACATTAAACAAGCTAAATTTTATTTTTTAAAAAAGAAGGCAACTACAAGTTTAAATTTAGACTGTCCATTTTATAAAATAAAATACTACTTATTCATTTATTCGTCAATATCCAAATAAGTTGATTTTTTGCAGAAACGGTATTCATTGCAAGATTTATGACATGAAAAGTTCGAATCATAGACCCAAAGTAAGACCCACAAAATAAAGAAAGAAGCTTCTCTCTAGTTGGGAAAACCAACTCGAAGGTGTTGTTAGGCTTTTGTGGGCCTACCATGGAGCCCACATCAATTATTCAAACCGTTCAATGTGTAAGATTTGTCAAATACTTTATCTCTGTAAAAAATCACGTTGATTGGATATCGATAGCCATTTAATCATATCACATTTCTGTCAACAAATTTTTATTAAAATCATATTTACCATTAACACAAATGTAATGTGAGCAAGTGACTATCAATATCTGTTCAACGTGATATTTTGTAGGAACAAAGTACTCGACAAGTTCTACATATTGAATAATTTAGATCATCGATGTGAGCTTCGAGACGGGCTCACAAAAATCCAACAGCACCATCCAATCCGATATGTACAGGAGAGAAGCCACCCCAAAATAAAATTTAAAATAATATGAATAATAATAGTATGGAAGGGAAATTGTATTTTGTATTATTTTATTCTAAGGGGGTATGCACTTATTTGGGTCACACCATTTTTCTATTTTTCTGTATATTTTTTTATAAAAAGTCAAAAAATATATTTATTTAAATCATTCCAAATAATTCCTAAAGAACAAAGTGGTTGCAACATTGATTTTAAAAAAAATCTACAAAATGTCTTAAAAAAAATTTGTTTGCATATTTTTAATATTAGGAAAATAATATACAAATCCTCTTTTTTATTCATTTTCTAAATTTAATGATGTGCATATAATATGATTGGTTGATGATTAGAAAAAATATGAAAAAGAGTTGTTAGGACCTTTTGTTGTCAAATTCCATGGATCAAAACCAAAACAAGAGTTCTTTAAGAAGTTGGTTTCCTTCAAAAATAGGATTACTTTGGAGTTTTGCAAGAAGTTGGTTTTCTACAAGAAATTTGTTTTCTTTCCCAACTAGGATTGCTTTGGTTTTCTATAAATAGTTGGGTTTCTCCCAAATCTAGGCTATTCATTGATTCATTCATTGAATCTCTCCAGATCTTCTTTTTGGTTCTTAAGGGTTATATCTGGAGATATTTTGTTAAGTTTTCTTTGATGTTTTTATTGAGTATTCAACTCATGGTTTAAAGAGAGTACATCAAAGGTTTGTTTGTTATACACAAAAGAGAGAGTTGTTCTTCAGTTGTGAATTCTGAAGAATTTGAGCCTGAAGCTTTGGTGGAATCCGGAGTGGCTCATCAGAAAGACAATTCCGTGGTGAAGATGGGGTTGGAAGAGGCACATAGAGGTTGGTTCAATTAGGCGTTGTGGATTCGCTAGATAATTGAGAGTGATACCTGTGTAATTCCTTTAAATCTTCTTAGTGGATTGTCTTGTGGCAGTTGCCCGTGGTTTTTTGATCACAATTGGAAGGTGTCCAATTGTGGTTTTTCCACGTAAAATCTTTGTGTCTCTTTCTCTTGATTGTTTGATTGGGATTGTTATATTTTGCTTAAAATTGGTACATAATCACAAATCAACATCTAGGAGGTTTCTAGATTTTTCAATTGGTATCAGAGCGGGTCGTTCTATTTTTAAAAAAAAAAAAAATTCTTTTAGAACGAGATCTTGTTTGATTTATGTGCATGTTCGTTTTTTGTCTTGCTTTGTTTAAAAAAAAATAAAAACCCAAAAAGATTTTCTTAGTATGGTTTTGTAAGCTTGAAATTTGTGAGATGTCCTTAGTGCATATTGGAATTGATGAGAATAACCATTACATGTTAATATATGTGTGCTTTCTGTGGTCATTACTCATTTTGGAGTGTGTGTTTTTTGATTAGTATGTCTCATTCTGTACACACTCTTGGATTAGCAAATATCGGAGTCTTCCAACTTAGTGTTTTTTTTCATGGACTTCTGGCATTGTATCTTTTGCTTTTCTAGAGGAATTGACCTATACTAGCATATCATGGGTGATGTTGAGTCTCTTAACCATCTTCCATCTTTTTGCATCTCCACGGCTTTCCCCTCTGTTCTTTGTAGTCCAGCCATGAGGAAAAGGCTACCTCAGAGTCACCAACCAGGCCATCCTTATTATATCCATGCTTCTCTGGTTCAGTTTCCATACTCTTGAGCGTGTCAGCCGCCGATGAGTGTGCAAAAGAAAAGAAAAAAAAAAGAAAAACTATGCAAAAGAAAGAAAAAAAAAATGTGCAAAAGAAAAAAAAGAAAAAATGTGAAAAAGAAAAGAAAAAAAAAGGGATTCATTGATTGAGGGGGAGCCTCCGCCTTTACTCACCAAATACCCTTTGATTCCTAGTGGTTTGACTTTCCTTAGTTGTGCTTAGATTCTCTTGTCGGAGGTCCAACTTTTATATCACTACTAGGATTTGAATCTTGTGTTTGTCGAACTCCAAGAGTCACACACACACCTTTATTATGGGATCTATGCTTTTCACATAATGCATCACTTTCTTTCATGAGGAATTTTCTAGAGGCTGTGCACATTGTATTTTCAAGTAATTGTGCTTCTTGGATAATCTTGTGTGTTTTAAGGTACAATAGTTTGGTTGATGGTACAGTGTTTTTACTTTTGCTTATATCCTTCTTTGGTACAGTTGGATTGTTAGTATTTTGTTTATGGATTGATTTATATTTTGTTTATTTAATCCAGTTCCATATATTTTGGTTGGCTTGTGTGTGGTTATTTTATTTCAGGATAATTGTTCAAGAGCATGGATTTGAGTATTGGTTCATAGTTGGTGGTGCTGCTTGAGAGATTTTGTTAGGAAATTTGTTTTAGATTGGTTTTATCCAAGATTTGACAAAGGGGGAGATTGTTAGGACCTTTTGTTGTCAAATTCCATGGATCAAAACCAAAGTTGTAACAAGAGTTCTTTAAGAAGTTGGTTTCCTTCAAAAATAGGATTACTTTGGAGTTTTGCAAGAAGTTGGTTTTCTACAAGAAATTTGTTTTCTTTCCCAACTAGGATTGCTTTGGTTTTCTAAAAATAGTTGGGTTTCTCCCAAATCTAGGCTATTCATTGATTCATTCATTGAATCTCTCCAGATCTTCTTTTTGGTTCTTAAGGGTTATATCTGGAGATATTTTGTTAAGTTTTCTTTGATGTTTTTATTGAGTATTCAACTCATGGTTTAAAGAGAGTACATCAAAGGTTTGTTTGTTATACACAAAAGAGAGAGTTGTTCTTCAGTTGTGAATTCTGAAGAATTTGAGCCTGAAGCTTTGGTGGAATCCGGAGTGGCTCATCAGAAAGACAATTCCGTGGTGAAGATGGGGTTGGAAGAGGCACATAGAGGTTGGTTCAATTAGGCGTTGTGGATTCGCTAGATAATTGAGAGTGATACCTGTGTAATTCCTTTAAATCTTCTTAGTGGATTGTCTTGTGGCAGTTGCCCGTGGTTTTTTGATCACAATTGGAAGGTGTCCAATTGTGGTTTTTCCACGTAAAATCTTTGTGTCTCTTTCTCTTGATTGTTTGATTGGGATTGTTATATTTTGCTTAAAATTGGTACATAATCACAAATCAACATCTAGGAGGTTTCTAGATTTTTCAAGAGTGTTACTTTAGATATCATAATTGATTGTCACATTATTAGACTTGAAAAATAGATATAATTTATGGACTTAAATGCTCTTTTAATTAAGTGGGCAGGGTGGTCCGTTTCATGTTTTCTCTACTATTATTTCAATAAAATTTAATGTGAACATTGCAAATTGGATTAGTTCTAATTGTCTTAAAAGGGAAAAAAGCAATTTACTTAACCCCTTAACATGGTAACTAGAAGGGGTAGATTAGTACTTTTGGTGGACTCTATTGCCAAGGTAGGGGAATTTTTTTTCCAGTCATCAATTCCTCTCACTCCACACATTTAATGAAATATTTTTAATTATATTTTTATCTTAAAATAAAAATATCAAACTACCCTTTATCGTCTGTTAGAAAAAATATAAATGATTTTTCACAAGTAAATCAATCGATGAAAATAAAAATAATGCGAAAAAATTAAATCAACGACGACACAAGAATTTTTACATGATTCTCTCAATGCGAGGTACATCTATGGGACCAAATCCGATTTCACTATCAACTAAGAGTTTTCAAACAATTACAAACAAGGCACGAATGGTCTCACAGATCACCCTTAAGTGAATTCGAAATAATTACAAATAAATAAGAGAAAAGATCTTACCAAATAAATAAATAAATTATCTTTGAAGCAGAGTTGAAGAAAATTACAAATCTAAATCAAAATAGTTTCCACTAATACTGCAAAGTGCAACCAAAAATAATCATTCGAAGTTGAACCCACCGAATTGAATTCACCCAAAAGCACTCACACAGTAACTTTGTATGTTCACCGAATTGGATTCACAACAAGTATTATCTCACCGAAATCTAAATCAGTATTGGCAACCTCCGAAAAATAAACAATACTAAAAGGATATTGCTGATTTTGGGGTTTTTTATCAAAAACATAACTGCCACCAAACAGATTTTTAAATATCCATTGTGCCTCCAAAAGTCAGATATAATATATGAAAAATATATTATAACTAACACCAAACCAAATTAAATATTTTTAATAAACCAATGGATCCCATACTCCACCAAAGAGGTATACCCAACAATTTTTCTCCTACCGACTTAGGTGGAGACATCAACCATACCCGCCAAAGCTTGACACTTCAAATGTTTGTCCCTCGACAAAGTCATAGTCAACATATCCGAAATATTATCATCCTTGTGAACCTTTTCGAATTGTAACAATTTCGAATCTAACACATCACGAATCCAATGGTATCTCACATCAATGTGTTTTGATCTCGAATGAAAAGTGAAATTTTTACTCAAATGAATAGCACTTTGACTATCACAATAAAGCATATACCTTTCTTGCTCAAATCCAACTCTTGCAAAAATTTCTTCAACCATAATTCTTCCTTGCAAGCTTCCGTAATAACGATAAATTCAACTTCAGTAATTGAGAGAACAACACATTTTTGCAATTTAGATTTCCATCCACAACTCCTCCTGCAGAAGTCATCAAATATCCCGAAGTAGATTTTCCTAGAATCAACATCATCGGCTATGTCGAAATCCATGAACTCATCAAGTATCGGCTTACCATTCCTAAAAGACAATCACACTTTCGAAGTCCTTCGAAGATACCTTAGAATCCACGTCACCGCTACCTAATATTCTTTACCCGGATTAGAGAGAAAATGACTCACCGCACCAACGGCGTGAGTAATATCCGGCCTTGTACAACTATGGCGTACATCAAAGAACCAACCGCTGAAGCATAAGGAATTTTTAGCATCTCTTCCTTGTTTTTCTCACTTGTAGGACATTGATTTGAACTAAGTTTGAAGTGACCTGCAAGTGGACAACCAACTGACTTCGCTTTATTCATGTTGAACCTCTCAAGAACTTTCTTAATGTAACTTTCTTGAGACAACCAAATCAACCCCTTTTTGCGATCATGAACAATTTTCATACCAAGAATTTGCTTTGCCAGCCCCAAATCTTTCATAGCAAAAGACTTGCTCAACTCTAACTTCAACTTGTTAATCATGGTAGAATCTTGACCATAATTAACATATCATCAACATAAAGCAAAAGAATAATAAATTTGCCATCCGGAAAATTTTTCACAAACACACAATGGTCCGAAGTGGTTTTAGATAAACCATTATTCATCATGAAAAGTCAAATTTTTTGTACTATTGTCGCAATGCTTGCTTGAGACCATGCAAACTTTTCTTTAATTTGCAAACAAATTTCTCTTTCCCTTTCTCTACAAAACCCTCCAGTTGCTTTATATAAATTGCTTCTTCAAGGTCGCCTTGAAGAAATGCAGTCTTCACATCAAGTTGCTCAACTTCAAGATTTATAGTTACGGCCATGCCAAATACAACCCAAATAGAAGACATATTCACAACCGACAAGAAAATTTCATCAAAGTCAACACCTTTCTTTTGCCCAAGACTTTTCACAACAAGATGTGCCTTATACCTTAAATTCTTGCCATCATTCTTCAATTTGAAGACCCACTTATTTTTCAAAATTTTTACTTTTTCGAAGGTTGCCGATCCCTTATCACTACAAGAATTTACACTTTTGGCGACTAAATTTTTAGTCTCCAAAAGTCATCTTTTAGTCACCGAAACTTTTTAGCGACTAATTTTTTGGTTACAAGAGTAGTCGTTGAAGGATTGTCGAGAAAGGTAATTGGCAACTAAAATTATTTTAGTCACCAAATGTACTGAAATGGCGACTAATTTTTTAGTTGCCAAAAGTATCGAAAAAAAAATTAAATGTTTTCAGAGACTCAAAATATTTTGTCGAAAAAAACCTTATATCTAGCTACTAAAGATTTAGTCGCTAAAATTTTTTTTGCTCCTCTTATTATTTTTTTAGCTACTAAATATATTAGTCGCCTAAAGTGTGATTGTATTTTAGCTACTAAATGTTTAGTCGCCTAAAGTCTTACATTTTTCGCTACTAAACTTGTAGTCGGCAAAAGTATTGTTGTTGTTCATCAAAAATATTTTGGCTACAAAATATTTTAATCGCCAAATGTCGAATTGTTTTTGGCTACTAAGATTTTAGTCGCCTAAAGTTTGGTTTTATTTTTGGCTACTAATTTTTTAGTCACTAAAAGTCTGACTTTTTTGGCTACTAAGCTTTTAGTAGGCAAGTATTTTGTATTTTGCCTACTAAACATTTAGTCAACAAAAGTCTCACATTCTTCGCTACTAAACTTGTAGTCGGCAAATATTTTTTGTTTTTTGGCTACAAAATATTTTAGTCTCCAAATGTCTGATTATTTTTTAAGTTTTAGTCGCTCATGTTCGCTTTTTGTTGGCACTAAACTTTATAGTCGCCATAATTGTTTTCCGAAATTTTTTATTCTGTTTTAGCTACTAACATTTTAGTCACTGAAATATATACTTCATTTTTTACTACAAATTGTTTAGTCGCCAAAAAAATGTTCTTATGTTTTATCACAAAATTCTAATTTCTCCACAATCTGTCTGTATTCCGTGCAACCTGTAGTATGTATATAAACAAAGCAATACATATTTTATCAATCATTCCACAATGTAAAATTATCAATCATTCCTAGGGATGTAATCGGTTTGGTACGGTCGGTATTTAGGTAAAAAATTACACCAAACCGATAATGTCGGTTTTATTATTTTGAACACCGATACAGACCGTTTCTCACATCAAATCGCACCGCACTGAACCAATTGAAACGGTTCGGTTTTGTGCGATTTAATTGGTTTAGAATTTTCAAACTTGAGCCACTTTTAAATATAATCATTAATCTATATAAAAATATTAAATTAGTTATTTGTCTACCATTTCAGACATATCTAATCCATCCATTTAATACATAATTTTTAATTTCTAAATTAACAAAAATAAAAACAAAAAAAAAGTTTAAAAATACTAAGGTTTCAAGAATAATGAGTTAGAGTTAAAATTATATATGATAAGAGTTTACAAACTTAGGTTATAAAGATGATAAGGTTAATAATTTATTATACTTATTAATATCATTAGATTGTTAAATTATATATATATTATAACTACAATATATGCGGTCGGTTTCGGTTTAGATCGGTGTAGAAGGTGTTTAAACTGATACCGAACTGAAAACCGAAAAAATTCAAATTTTAAAACCACACAGACCAATTCTTGTTAAAAAACAGACCAAATATAGCCGGTTTGGTCCGGTTCAATCGGTTTGGTCGGTTTTTTCGGTTTTTCTTACATCCCTAATCATTCCACAATCCATACAAACCAAGTATTGTCCAAACTAAAATTACATTTCCATACAAAAATCCAACCCTCTATATACAAAAAAATATATTTAGTACCATGCTATATGGCCATTTGGCGTGATACAAATTACCATCATAATCTATACGTCGACAAAAGGTGATCTATATGCCACGCCAGCAACTATCAGTTGGATTACATAAGTTATATGTATCAGTAATACTAATCTACACAAAAGTAGAGGACGACATAGTTAGCAAGATTATACAAAAGTGTCAAGTGTCCTCCATAAACAAAAATATAGACTATCCACAAGTCCACGCCAAGCCATCTACCAAAAATAAAAATAAAATTGCACCCATTACAAAAATAAACTGATTCAGACATGGGAAAAAAGTTGTAATAACACGCATTTAAGGTAGAACCGTATATAAAAGCATTTTTTCAAATCCAATCATATTTATGTATCATGAAAGATTTATTCCAAACTTGATTTCAATTTACAAAAAATACAATTTTTAGGAGCACACCTTTTCATAAAATAAATGCTTATTGCTAGAATGTTTTGGTTATAAATTTATTTTAACTCTTCTTCATTCCAATTTTGTAGCACTTGTGTCCTTTAAAGCTTTTGGGGAAGTATTTGAATCCTTTGTTTTATTTTGGGAATTTTTAGTGTTGTTGTATCTTAGTTTTGGAGGAGTACAAATCGATTTAAACTTGTTGGGATTGCTTGTTCACGCTTGTTTACGCTGAAAAGTTGTTTGAGAACTTAAAAATCTTGTTTGGGGGTGGTGTCGACACTTGCCTTTTGTTTTTGGCCTTAAGGATCGACACCAGTCTGGAAGGGTCGACCCCTGTGTGTTGCTGAATCTGGAAATTGCTTGCTGTTTTTTGGTGTCGACACCAGTTTGGGAAAGGTCGACACCTTGTCTATTGCACTCTTTGCTTTTCTTTCTGAAGGGTCGACCCTTGTGCTCGAAGGGTCGACACCTGCGTATAATTTTCAGCATTTTGGGTTGGTTTGGGCCCTATTTCTTGGGTGTTTTTGACTTGTCCTTTTTATTTTACTTTAGAGCAATTCTCTACTACTATAAATAGACCCAAACCATTTTACTCTCATTACTTTTCCTCCTCTTTTCCTCTCAAACCGTGATTTCTCTCTTCTCTCTCTAAAACTTGACTTTTCGCACCTAGATCTCTAGATCTGCTCACCTAGAGTGATCTTTTCACCATGGTGCTTTGAGATTAAGTGTAAATCTTGTCAAGAGCTTCGTTTTGATCCAAGTAGAAGTTGGTTTTGACATCTTTGGAATTTCAACCTTGTTTTGTTCATCTTCTCTTCTAAGCTTGAGGTAGGGATTTTCTTTGAGTTATATATATGTTTTTGCAAGATCTAGATGATTTTCGAAATCATCATTTGATTAGTTTTGAAAATTGATTGTTGATTCAAGAAGATGAGTGATTTTGAAAGTGAGTTTACTTTCTTTTCTTTTAAAATAGAAATTGAGGGTTTTTGAACTATATTGATAAAAGAAAGATGTTTTTGGTGAGATCTTCTCAAATATTTAAAGATGAATGGTTTTTGGTGAGAAAACCTAGAAATTGGGGATTTTTAATAAAGATGTTGAAAATCTTTAGAATAAGTTGTTATATTTATTTTGTGTGCCAAAATAAATTATGTTTGAAAAGTGTTTATTTATTACATATAAATGATGGTTTTTCATGAAAAAAGAGAATTGTTGAAGTTTTGGAAATTGTTGTTTAAAAGTGTTGATATAGTTTTGAAATAACTAAGTTGTTAGAAATGTTTGAAATGTGGGAACTATGTTATCCCTTGGATGAATTGAAATAAAAATATTTATTCATTTTGTGAAATTGCATTGAAAGTGGAAGAAATATTGCATTGTATTATTAATCATTGCATTGGCACATCAATTCATTTGATAATGAAGAGCTTTGAAATTTAATTTGAAAACTTTGCATTTAGAAAAGAATGTTGAGAAACAAGTTTTCATGAAATGGCTTTAGGATAAATACGGTGATAAGTCTTGAAAGGTAGTGTAGATTAGAGGTGTCGAGCCTTCCAGTTAATACTGGTAAAAATGACAAATTGGTAGTACTTAGATAGTCTACTTGCAAACACCGACCTATGGATTTACGGAGTTGTATTTACCGCCCCTTGAATAAAATTGATAAATGTTGAACAGTTGAAATTGCATGACATCATTAAGTATGATGGTTTTCAAAAGATGAAGACGAGTTTTATTTTCAAAAGTGCATAGCATAGCATGTACACTCATCTCTTGAGACTTGCATAAAATGTATATACTTTATTAAGGATTTCCTACTGGGCTTTATGCTCACCCTATGGGATTTTTGTGCAGAAAAAAGATGTGGTGATTCCTCCTAACTTAAGGGGTGGAAGTGTGTGTGTTGGGAGTACAATGCTCTCATTTTGCGTGACACTGATTGTAAGCCAAGGGCTTGTATGTATGGGTTTGAATAACCATTATGTGTAACCGGGCTTAAGCCTTAGAAACTTATAAACCCTTTGGGGTATTTATTTGTTCATTTACTTGTTGTCAGATTAATGTATTATCACATGAGGAACCATTTACATTATAAAATGCAAGTGTGGGATTGTATGATTGGTTTTCCTTTATAAAAAAAAAAAAAGGCCATGATTATTGTATTATTATTTGGGTATGAAAATTGGGCGTTACAAATTGGTATCAGAGTGTACCAGGTTTGAATACTTTGGGTACGTGGGAAGTGGTTAGTACCACAATGGGTTTGTCTCGCTTGATATAGACATTAGCATGTCTTGTATGCTTATGTGATAACATGCTTATGTGATTATGTGGGTATGGAATTTAGTTCCTAAGATGTTGATTGAGTCTACGGGTTTTTGGAAGTCCTATTAGAAGAGCACTTGATTACTGCTATTTCTAATTGGAACGCTAGCAACGCCGTGGGACGGTCGTTATCTAGGAAGGAAATTCGTATGTGCTTATGTGATTACATGCCTATGTGGAGTGACTTATTGTTGTCCAATGTATTAGGACACAAGTGAGTTAGCTTCAGCACATTTGTAAAAGTGCTAATACTTGTGGTTATCTTTATTAGGATGCCTAAACGAGGAAGTGACGATTTCCCTCCTTCCAAACGGGAAGGATTACGGAAACAATTCGTGGAATTGCGCCAAGGTACTACACCTTTGGTACAATTTGAAGCATGGTTTACTAACCTGTCAAGATTTGCTCCATAGTTGGTAGAGACTGAGGAACTTCATTGTTCGGAGTTTGAAAGTAAATTGTGTGACGACATCCGAGAAAGGATTACCGGGTCTTGGCATAGGAGTTATAGTACGCTTGTTGAAGCGGCAGCTCACATAGAGGCAGTGGTATTAGCCATGAGATAGAGTATGGAGGAGGCCATTTCGGCGACTCCTATAACTCGGGTTAGTGGTAGGCCTTTTAAGAGGCAGAGGGGTTTCAACTCACAACAGCCTCAGGGAGTACAGTCTAGATCCACTTTTCCAGTACCGAGTTTGGGTTCCAAGAGGAGTGGCCAGGGAGACTTCTCTTGTTTTAAGTGTGGACAGTTAGGCCACAAGTCTCTCGTTTGTCCTCAGAGAGGAAGAGGGCAGCAAGCAACATCATCTTCGGCTCGTTTTTAGAGCCAGAGTCCGGGGAAAGGCCAGCCGCTCACTTATTATCAGTGCAGGCAGGCAAGGCACCTGAAGAGGTTTTGTCCACAGTTGGGTGGCACACCTGGTGCATCTGGTTCGAGACAGACACAGAGTCACCAGCCATCATTTCAGTACAGGCCTCGAGGACCAATCAGGGAGCCTCTTCGGCTCAGTCGGTGCATCAGGCTCATGCTCCGAGAGGTGAGCAGGTTGAGCAGAGACCTACTAGGTGTGTGTACGCAGTTGCGGCACCAAATTTCATACCTGCTTCTTCTGTAGTGAGAGGTACCTTTTTGTTTTGTAATTCAGTTGCTAATGTGTTGATTGATACGGGTGCATCCTATTCTTTTATTGCTTCTACATTTGCATCGATTTTGGGTTTGGAGTTGGCACAGTTAGCATCTCCTATTTGTGTAGAGTCACCTATTGGTGGTGAGGTTATCTTGAAACAGGGATGTCGGGGTTGTGACATCGAGGTTGTTGGTCGTCAATTACCTTTTGCATTTGTATTACTAGACATGCCTAGTTTTGATGTCATATTGGGTATGGACTGGTTATCGTCATACCGGGCTGTTATAGATTGTTATCATCAGAGAGTTATAGTTTGCACCTCGAGTGGTGATTGTTTTTACTTTCTGGGAAACCGTGTTGATAGGGTCTTCTCACCAGTCTTTGACCCTCATGGTAGGAACAAGTTTAGTGGCCTTCTTGCAACACTCTCCATGGTAGGAACCGTGTTGATTGTTTAGTGGCCTTTTTGCATCTCTTGAGACTTGCATAAAATGTATATACTTTGTTAAGGATTTCCTACTGGGCTTTGTGCTCACCCTACAGGATTTTTGTGCAGGAAAAGATGTTGTGATTCCGCCTCACTAAAGGCGTGGAAGTGTGTGTGTCGGGAGTACAATGCTCTCATTTTGCGTGACTCTGATTGTAAGCCAAGGGCTTGTATGTATGGGTTTGAATAACCGTTATGTGTAACCGGGCTTAAGCCTTAGAAACTTGTAAACCCTTTGGGGTATTTATTTGTTCATTTACTTGTTGTCAGATTAATGTATTATCGCATGAGGAACCATTTACAATATAAAATGCAAGTGTGGGATTGTATGATTGGTTTTCCTTTTAAAAAAAAAAGGCCATGATTATTGTATTATCATTTGGGTATGAAAATTGGGCGTTACAAATTTTCCTACTCAAAGTAAAATAAATGAGTAATCTAGGGGGTTATCTCCATAACCATATCATGCTTTCTTAATACGTTTACCACCCAAATGACCACCGTATATGATGAAACAATGGTATCATTTACAATTAAAATGTTGAGCATTTATTAAATGTCAAACTCTTCCTTTTTCGAATAAGTTTATGGCGTTTTTTGTAATAACTCCGAACCTATGCATGCTAATTACATTTTGTCTATTGTCACGGGTCCTATTTGACATGGGAAAGCTGGCCACGACATTCTACAATGGTTCTGGGGCTGTTTTGCATTTTCGCCCCCTTAACGCCCTTTTTCGGTTAAGTTAATAGGCGTTTTCAGCTCAAATTCCCAACCTACGTGCGCTAATGACATTCTGACTATTGTTACAGGTCCTATATGTCATGAGGAAGCTGTCCGTGACATCCATACGGTTGTTCTGGGGCTGTTTCGCTTTTTCACACCCTTAACGCCTTTTTTCGGGTTAAGTTTAAGGCATTTTCGGCTCTAACTCCCAACCTACATGTGTTAATTACATTTCGTCAATTGTCACAAGTTTTATTTTTCACGGGGAAGGTTTCTGTGACATCCATATGGTGGTTCAGGGGCTGTTTCGCATTTTCACCCCCTTAACGCCCTTTTCGGTTAAGTTTAAGGCGTTTTCGCTTTAACTCCCAACCTACGCGTGCTAATTACATTCCTCTATTGTCACAGGTCCTATTTGTTATGGGGAAGTTGGCCGTGATATCATATGTTGGTTCAGGGGCTGTTTCGCAGTTTCGCCCCCTTCACGTCCTTTTTCGGTTAAATTTAAAGCGTTTTCGGCTCTAACTCCCAACCTAGACATGCGAATTACATTCCATCTGTTTTCACAGGTTCTATTTGTCATAAGGAAGCTGGCCGTGACATCCCAGGGCCTGTTTTACATTTTCGCCCTCTTAACGCCCTTTTTTGGTTAAGTTTAATGCATTTTCGGCTCTAACTCCCAACCTACGCGTGCTAATTACATTATGTCTATTTTCATAGGTCATATTTGTCATAGGAAAGGTGGTTGTGACATCTGTACAGTGGTTTGAGGCTGTTTCTCATTTTCACCCCTTAATGCCCTTTTTCGATTAAGTTTAATGTGTTTTCAGCTCTAACTCCCAACCTACACGTGCTAATAACATTCCGCTTGTTGTCACACGTGCTATTTGTCATGGGGAAGATGGTTGTGACATTCATACGGCGGTTTGAGGGCTGTTTTGCAGTTTCGCCCCGTCACGTCCTTTTCGACTAAGGGCACGCTAATTAAGGTGTTTTGCCACATATCCTATGTGTTTTTTTTTTTTTTTTTTTGGTTTATCATTTAACGAAATTCCATCGTTATGATAACATGGGAAATTTGAATCATTAAAAATTCTCTTTGCTCCTCTCTTTTTTTTACATAATTAATGATTTAGTTAACAAATTAATGTCACATTTCTTTTCTCCTCTTATTTGTATAATGTCAAAACAATTCCAAGTTCTGCAAAACAATATTGTCAATGTGTAGTATTTTTGTAGAACTTTTACTACCATGTGAATGAAATTCTTCTTAACAAATAGGACGATGACCATCTAAACCTTGCAACAGAGTTGTGAATCGTAAAACCACATTGTTTTGATGATTAAGTTGTTCTTGTTACGCCTCCCTTGCTTTTTCTCATTCTTCTACTTGTTTCATCATCTTCTCTCTTTCCCTTATCATCTCTTCACGATCTCTCTGGCTCTTCTTTCTCCTTCATCAACTCTTCGTGATCTTTATCGAGTTCCTCATGAAGAACCTCCATCTCGACTCTCATTGCCTCCATATGTTTGTCATGAGCCTGTGCCGCACTATTATATGGCGAAAAGGGTCGTGGGCCAATGCCAAATTCATGCAAGTAATTCTTTTTCTGACCAAGCACTTGCCATGAGAGTTCTTCCTGTGTCAATGGCATCCCCGCTTCCATGGCTGCCACTTATAGATTCACCATCTCATCCTGTCATTACACAAAAAAGTAGACTATTCAACAAACACACAAGGAATAACATGCAATTTTGTGTCAATATACTAATTAATGTTAAATACAATTGCACAAAGAGTTCAATACTTATATGTAGCTCACTACATTTGGGATGAATCCATTCGTTAGTCTTCTTCGGCTTGTGTGATTTCACATAAAATTTTGAAAAATCCAACTCTCCATTCTCACCTACCTGTTAATTTCAAATAACAAAATTAATTCCTCAAAGTATTAACCATGACTTTTGGTTACATGAATGATTCATATATTTTTCAAATGAACAATTTCTCACCATGTTCGACATTGCTATTGGAAATGATCGAGATCCACTTGTATGATTGTATGGTAGCATACTTCTATTTGCTTTATTGGCTTTTGATCGTTTCTAAAAAAATGTAGGGATTCAACAATTATTACATATCAAGGCATAATACAATTTTAAAGCAATAGAGTGGTTTATAAATGTTTCATACCAAATGAGATTCATCTTTCCAAGCCACATCAATCATATGTTTCTAATCGTCCAAGAAAACTCCTATAAGCGGATGAGTATAGGGGTCATCAACACCCTTTTCTTCAAGTTCAAGGAAATATTGCTTTAGGTTGTACCTCAAATCTTTGTACCAGAGATACACCTTTCTATCAACGATCTCTTGAGCTTGTCCTGCAAGTATAAATATGCAAAGTATTACATAAATTAATTGTAGCAATTACAAATATAAGCAATGAAGACATTTAGTTCAAGGTTAATAATTACTAGCATAGTTTGTACAACAGCATCTTTGATATTCTAATCAATTTTGTTCCATGACTTCATGCCCTTGAGAGGACACAACCGCCTAATTTGTAATCCCAACTCATTTGCTGTTGGGGTGGTATTCCCTCCAGTCATTGCATTCAATAGGCGATTAACATAAACATGCAGTTTCTCCCCTTTGTTGCTAGCATTTTTTTTTTTTTTTTTTGCACTCATTTTCCTAGGGTAGGTCCGCGTACACGAGTTAACCTAGTTTTCCCTTGTAAAGAATGGGCAACAAGTCACACATTCAAATTGCAAATAGTGTCCCAAATGTATAATTGACAATAATTTAGTACAATGGTCTTACCTATGCCATGAGCCTGTGTCTCTTCCACAACTGTTTGTGTGTCATCCAGTGGCTGCGTCTCATCGGAAAAGGTGAGCGAGGTGGCAATGTCATGTGCAAATGTTGTTGAGGCTGATGCATTGTTGCCACTTGCTGGTTTCTTACGCCGACCTGTCTTCATCCCAAGAACCATGCTGCTAGCTACAATATGTTTGCAAACATGATATACATTAAGTAAAACATCACATACATCATCGATATTTTCAGCAATATTGATTATTTACAGAAGCTAAATCATTCAAAAAATTACCATGTAACACAATAGGAAAAAAAACTTCATCATGCTTGTCAAAGAAAGATGTTGTACGTAAACCAATGGCAAGCATAAATTTCAAATAAAAGGGTTCATCAATTTAAGAGGTTCAACATTGCAAAAAATATTACAACTACATCTCGAAAATGAAAAACATGAGGTCTCATCGCACTACATAAAAGATAAAGAACAAAAGCAGTCTCATCATTTTCCCCATTACATCAACAAAAGAAAGACAAAAAAACAAAATAAGAAGGACTACCAAGAACACATATTCAAATTTAGAACCCATACACTAAGACTCTATGTCCATATCTGTATCAAAATCATTTTTAAGCTCATCTCCTTTTTCAGCGTCACCCTCCATTGTTGGTTCATCTTCATCATCACAGATGAAGTCATTTCCCATAACAACCTCGGGTTGCACACGGTTATCAGATTGCAAAACTTCTATTGGAATAATTTCAGCATCAATATCATCTCAACGCAAAACCACATCGTCATCCATAGCCTCAGTTGGTACAACATCAATGCTTTCATCTTGTTGGAACACATCATCAGGTTCTGGCACATCCAGCTCTGGCACATCCCAAATTCTTTGATGTTGGAATTTTTCTACTACTCTCCAATTGGCTTATAACTTCGTATCATGTAACACAAACAAGTCATCTTTATACCATCGACTTCTTACATCAATAGTAGTCAAATATGGTTCAACTCGCAAAGTTCTGCTACTACCGATGTTATACCATTCACATTGGAATAAAACAACAGATGCCTAAACAAATATGTCATTTCCCAAACTTTGCAAATATAGCCTTAGAACTTTATCAATTGGCCTTCATGGTCTCCTTCCACTACCAATCCACTATTTTGACTTTTACGATGGTTGTCATGGTCGAGAGTATGGAATCGGATGCCATTACAAATACATCTCGAATATGTGTTCACTAAGCCATTAGGACCATTTGCTAATGCCCACATCTCATCGGTTGCTTCGGGGTGACGTGTTGTTCCGCAATTGGTTCATCTACATTAAAAAAAATTTTAATAAATCAAAATTAAAAAAAAAAAGTGTCATGTTAAAACTATATTATAAGGAATTTTAGCTTACGCGATCTTTGAACCATTTAGGAAATTCTTTGGATTGTCTCTTGGCAATGTCGCATGCACTTCCATGTTGTTGCAACAACATCTTGTGTTCCCTAGTTAATATAATATAATTCATAAGTAATTTGAAGAATGATTACTAAAAAAAAGCATATAGCGCACATATAGTACATCGAAAGGTTCGAGTCGTACTCTAGATATTCTTCTACTTCTGAGTTGTTGTGTAGGACAAACCAATGAGCCATTTTGTGAGCAGATAGAGACATATCGATTGCCCTTGTGAGTAGACCAAACGAACGAACATTTTGAGTGAAAACCGCCAACCTCGAGCCATTGTCACCCCCGGCATAGTTCCTTTCTTCTTGATTAAACACCATTTCAACTCCATCCAAATATATTGAACAAATCGTCATACACTCTTTGAAAATGTAAATCTCCACAATGGAACCTTCTGGCCGAGCTTTATTGCTAACAAATCCTTTCAGAAGTCCAAGCATCCTACATGGCGATATGATTTGAATGTCAATATTTACATGTTGTACTATATTTAAATAAATATGAAAGAGGACTCATGGTATTACCTCTCAATGGGATACATCCATCGATATTGCATAGGCCCTCCAAGCATAGCCTCATGAGGCAAACGAATTGCCAGGTGGACCATGACATCAAAAAACATAGGAGGAAAAATCTTCTCAAACTTACAAAGTATAAGTACGATTTTTTCCTCTAATTTCTCAAAATCAGTCACCCTCAATGTCTTTGAGCACAACTATTTGAAAAAAGCTCCCAACTCAAAAAGTGCGGTCTCAATGTCCTTGGAAAGTGTAACAACCCTCATCACTGATCACTGATTACCTACCGATTACTGCTAAACTGAGACTGATTAAGATTGGTAATTGAACTGATTGAAATACTGAACTGACTGACCGAAATCTGAAACTGATTGATTGACTGTATCTGTTTAAATGCATTTCTATCTGTTGCCTGTTTGATTATCTGTTCATGTTTTTATGTTTGAACTGCAAATTGAAGGCCTTATCGGCGGCCGAATCTGAAATTGATTGATGTTCTGTGTTAATTAGAATTTATGTGAATTTATGGCATATTTAATTGAAATGTGTTTTGGTATGATTAAATTGGATCAATATTGATGAATTGTATAAGTTGGCTTTAATTACAACTTTGCCACCACTAGGGGGCCACTTACTTGACATATTTGAGCCTCCTTACACTCAAACAAAACATTTTCATCAGCTCATTTCCCTTGCCTTAGCCGACCAAGAGAGAGAGAGGGAGAGAAAGTGAGTTCCTTCTTGTGTTTTGCTTGGAGAATTAAAGAAATTGAAGTGTAGATTGTCAACTGAGCTTCTAGACTTGTAATAGAGGACCATAGGTAAGGATTTAACCTCTTAATTGTGTCTTTAAGCTTGTTCTTACATGATTCATGTCAAATTTAGTGGATTGAGTCATGAAATAGCTTCATATGTTGATTTGAGTTAGAATTCATGCATGCATGTGTTTATCCTTGCATTGTGAGGTTTGATTTCATGGAAATCTTGCATGCATGTTCATGTTTATGTTATAGACCATGTTTTCATCTTGGTTTTGAAAGAATTGGCTCACTTGAGCAAGTATTTGAAGCTTTGAATTGATTTAAATCCATGCATGTTCATTTGAGATCATGTTCATGAAATTTGGTTTGAAATTGGATTTAATTGAAACACCCTTGGGCTTTGATTTATCAAATTGATCCTTGAAACATGTAATATTATGAGTTTTGAAGTGTTTTCCAGAAAATTAGCCCAAGAGGATCGAAATTTATGCATTTAAACTTGGTTTTGAGCTTGAGGTTCAAATCTGGAATTTCCAAATTTTGGACCCACGCTCGAGCGTACACTCTGTGATCATGATTTCCGCTCGAGCGAGTAAAGTGACGCTCGAGCGTGAAATGCGTGCATCCAGTACTTTGCATGGGCTTACAGTCCGCTCGAGCGAGAGAATGCACGCTCGAGTGAGGACTTGTGTCTCACGCTCGAGCGAGGGTCGAGCGCCCGTCGAGCGTGAATTTTGAGCATCCAGTATTTTCACTGTAGCTTGCAGTCCGCTCGAGCGACAGAAGTCACGCTCGAGCGGAGCTCCTTTGTCTGCATGTCCGCTCGAGCGTAGAAAGCCACGCTCGAGCGAGACCCCTGTTTTCTGAAAATTCTGAAACTATTTTCTAAGTGCATCTTTGCATCCTCATTTCCATCCTAGGCATTCTTAGGCCTAGTTTAAGGCATCTTAATGAGGATATAGATGTAGAACACACCGAGGCAATTAGGGATTAAGTTATCATCTTTCCCAACTATGTAGCTTAGTGTGTGTTCGTTCTGTAAACTGTGTAGGGTTGGCGACTGGAGACGCGCTCTAGCTTTACTGTAACCCAGAACTCTGTGAGTAACAATTGTGTAAAGATATGTTCAACTGAGAATGTTTTCTTACTGTTTAACTGAACTGTTTTCTGAACTGATACTGTTAATTGAATGAATGTATGTCCTATATTCTGAATTGTATTATGGCATCCTTAGCAACTACTGTTTACTGTTACTGTTACAGAGATCTCTGTCGGTTCCCTCGTTGAAACCACTACTGTTTACTGATTGATGGCCATCATTGACTGTTCGGTCTTTTAAGACCTACTGTTTACTGTACTGTTATGCTAATGGATGTACCACATATGACTGTACTGACTGAATGACTGAAATACTGGTTTAATGAACTGTTTTCATTACTGTAAGGACATTCATTCTAAACCCCTTTACGCATTATATTATTCACTAGGATTTAGCTCACTACTCATATATATATGTAGGTGTACAGGCACCAGACCGCGGCTAGGAGCGTCGGGGTAAACTCCAGTTTTGTCAAGCCAACTACTGTGCCTCACTGCGAGGTTCCGAGCCTGTCTAGCTATGGCTTAGGGGTGTTTTAACTTCCCCCATCTGTCTCCGTATCTGTTTTGTAATCTGTATAGACTGTTACTGTACTGTTTAATAGGGATTAAGTCCCTGTTCTGAATGGTTGTAAATGTTGTATACACTGTTTTGTCACTGACTGCATATATGTATGAAAAATCTTTTTGCATACAGACTGTCACAGCTCATTGGACATTGTTTATTTACTGTATTGGCTTCCGCCAGGCCCCTGTACTCTGTATTACTATATTACTGTTAAGCAGGCCTTCGGTAATCTCGGATTATTGGCCGATTACGGTGCTAAACCCATAGGGGCGGGTTTGGGTCGTGACAAAAAGGTATCCATGCATCCCAATTAGAAGTAATCATTGTAGAAGGACATGACAGTCATGACTTTTGAGGCCAGCTAATTTTCCACCATAAGCAGTGACACAGTTGGATATATTTGTTGCATAGCCATTAGGGTGCTTAATCGATTTCAAGAAATCACAAAAACCTTGTCTCTCTACCAGGGACAATATGTATGATGCTGGAGGCTTCTCGAATGAGCCGTTAGAACGCCTCTTCAAGTGTAACTCCTTTCGTATTCGCATGTCCTCTAAATCCAAGCGTGCTTTATCTGTGTCCTTGTTCTTGCCATCTATGCTCAATAGTGTCCCAACCAGATTGTCACATATATTTTTTTCTATGTGCATGACATCAAGGTTGTGTCAAAGCTTCAGCGTTTTCCAATAGGGTAGGTCGAACATAATGCTTCTTTTTGTCCAATTGGAAGTTGGATTTTCATTCCTTTTTCTTTTCCAGTTGTTTGGATGCTTTCCATACTGCCTGTATGTCCTAGAATCAATTTGCTCCAGTATTTGTTCTCCCAATAACTCCACAGGTTTGGACCGATTCTCAATTTGACCATTAAAGAGCTTACTCTTTCGCCAATTATGGTTCTCAGGTAAGTAGCGGCGGGTACCCATATACCCTATCTTATTTCGCAGACTTTGAGATGATGCATCCACGTTACAATTAGGGCAAGCCAAGTAACCTTTTGTAGTTCAACCAGATATGTTACCGTACGCAGGGAAGTTATTAATGGTCCACATGACTGATGCATGCATTCTAAATATTTGACTATTTGAGGCATTATATGTTTGCACACCATGCTCTCACAAATTCATTAACTCCTCCAGCAATGGTTGCAAGTAAACATTGATGTCTCTTCCAGGTGCGGATGGACCGAGAATAAACAATGACATCATCACAAATGGCTCTTTCATACACTTCCACGGGGGAAGATTGTAAGGCATTAAAATTACGAGCCACGTGTTATATAATGTGCTCATATTTCCAAACGGATTGAAACCATCCATGGCAAGCCCTAACCTTAGATTTCGGGGTTCCACGGAAAATGTAGGATGCTTCCTATCAAATTCCTTCCATGCCTGACCATCAGCTGGATGCCTTCATATTCATTCCATCATCTACACGCTTCTCTTTGTGCCATCTCATATCTGCGGCTGTTTTTTTCGACATGTACAACATCTTCAACCTCAATGTCAAAAGAAAGTATCTCAATATTTTGTGAGGAATTTTTTTACCACTCTTATCGTTCAACTTGTATCTAGACTCCTTACACGTAAGGCAATTCTCCAGTTTTGCGTTCTCTTTCCAAAATAAAATACTATCATTCTTGCATGCATGAATGACCTCGTATCCCAAACCTAATTCACGTAAGAACTTTTTCGCTTCATAAAGGGTCCATGGAACAGTTTCATCACACATTGGTAGAATGTCTTTGAAAACTTGCACAACCATATTAAAAGATTTGTTACTCCATTTATTATACACCTTAACGTGAAGCATCTTAATAACGAAGGACAACACAAAGAACTTTTCACACTCGGGGTAAACTTTGCATCGAGCATTATCAAACAACCTAATGAACTTCAATAAATTTTCTCTCTCCGAGCTATCTTCTTCTTTGTCGATATGATCATCCATGAGGCCACTCATGTAAATCTCTTCCAACATAACAAGCAACTCACCCAAATTATCGTCATTGTCAAAGGAAGCAGCTCCATCTCTTTGACCATCATCGTTTGACCCAATCGGCTAATCATGACACATAGGAACATGTTCCCCGTAGTGCACCCAAGTTCTATAAGAACACGCGATTCCTCTTCGAATCAAGTGTAGCCATACAACATCTCGACTATGTTTTGTGTCATTCAAGCAATCAACACACAGACAACGAATGTTATCCTGTGGACCTAAATTCTTCGTAGCAAAGTCAATAAATGACTTAACACCTTGTTGATACTCTTTACTTTCAACCTATCTTTTATCATCATCCAACTCTTGTCCATCTTTTGAACCCTACAAACCAAGCAAAGATTAACGTATGAATGGACACCAAATAAACAAAAATATTCAACAATGGAATTGAGTGTCTTTTATCATCATCCAACTGTTGTCCATCTTTTCAACCTATCTTTTAGTTTTCACTTATTTGCAACATTTATTACAATTTGAAAACACATGCTTTAGGAATTCTATTCAAAAGTTAGGGTGAAACAGCTAACTATTTAGACTATACAAGTAGAACACAAACAAGGAGGGCTAAAAAAGAATGAGAAATTTCACCGAACACAACCATTGTAAGTAGAAGAAACAACCAAGCTATCATCAAAGGTTACGAACCCACGAACCCTAAGTCGTAATGGAGTAACCTTACCATTGTGCCAAGGTCCATCTCAAGCTAGAGGGTACACTTTGATTAAAATGTTCTTTTGCCGGTGACTCTTAACCTTTCCCTTGAACAGGTTCCCAACTGCCCCATCCCTTTTCTGTCAAAATTTGTTTCTTTTCCTTAACTTTCCTCTTTGGGGATGGTTATTTAATAGAATGGTTGTTGATGAATTTAAGGATTTGTTTTACACTGCCTAACAACATAACCTTTTGGAGTAGTCTACTGTGCATTAATATCTCACTAACCACCCCATAATTATAGTCATTCATTCCTTTTGGCCAAGTCATAGACAAAGTATGACAACACATAATAGACAGTAGCAATTAACAAAAGGAATAAACATTTAGGGCCAATTTATTACTACTTTTCTTGAAAGACATCTTGACTTGAGAATCTCTAATAAAATTGCAAACAGGGGCCTTCAAAGTTTCTAAAAACATCATAACAGTTCCATTTTCCTTCTTTTTCTTAACAAAACTAGAGAATGAAGGCAAACAAAAATACACACATACATATATATATATATATATATGTAAATCTGGCCAAAACAAACTTAATTAAAAAGCATATAACTTAATTAAATGTTTCTTCAAGTAGATTCACTTAGCTAAACAAAAATGACATGAATATAGGCTCGATATAGCTCAAGAGAACAATCAAATGAAAGAGATTGATATGAATAAAGCGAACAGGTCAAACCAATTTGAACCTAATTTCACTCCTAGACATCTATTTGATACAAATTAGCAAACACAGCGCAAAGAGAGAACAGGTCCTATATTTCACAACATAATATCACGGATTGATGGATCTGAAACACGAATGGAAAGCAAATGACACAATTCATAAGTATAGAAACGCAATACAGAGCTCCAAGGTAGGGATCGAATCATAGAAAAGAAAAATGAATGCCAAAGTTCTACATTTGGTTTAAAGTTTGTAATCCATTTGGGTTTCCCACATTTGCTTCAGTTTTTCTCACTATCTTGACTGAAAGTGGACTATACATTTTGTACAAGTTAATTACTGTTACTAAATTAGAATTAGAATACCCCACTCATGTCCCAAATTCTTGCTCATGAGCTTGAATTTGGGATTTATGTCTACAAATCAACACAAACCCTATACCAAGTGTAGGAAATCAACACAACATGAACTCAAAATCAACACCAAATTAAATAACAAAAATCATATAAAGCCCTAGGGCAAGTGTGAGAAATAGAGAAATAGAGAGAGAGAGAGAGAGAGACCAAGATGAACAGAGAGGTAGAGAGAGCTCCATCGACAGAGAGAGATAGAGATTGAGAGCGACAAAGAAGAAGAGAGACGGACAGCGACAGAGCGAGAGAAACATACCTGTGATTAAGTTGCGTTGGTGATTTACAAGTGGCGGTGGCAGTGGCGATGTGCGACGGTGGTGAACGTTGGTGGCCAGCGACGGTGGTGAGCGAGGGTGAGGCTTGGTAGTGTCAACAGAGAGCGAAAATTGTTTGAGACAATGTATATCGTGTGCATGTGTGTGTGAAACAGACATATTGGGCGCCAAATTAATTGGTTTCCCATTTTAAAAAAAAGTTCAACTTTTAGCAACTATTTCGCATTTTTTTCGCCAAATAGTAATGAATAACAACAACCTGCTTTGCAGCCAAAAGATTATGTATTAGCGACTAATGTATTGGTAGCCAAAAGTATCATCTGGCTACTTTTTTTTTTCGTCGGCAAAAATTAAATATACACCGACTAAATTGTTTAGTCACCAAAAAGTGTAAAAAATGTCCATAATATTTGGCAACTAAACTATATTTTTGTCATCAAATAAGCTTATTCAACGACTAAACCTAGAATTAGTGGCATAAAATATAGACTTTTGTTGACTAATTGTTTTTTAGTAGCCCATAACTATATATTTAGTGACTAAATTTTTTTTTAGTCGCTCTCAACTAAATTAAAATGGTAGCTAAAATTTGAACCTTTGGCAACTATGAAAAAAATTAGTCGCCAAAAGGACTATTTTTGGCGACTAAATTTGTTTTGGTCGCCAATTTTGGTCGCCAAATGTGTAGTTTGTTGTAGTGTATAGATTTCCTCAACTCAAGTTGTGGTGGCGGTTCTTAAGTTGGATGATATTTTTCAATTTTGGGCTCAACTTCATTTGGAGTAACATCATCATCTACATCTTCAAGAGTTAGCTGCACATCTCCCCATTTTCATCATCCACCGAAGATGAAGGAGATAGATCCATGTCAACAAGCTCACTAGTTTTTGGCTTTGATTGATCACCTTTGCCAAAGTCTTCAGTTGTTTGATCTTCAAGAAACACAACATTACGGCTTTGAATAACTTCCTTGTTGACCAGATCCTACAATTTATGACCAAATTCATCACGCCCATAGCTAAGAAAAATGCTATGTCTTCACTTACTATCAAGCTTGAACCTCTCATCCTTTGGAATGTGAACAAAGGCTCGGCAACCAAACACTCTTAAGTGCTCATAAGACACATATTTGCTGGTCCAAACTCTTTCGGAACATCACCATTCAAAGGATATGAATGAGACAAATCGATCACGTTAACTGCTGTCCTCATTGCCTCACCCCCAAACGATCTTGGCAATTTACCATGTGAAAGCAAGCAATTTGTTTTTTCCATAATGGTGTGGTTCATCCTTTCAGCAACACCATTTTGTTAAGGAATCTTTTTAACTGTTTTTCACTGTCTTTTGATGCCAAATACTTTGGCTATGACAATACTCATCAAATGGCCCAATGTATTCACCACCATTGTCTATTTGGATGCACTTCAATTTCAACCTCATTTCTCTTTTAACCATGGCCGAAAATGCTTAAACAAATTTAGAACTTGATCTTTAGTTTTTAGTGCAAAAGCCCAAACTTTCCTTGAATAATCATCAATGAAAGTAACAAAATAAAGTGCACCACTATGTGTTCTAACTTTCTGTACTAACCCTGACCCATGATTAACGTTAATTCATGCTTAATTCCGCCTAATGAATAATTGAAGTGAAATGCTGCATCATATGTTGCTTATGTGTGTGTATATATCTGTTTAACATAGAAAGATTTGTTCATGTTTTCATTTCGGTTTGCGAATTGAAGGCCTATTCGGCATCCGATTCAAAAATTGACTTGATTTATGTGTTAATTGGAATTTTTAGAATTTTATGGTGGGTTTAATTGAAATTCATTTCGGAAGTAATTAGTGCTCAATTAAGACTAATTAACGAATTCCTTAAATCCAAGCCTAACTAAGGCACTAGTGGACTTTTATATGCACCTATACACTCTCATTTCATTCTTTTTTAGCTACAAATGTGAGGAAAGGGAGAGAGACCAAAAGTGAGAGTGAGTTCAATAAGGGAAAAGGGGTAACTTGCAAGAAATTGTTGAGAGTGAAGAGCATTTGAGAGTTTCAACTTCAACACTTGTGAACTCAAGTCTCTAGGTAAGAATTTTATCCTTAAGCCTTAAAATCTAGACTATAATGCATGAACACAAGAGAATTATGTTGATTGATGCAAGAATTGAGTTAGAAATGAAGAGTATTGAGCCATACCATGCATGCATGCATGCATATCTTCTCACATTTTGAGTTTAATTTCCAAGAATTCCCTCATGCATGTCTTGAATTCATCTTAATTTTGGGAAATCAACAAGTTTCATGTTGTTTTGTTGCACTTGATCATGTTTTGAGAAGCTTAAGTTCAAAGAAATTCATGCATGTCATGTTCATAGATCATTCATAAATTTTAAGTTGAATTTTTGCACAATTGGCAAGTTATTTGGCCATGATTTCTTGAAAAGATCCTTAATTCATGATTTATTATGAATTCCTAAGTGTTCCTCAAGTTTTGGCCCAGAAAAATCAAGTTTTGATGCTTAAAGATTGAGTTTTGAGCTTTGGAAGCAAATCTGGAAATTCCAAAATTCTGCTTCCACGCTCGAGCGTAAGAGTCCATACTCGAGTGACCACTCTGAGTGTGTGCACTTCCGCTCGAGTGACCATAAGTCTCACGCTCAAGTGAGGATCGAGTGTCCGTCGAGCATTAAAATCAAGCAACCAGTACTTTTTCAAAATTTACAGACTGCTCGAGCGAAAGAAGTTACGCTCGAGCGAACCCTCACGTTTTGCATGTCCGCTCAAGCAAGGAAAGCTGCGCTCGAGCGTGGACCCTGTTTTCAGCAAGTTCTAAAAAATGTTTTCAAGTACATTTTTGCTTCCTCATTCCATCCTAAGCATTCGTAGGCCAAGAATAAGATACCATAATAAGGATAAAGGCTAGAAACACACTAAGAACAAATGAAATAAGTTATGTACACTCCTAGCGTGTGTTTCAATGTATGTATCTGCTATGTTATGTAGGTCACGCGCCGCAAGACATCTGATTTGCTTATTCTGTCTGTTTACCTTGGAGCCTCTGTTATCTGTGAGTAATAACTTTGTAAAACTATGTTCAATTATAAGTATTTTCTGAATGATATAAGATGATCTGTTTCTATTTATATTATTTTCTGCATGAATGAATGGTTGTCCAATGTTTCTAAAATATATTCATGGCATTCTTAGCTCCAAATGACATCTGTTATATGTTCTGTTACGTCCCAAATATGGGTCAACTATATGTCTCATGAGCCAACTATTATGGATCCTTATGTATACGTCCCTTTATGGGCCAACTGTATGTCTCATGAGCCAACTATACCGTCTCCGTGCACGAGAGTCAACTGTATGCCTTTATGGCCGTTCCTTTATGGGTCAACTATTTCTGTTAGTACTAATGAATGTGCCACGTATGATTAACTGTAAGTTATAATTATGAATACGACTCTGAAACTGTATCTGTTATGTACTATGATTTCTGAACATAATTACGAATTCATTTATGACAACTATTGAATTCGATTTTCTGTAACTGTTATGGACAACATTCATTAAACTACTTTACTCTGTTATTATTCACTGGGCTCCAACTCATTATTTATATTATGTATGTAGGTAAGCAGGCACATGACCAGGCCCAGAGCTGATGGCCTATGTTTCTGTTTTGTCAGCCAACTATCGTGCCTCTTGAGGAGGTTCCTTTTGAGAGGATTATGTCAAGGCTTTAGTTGAGCTTGTTTTGTATATCTGTACTTGGTCTAAGTACCCTTTGACCCTATCTGTGTAATTGGGTGACGTAAGACTAACATATTTTTGACGTCACATCTGTATAAATATAAGTTTGTTTTGAAAATTTATGTCCCATGCATGTCTACACAGCTCTATGGACTATGTTAATTTTGTATATTTGCTTCCGCAGCCCCTATCTTATGTTATCCTGTTCAGAGGCCTTTGGTAATCCAAGTATTACTGGCCGGTTACGACGCTAAATCCATAGGAGCGGGTTTGGGTCGTAACACTTTCAAAGGACCACAAACATTTGAATGAATTAACTCCAAACATTTTCTTTTCTAGAAGCAATATTTTTATAAAAAGAAACTCTATGTTGTTTACCCGCCAAACAATAAACACACGTTTTAAGATGTGTACCTTTCAAATCGGGTAGAAGCTTTTTCTTGAACAAAACTTGCAACCCCTTTTCACTCATGTGCCTAAGCTGCTTGTGCCACAATTCGATAGAAGTATCATCCTCAAGTGCATTGATAACACCTTTGCAAATTTTTTCTTTCATCGAATAAAGTGTGCGAGTCGTCTTGCACTTTGCCACCACCAAAGAACCCTTTGTGAGCTTCCATTTTCCATCGCCAAATTGGTTGTTATAGCCTTCATCATCTAGCTTCCTGGTAAAGATCAAATTGAAGCGAATGTCAGGAGCATGCCTCACATCTTCAAGCAACAACTTGTAGCCCAAATTTGTTTCCAAGCAAACATCACCCATGCCAACAATCTTGGACAAACCTTTATTACCCATTCGAACACAACCATAATCTCCTTTGGTGTAGGAAGTAAAGAAATCAACCCGAGAAGTCACATGAAAAGAAGCACCAGAACTAATCACCCAATTGCTCTCTTGGCCCACAAAATTAACACAATCATCTTCACAAACAACTATGAAATCATTATCAGAAGTAACCGCCGTTGTGTCTTCTTGTTTCTTATCCACACTTTTGTCATCCCTTTTCTCCTTATTCTTGAGCTTTTGGCATTCCCGCTTCATATGCCTTTTCTCGTGGCAATAATGACACTCAATGTCTTTTTTTGAAAAAAAACCATCTCTTGATTTGTTACGACTTTGATCATGAGCATGAGGAGTCTTACTCCTTCCCTTTATTTTTCTTTGGCCTTTTACAATAAATGCCTCCAAATGAGAAGAACCCGCTGATTTTCTTCTAGTTTCTTCATTCAACAAGCTACTAATGACTTGGCTTATTGTGACAACTTTATTGGGTGCCAAATTGCTAACCGTCACAACCAAAAGTAGCATCAAAACCTGTAACTTATCATCAAAAAGCAATTTTCATAGAAACAAATTGGTTAATATTACTCTTCATTTTATTCAAATGTTCTGAAATGAGATTGCCCTCTTTATATTTTAAATTAACTAACTTTCGGAAAAAAAAAAAAAAACTTTATTTGTGGTTGATTTGCTATCATAAAGACCTTCTAATTTTTTTCATAAATCATGTACCGAAGTTTCAATAACAGCATGATAAAACACATTGTCATCAATCCATTGACGGATAATACCAACGACTTTTCGATTAAGCCTCTTTCATTCATCATCTTTCATACCTTTAAGTTTGCCACTATCACCCTCAATGGGTCCGTACAAATCTTTACAAAATAATAGGTTCTCGATTTTAGTTTTCCAAGTTACCCAATTGCTTCCAGTGAAGCTACTCATACGACCCACATTCCCTTCTATTGATTTACACAAATAAATAAATCCAAATAAACCGTATGCTCTGATACCAGTTGTTAGGAAAAATAGATGATTTTTCACAAGTAAATCAACTGATGGAAATAAAAATAATGTAGAAAAATTAAATCAACAACGACACAAGAATTTTTACGTGGTTCCCTCAATGTGAGGTACGTCCACAAGATTGAAATCTGATTCCACTATCAACCTAGAGTTTTCAAACAATTACAAATGAGACACAAATGGTCTCACAAATCACCCTTAGGTGAATTTCAAATAATCACAAATAAACAGGAGGAAAGACCTCACCAAATAGATAAATAAATTATCTTCGAAGTAGAGTTGAAGAAGACCACAAATCTGAATCAAAATAGCTTCCACTAACACTGTAGAGTACAACCAAAAATAATCCTTCGAAGTTGAACTCCACCGAATTGAATTCACGCAAAAGCACTCACACAGCAACTTTGTATATTTACCGAATTGGATTCACAGCAAGCATTATCTCACTAAAATCTGAATCAATATTGGCAGCCTCTGAAAAATAAACAATACTAAAAGGATATTGTTGATTTTTGGGCTTTTTATCAAAATCCTAGCTGCTACTAAACAAATTTTTAAATATCCATTAGACCTCCAAAAGTCAGATAAAAAAATATATTATAACCAATACCAAACCAAATTAAATATTTTTAATAAAGTAATTGGGTCCCATACTACATTAAGGAGGTATACCGAACATTTTCCACATCCAAGAGCCTAATTTGTAAACCACCCAAACATTTCTAACCCTAACCAGTCGCCGCACCATCGTCGACTTCCTCCTTTGTCATCTCTGTCACCTCATAATGACCCATCCTTACAGCCTCTACCGTTGTGATCTCCGCCATCACGATCGCACCTTTCATCATTGACAGCATCTGTAACGCCCCTATTTTCATGACCCTGATTAACATTAAATAATCTCACATTCATTCATTTATTAGACATCATCATGTACATACATGCTTGATATAATAGAATACTCAACAACCAATAAGCTCTCATCATTACAAATAATTTCCCTTCCACTGTTCTTCATTCATTAAAATATATGGGAATTTCCAAAAGATTCACATACATTAATACATTCAAGACATTCATATCCTAAATCTATAACATGTGAACTTCTATTACAACAAAAAAAATAGCAAGTAAATGTCGTACAGGCTTACATCATTCAAGGTTGAAACCTTATTACAAAAAGAGGTTTCGACCAAAGACAATTTAGCTCAAAAGCTTTACCAAAATCAATAACACAAAAAGAAGACTTTATGCTCCAATTGCTCCAATCCTTCAATGAGGAAGAACCATCTCATTGGTACTTGAAATTGTTTTTCCACTAAGGGATAAGCATGACGCCCAGTAGAGATAACATTACAATAGTATATGGGATTACCATGTTTATGATCATGAATGCCTATGATGCAATGCCATGTCACGAAGTTTTCCTTTCTCATAATGCAACAATGCAACTCTTTCAAAAATGGAACAAGTTTCATATAATTTATAAACCAAATTATTAAATCATAAATAACATCCTAGAAATCCCTAAGCGATGTGTCTACAAGTTGTCTATTTAGAACAACTAAAAATCCACATATACTGGCTATTAACCAAAAGGGCAATTGGGCACTTGACTCCGCATGGGTTTCCGAACTTACACTGAGGATCTCAAGCCAAATTAAACAATTTGTAAACATTTCTACACATCCCGGATTTAACCAAGTTATTTACTTTAATAATTTAACAAAGTTCCAAACCATTTTTCAAAAGTTCCAAAGACAAATTGCTCAATATTTGTTCAACAATACAAATGAGGAAACATGTAATGCAAATGAGATGTATGAGTTCAAAAGTCTCCATTTCCCTAGTTGCCAAGTATTTCTACAACAATCATGCAACCCTCCACCGGTTGCCCACAACAATTATCTCTATCAAGTATTTCAAAATTTACAATACTAGAGCATAACTAAATCAAGTTCATCAATATAAATATCAACAAATTTCAAATGTTCATTTGTTACAAAATAGTTCCAACAAGCCAACAATAATCTATTTTCAAAGAGATCTTCCATCTCTATCACAAATTTTCATTTCCGAAACCAATTCTCAATATCCAAACAAAACCCCCCCAATTTTCCAATTCTAGGGTTTTCACAAAAATTAGGGCTTTCTCAATTTTCGCAAGTCAAAACTTTAAATCAAGTCACCATTTTGTAAAAATGGAAGTACAACTTCAAGATTTCAAATAAAGAGAATAAGCCCTAGCTTTGATACCATATAGTTATAACAAAACCCAACAAATTTCCAAAATCCATAGCTACAAGATATCACATATCCATGGAAATACAAATATACTAGAATAATAGAAATCTTTACCTTAAATAAAGAAGAGGAGAAGAAAGCCCTAAAGTCAAAAGTTGCGAAATGAGACTTTGCTCCGATTAGAACGTAGCCATTGACGAGCTTTATGCTTTATTCCAAAGGAGTAAGGTGAGGAGATGACTCAAGGTGAGTAGATCTGATGCTTTGTGCGAAAAAACAAGAGTTTGAGAGAGAGAAAGTGTCACGACCCAAACCCGCCCCTATGGGTTAAGGCCATAACCGGCCAGTAATCATGAGATTACCTACGGCCTCAAACCAAATAAGACAAAACTCATCAGAGTAAAAGGGCCAAACGGAAGCAAATTTAAAACTTTGTCCATAGAGCCGTACTTATATGCACATCATAACATTCCACATTTACATATGTTAATAACTCACAACAGAAAGTATAGTAGCGTAAGGTTCTGTATAGACAGGATCATTCAAATCTAAGTCAGCCAAACAAAACTATACACAGACGTATACCAAAGTCCTCGCCAACATGACGAAATACACAGAATGGCAAAAGGGCAAAGACGTGTCTCGTGCGTGAGACGCAAGGGCTGACTCTTCAAAACTTGGGTTGCTCCACACAGACTTTACTGAGGCTGGGTCTGGACCTCTCTAGGCTCACCTACAAACACATGAATGAGCGTGAGCGAAACCCAGTGAATAATATCAAATAAAGAATATATATTGGAACAATATACCCCAAACGGCATTGGGCCCAGTTTATATTTCTAACTAATACACACATACATAGACATATGTAAGTTAAGTAACTGCGGTTCCAAACACATCATACGGCCTCGGGCCTAATTCATTCGTATCATTCAGGTCAAACTGGCGTTTGGCCCATTCAATCATTCTTGTCAAACTGTTATTCGTGTCAAGATGGCCTTTGGCCCATTCATACTATCATGTCAAACTGGCCTTCGGCCGATTCAAACTTTTATGTCAAACTGGCCTTCAGCCCATTTAAACTTTCATTTGTGTCAAACTGGCCTTTGGCCCATTCATACTTTCATGTCAAACTGGCCTTCGGCCCATTCAAACTTTCATATCAAACTGGCCTTCGGCCCATTTAAACTTTCATTTGTGTCAAACTGGCCTTTGGCCCATTCAAAATGACAAACTGGCCTTTGGCCCATTCATTCATTCATGTCGAAACGGCCTCTGGCCCATTCATTCATGTCAAAACGGCCTCTGACCCATTCATTCATGTCAAAACGGCCTCTGGCCCATTCATTCATTCTTGTCAAAACGTCCTCTGCCCATTCACTCATTCTTGTCAAAACGGTTTCTGGTCCATTCGTTCATTCTTGTCAAAACGGCCTCTGGCCTATTCATTCGGTATAGTAAACATTGTCCACCAATCGAATCAACGAACTTATAAAACTTACATAGAAGTAAGCAATTGGACAACAACATATTTCAGGTATCTTTGTTAAGATATTACTCACAGTGATCGGTTGGTTAGTTCGCCCTGGAGCTCGACCCTACACATTCCATGAACACAAAAGGGTCACAAACAATTCGATCCATTCTAAATTCACATTTTCCTCTTTAGGCTTCATTCTTATCTCTTTAACTCAATTACAATGCTCAATGCATGCCTAAGAGTATTTGGAAGTGAAAGAGAACAGAAAATGGAACACAGAATGTCTTTTCAAAATTTCAGAAAACAGGGTCCCCGCTCGAGCGTGGACTTCCCCGCTCGAGCGGACCCTTGAGGCCTGCAAAAGTACTGGATACATCAAAATTACGCTCGAGCGCGAAGTCTGGCGCTCGAGCTGAAGGCCTGTCTACATAGCTCCTCGCTCGAGCGTGAACTCCACCACTCGAGCGGACACTATGTCTGCAGAAAAATACTGGGAGCACAAAATTCACGCTCGAGCGGCGATTTTCCCGCTCGAGCGGACATCAAATTTTCTGGGTTTTCCAGAACATGTTCTTGAGCTTCAATTCGATGTTCAAAGGTTCCAAATGCATGATTTTGGCTCAAACTTCACATATACATATTCTAACATGGTATAAATACCAAATTACAACACAATGAAGCACAATTTCACAATTTAATCACATGCATGTCTCAAATTAACTCAAACTCATCACCAGTACACTAGATTCAAACATGCAAGACTCAAACTCCCATGATTTGCACTTGCATGTGAAATATACACAATATTCTCAACTTAATTGGTGAAGAGGTGATCAAATACATGGTCATTAATCAAAACTCAACATGGATCATGCACATTATGCTCAAATATGGAAATTCATAGTAATTTCCTACATGCATGCATCTATTGACCTTAAATTCAACAAATACAACTCAATTTCCTCATAATCAAACTAATTCATGTTCTTGACCATTAATCAAACTTGAATTCACAAATTACAACATTAAACTCAAGAATTCCCTTACCTAGGAGCTCAATCTTCCAAACTATAGCAAATTCTTGAGTTTAACCTTCAAATGCCCCAACCTTGAGCCAAGATTACACAATTCTCTCCCTCTCTCTCTCTCTCTCTCTCTCTCTAGCTGGCCCTCTCTCTTCCTTGGGTTCAAAATCACCAAAATGAAGCTAAAGAGGGAATTTGAGGGTGTAGTGCCTTATTACAACAAATCCCACTAATGCCAATATAATAATAATAAAGTAATTGGGCACTAATTTCATCAATTTAATCTGATCGAATCAATTTCCAATTTAATTTCACCGTAGGCTCTAAAAATTACGCTAATCATAATGGCGCAATCAATTTCGGGTTCTGTGGTTGATAAGGCCTTCAATTTAATTTCCAAAGCAGATAATCAAACAGATATTCCTACGGTGAACAGATAGAAATTCAAAACTACATATTTTCACATGATGGCACGCAAAATCATATTAACCACATAATCACATTCATAATAACGACCAATTAGCTAAATACGGAACAGGGTTATCACAGTCTTCCCCCCTTTAGGAAGTTTGGTCCTCCAAACTTATTTTATCTCTAGTTGAAAACAACTCGGGAGACTTTCTTATTCAACGGTTCCAATCCTTTTGACAGTTATCTGCTTAGTCTCAAAATCAAACAACACTCTGTTCTCAATCAGTCAGAGACTTACCTTTCCGCCATACAAGGCTTGTATGGTACCATACCGAAACTAGAGTGTGAGCCATTGTTGTAAGCAAAGTCTGCCAACGATGGATAGATTTTTCCAACTTTCCTGAAAAATCTAAGGCATGTATTTAAAGCATTCCTCCCAAAATCTAAAAGTTCTTTCTGATTATACATCAATTAGCGGATGAAATGTAGCGCTGACTCACAATCCAGTTCCCATCGCCTCTTGAAGGCTTATCAAAATTCAAACGCATCTTAGGATCCCTGTCCAAAACAATAGATACTAGGATCCCATGCAAACGAGCAATCTTGTCGATGTAAACAGTTGCTAGTCTATAAGCATCATACGAAAATTTCACAAGGAGGAAATGAGCAAACTTAGTAATCCTATATACAATAACCCAAACGGGACTTATACCCTGGGTGTCCAAGGCAGCCCCACAATGAAATTCGTAGTCACATATTTCTATTTCCATTCCGAAATGGAGAGAAGTCGAAGTAGTCCCGTCTATATTTGATGTTCAACTTCGACTTGTTGACGCTGAAAACATTTGGACACAAATTCAATGATTTCCTCGTCACAGAAGTTCAATTCATTCTCCAATAATCCCACAATTCACAATCTAATTCGGTATTTAGTTCAGCGACTCATCACAGTTTCCCAAGGTCAATCAAAAGTCTTCAGGAATATAAAGTGGATCCAAATACTGATTCTCGAATCAACAAAGGTAACATCGAAGCAATTACCCATACAATGCACACAGTCCGCCTATCCTTATAATACTGATTGTAAAGTACAATAACATTGAAGCAGTCGATTTTTAACACAATACACGTGTTCTCAATTCATTCAACGGTTTACGGTTTACAATTCAGTTCAATATTCAATCCTCTGTTCCATCGAGTCTTTCCACATTATCAGATAGTCGTCAAAAGCATAAGGCAATTCATATATAAACCCCCATGATGTCAAAGACAATATCAAAGGAGTCAATCACACGTTAAGCACAATTTGCACATCCCCAGAGTCCCAATTACAGAATATAACGGCACTGAGCAGTTATTTACAAGACGTACCCAATTCACATACTTACGGATAATCAAGGTTTTTTTTTTCAAAGCTTCTTGGATGTTAATAACATCTACATAATACCAAAGGATGACATTCCGAACAAAACAAGGGAATAATTGTCTCGGGATCAAAGCGCACCCGTTCACGCCCGTCGGTGGCCGACCCGAGATCGATTAGACAAACCCACCCGTACAAAACCGTCGGTGGCAAAAGAGATATCTCAACAAAGATGCTACATAGGCTTAACGTCCCCTAGCACGAAAGGACGTCTCAAGAATGTCATCAAAACAGACACAATACCATTCACATAACCTGATTTCCCAAAATCCAATAACACTGAAGCAGACATATGAAACATATTCTGATTAGTCGAGGATAAATATTCATTACTGTTTACAATTAAATCAATCTGTTGTCATCGGCTTCCATAGCGTCAAATGAGCAAGAGTATAACTATCACGACCCAAACCCGCCCCTATGGGTTTAGCACCATAACCGGCCAATAATCCTAGATTACCGAAGGCCTGCTTAACAGTAATACAGTAATACAGAGTACAGGGGCATGGCGGAAGCCAATACAGTAATAAAACAATGTCCAATGAGCTGTGACAGTCTGTATGCAAAAAGACTTTTCATACATTATGCAGTCGGTGACAAAACAGTATGTACATTATATACAACCATTCAGGACAGAGACTAAAACCCTATTAAAACAGTACAGTATAGTCTATACAGTAATACAAAACGGTACAGAGACAGATGGGGAAATAAAAACACCCCTAAGCCAAAGCTTGGCAGGCTCGGAACCTCGCAGTGAGGCACAAAGGTTGGCTTGACAAAACTGGAGTTTACCCCGACGCTTCTAGCATTGGTCCGGTGCCTGTACACCTACATATATATATGAGCAGTGAGCTAAAGCCCAGTGAATAACATAAAGCGTAAAGGGGTTTAGAATGAATGTCCTTACAGTACAGTAATGAAAACAGTTCATTAAATCAGTATTTCAATCTTTTAGTCTTTCAATCAATCAGTCATATGTGGTACATCCATTAGCATAACAGTACAGTAAGCAGTAGGTCTTAAAGACCGAACAGTAATGATGGCCATTAATCAGTAAACAGTAGTGGTTCCACGAGGGAACCGACAGAGATCTCTGTAACAGTAACAGTAAACAGTGGGTGCTAAGGATGCCACAGTACAGTTCAGAATATAGGACATACATTCATTCAGTAAACAATATCGGTTCAGTAAACAGTTCAGTTCAGTATTCAGAAGATAATCATTTTGAACATATCTTTACACAGTTGTTACTCACAGAGTTCTGGGCTACAGTGAACTAGAGCGTCTCCTCGGAATGCCAACCCTATACAGTTAACAGATTGAACACACACTAAGTTTCACAGTTGGGAAAGATAATAACTAAATCCCTAAATTCGCCTCGGTGCGTTCTACATCCATATCCTCTTTAAGATGCCTTAAATATGCCCTAGGAATGCCTAGGATGGAAAGAGGATGCAAAGATGCACTTAGAAAACATTTTACAAAATTTGCTGAAAACAGGGGTCTCGCTCGAGCGAGGATTCCTTCGCTCGAGCGGACATGCAGACAAAGGATCTCCGCTCGAGCGTGAATTCCGTCGCTCGAGCGGACTGTGTGCTACAGTAAAAATACTGGATGCTCAAAATTTACGCTCGATGCTCGCTCGAGCGTGAGACACAGCTCTTCGCTCGAGCGTAGGTCCCTTCGCTCGAGCGTACACCTGCACGCACCAAGATTCTGGGAGCTTGGAATTTACGCTCGAGCCACCATTCCGTCGCTCGAGCGTAGCTCAGAGTAAATGGTGGTCGCTCGAGCGTAGAAGCCAAATTCTGGAATTTCCAGATTTGCCTTCCAAGCTCAAACCAAGCATTCCTAAGCTCAAAACTCGACCTCTTGGGCCCAATTTCTGGAAAACACATCTAAACTCAATATACAACAAGTTTCAAAACTCAATTTGTGAAATCAAAGCCCAAGGGTGAGTCAAATAAATCCAAATTCAAACCAATTTTTATGAACATGAAGAACATGCAAACATGTATGAATTTAAATCATTTTACATCTTCAATGCTTGCTCAAATGAGCTCAAATCTCCATGAACAAGATGATTTCATGATCCTTAGTAAGAACTTGAACATGCATGTAACAACTCTCTATAAAATCAACTCAAAACTCTACAATGTACATATGCATGTATGAATTAAGCCAAAATACAACACTCTAGAACCAATTCATGACTTAACTCTTTAATCTACCATGATCCATGCTAGATGCCACTTAAATACACAATTAAGAGGATGAAAATCATACCTAGATTCCTCAATTCCAAGTCTAGAAGCTCAAATGATCAAGAACTCTTCCAATCCTCTTCCAATCCTCTCAATTTCCAAGCCTTACAAGGTGAAATCACTCTAGTCTTCTACTCTCTCTCTCTAGGTCAATTTGAACACAAGAAAAGGCTGATGAAATATTTTGTTTACATGTATACAAGCCTCTAAGTGTGTGGCCTAAATGGCCCACTAGGGATGGCAAGGTTGTAATTAAGCCAACTATTGCAATTTAGCTTATTTTAATCTAATTTAATCGTACCAAATCACTTTTTCAATAATTATACCATAAAATCACATAAATTATGATGATCATAAAACACTAATCGATTTCTAGTTCGGCCGCCGATAAGGCCTTCAATTTACAGTTTAAACATATAAACATGAACAGATAATCAAATAGTCAAACAGATAGAATGCAAATTAACATATATGCCCAGTCAATTCAGTTCCCGTTTTCAGTCAATCAGTTCAGTAATCCAGTCAGTTCAATTACCAATCATAATCGTTCTTAGTTTAGCAGTAATCGGTAATTAATCGGTGATCAGTGATGAGGGTTATTACAATGACAATACACAAGCATTGTTCCTTAAGACACCCAATCACTGGATTTGTACAATTCGGTTCATTTTTAACACGTATGTCCTCGATAGTTGGAGGTTGGTTCTCAATGGTGTTCATGGTTAGATCAATTGCTGATAGCCCACAAAAGGTCTTTCAAGTAAGTCAAGTACTCCAAACGGATTCAAGTTTTGGATCTATCAATTTTCCTACCAAGAATAATCTGGCTATTTATTCATACGTAATCCATACTTTCCCTTAACAAGGTCAAATCAGATAGAGGGTCTCATCAAATTAATCCCGTCAAAGGTCTTTCCAAATCAAATCGAGCAAAGGTCCCATCAAATTATATCAAATGAGGGTTCTAACAGGCCCAATCAAACAAAGTTCTATCAGATTGAATCAGATAAAAGTTTTCTCAATGGGGTATTTTTGGTTCTGTAAGGCACACTTCGTTCTGTAGGTACATAGTCGATAGTTTCACAACTGTTCTAAGTTCATCAGTTCTCAAAGTCATATCAGAGTCATTTATCACAACTGTTCATGTCAAAGTATTTCAAATCATGTACAATATGGCATTGTTCACATAAGTTCAGGTGTAGTTGCATATGCAGGCATTCATATCAGGAGGTATATATCATAATCAGTATAGAAATTCTCAAATAGGTCTTATATGCAAGCACATGGTACACAGTAACACATTAAACAAAGTTCTTCGGTTACACATAATATAGGATTTATCACGCAGAGGTTCCAATTTAGTCACAAAACATAGGTTTACGAGTCAAGCTTAACATAGTCACATAGTTCAGTCAATTTTCTACCAATCCGAATACATGATCTCGCAATTTATAGAGTTCGTTATTTGGGAGCTCAACCCAGTCACATAATCACAGAGTCATAGTTCTAGTGGTTTAGTCATTGAAGACAGTAATATAACAAATCATCCTGAGCATAGGTTTAGATGTACATGTGCATATGCAAAGTTAATCGATATCCCAATACATATTTCACAAATTTCCCAAATGGGGCATATACATTCAATGAATACGGTCTCCACCTCGTGGGCCTAACCAGTCTGGATACACATGCAGCAGATACGAAAGAAGATGTCGATCCGAATCAAATAATATCCCAAGCGAAGATGTACACATGTACTAATTCAGAATCAATCAATACATAAGCATTTGTTTATAAACAGTATAGATACCTGGGATAACGTTCGCAGTATTTTGAGCGCTTCCTAGGATGAGTGTGATTACTTTATCCTGATTAGCAATTCCTACCATTAGTACGAATCTAGCTGAGGCAAAAGATTTATTCACATTCCGTTCAGTTCGGAGACAGTTCCTTACCATATGGTCCATTTTACCACACCTATAACAAGCCCCAGAACTTCGATAGCAAACTCCTCGGTGTTTCTTACACTGGTGGTGGCAAAGGTTCTTACCGTAGTGGCAACTGACGTTGTTGTCTTAAAATCTCTGCCATTTCTTGTACTATTCTTTGCAGTCTATCAAGTCGGGCTGTGGAAGAGTCTGCCAACTCGTATGCCCTTACTTTATCCATGTTCTACACAAATTCTCATTAAGCCTTGCCAAATACCGGGATGCCCAATACAAAAATAAACATAGATACACATGCATACATTCGCACATAGGCACATTGTTATATTCCCATTTTATGTATCGTCAAGGCACAATTAATCACATACGTAACAGATGATTGCATACTTATCAGATATCGCATGCTGAACATTTACTAAGTAGTTATATACCCAAAACATGTTCATATTTCACATAGACACGCATTTACAGAATCGAATGCACATAAGCAACTTTGCATGATTCATATGTTCATGTATGTGCATTATAACAAAACAACTTGTTGTACACATTAGTGCAACAATTCATATCTCATATAATCACATGTTCTCACCATCTGATTAAACTTGCATTATACTTTATACAAAAGATTCACAGGTATGCATATACTAAAGAGCATACGTATTCAAATAATTTGCAATGCAAGCGAATTACAAACTTATAATACATAATCATTCACATTAAACACTTAAGCGTATTCTTGATGCTTCCAAATTCATACTTATCCAATGAATGCATCCTAGATCTTTTCTAGACGCTTACTGCTCCTTTGGACAAGTGTGTGAGTTATTAACTCGTGCTCTGATACCACTCTGTCACGACCCGAAGCCGCTCCTATGGGTTAAGGCCATAACCGACAGTAATCATGAGATTACCTACGGCCTCAAACCAAATAAGACAAAACTCATCAGAGTAAAGGGGCCAAACGGAAACAAATTTAAAACTTTGTCCATAGAGCCGTGCTTATATGCACATCATAACATTCCACATTTACATATGTTAATAACTCACAACAGAAAGTATAGTAGCGTAAGGTTCTGTACAAACAGGATCATTCAAATCTAAGTCAGCCAAACAAAACTATACACAGACGTATACCAAAGTCCTCGCTAACATGACAAAATACACAGAATGGCAAAAGGGCGAAGACGTGTCTCGTGCATGAGACGCAAGGGCTGACTCTTCAAAACTTGGGTTGTTCCACACAGACTTCACTGAGGCTGGGTCTGGACCTCTCTAGGCTCACCTACAAACACATGAATGAGCGTGAGCAAAACCCAGTGAATAATATCAAATAAAGAATATATATAGGAACAATATACCCCAAACGGCATTGGGCTCAGTTTGTATTTCTAACTAATACACACATACATAGACATATGTAAGTTAAGTAACTACGGTTCCAAACACATCATACGGCCTCGAGCCCAATTCATTCGTATCATTCAGGTCAAACTGGCCTTTGGCCGATTCGTACTTTCATGTCAAACTGTTATTCGTGTCAAGCTATCATTCGTGTCAAACTGTTATTCGTGTCAAGCTGGCCTTTGGCCCATTCATACTATCATGTCAAACTGGCCTTCGGCCTATTCAAACTTTCATGTCAAACTGGCCTTCGGCCCATTTAAACTTTCATTTGTGTCAAACTGGCCTTTGGCCCATTCATACTTTCATGTCAAACTAGCCTTCGGCCCATTCAAACTTTCATGTCAAACTGGCCTTCGGCCCATTTAAACTTTCATTTGTGTCAAACTGACCTTTGGCCCATTCAAAATGACAAACTGGCCTTTGGCCCATTCATTCATTCATGTCAAAACGGCCTCTGGCCCATTCATTCATTCTTGTCAAAACGGCCACTGGCCCATTCATTCATTCTTGTCAAAACGGCCTCTGGCCCATTCATTCGATATAGCAGACATTGTCCACCAATCGAATCAACGAACTTATAAAACTTACATAGAAGTAAGCAATTGGACAACAACATATTTCAGGTATCTTTGTTAAGATATTACTCATAGTGATCGGTTGGTTGGTTCGCGTTGGAGCTCGACCTTACACATTCCATGAACACAAAAGGGTCACAAACAATTCGATCCATTCTAAATTCACATTTTCCTCTTTAGGCTTCATTCTTATCTCTTTAACTCAATTACAATACTCAATGCATGCCTAAGAGTATTTGGAAGTGAAAGAGAACAGAAAATGGAACACAGAATGTCTTTTCAAAATTTCAGAAAACAGGATCCCCGCTCGAGCGTGGACTTTCCCACTCGAGCGGACCCTTGAGGCCTGCAAAAGTACTGGATACATCAAAATTACGCTCGAGCGCGAAGTCTGGCACTCGAGTTGAAGGCCTGTCTACATAGCTCCCCGCTCGAGCGTGAACTCCACCGCTCAAGCGGACACCATGTCTGCAGAAAAATACTGGGAGCACAAAATTCACGCTCGAGCGGCGGTTTCCCTGCTCGAGCGGACATCAAATTTTCTGGGTTTTCCAGAACATGTTCTTGAGCTTCAATTTGATGTTCAAAGGTTCCAAATGCATGATTTTGGCTCAAACTTCACATATACATATTCTAACATGGTATAAACACCAAATTACAACACAATGAAGCTCAATTTCACAATTTAATCACATGCATGTGTCAAATTAACTCAAACTCATCACGAACACAATAGATTCAAACATGCAAGACTCAAACTCTCATGATTTGCACTTGTATGTGAAATATACACAATATTCTCAACTTAATTGGTGAAAAGGTGATCAAATACATGGTCATTAATCAAAACTCAACATGGATCATACACATTGTGCTCAAATATGGAAATTCATAGTAATTTCCTACATGCATGCATCTATTGACCTTAAATTCAACAAATACAACTCAATTTCCTCATAATCAAACTAATTCATGTTCTTGACCATTAATCAAACTTGAATTCACAAATTACAACATTAAACTCAAGAATTCCCTTACCTAGGAGCTCAATCTTCCAAACTATAGCAAATTCTTGAGTTTAACCTTCAAATGCCCCAACCTTGAGCCAAGATTACACAATTCTCTCCCTCTCTCTCTCTCTCTCTCTCTCTAGCTGGCCCTCTCTCTTCCTTGGGTTCAAAATCAACCAAAATGAAGCTAAAGAGGGAATTTGAGGGTGTAGTGCCTTATTACAACAAATCCCACTAATGCCAATATAATAATAATAAAGTAATTGGGCACTAATTCATCAATTTAATCTGATTCGAATCAATTTCCAATTTAATTTCACCGTAGGCTCTAAAAATTACGCTAATCATAATGGCGCAATCAATTTCGGGTTCTGTGGCCGATAAGGCCTTCAATTTAATTTCCAAAGCAGATAATCAAACAGATATTCCTACAGTGAACAGATAGAAATTCAAAACCACATATTTTCACATGATGGCACACAAAATCATATTAACCACATAATCACATTCATAATAAGAACCAATTAGCTAAATACGGAACAAGGTTATCACAGAGAGAGAGAGAGTGTGTGTGTGTGTGTGTGTGTGTGTGTGTGTGTGTGTGTGTGTGTGTGTGTTTCGGTGTAAAGAAAAGGAAATGAGAGAGAAAAATAAAGAAAAATGAGAAAGAAAAAGTGTTTTGAGTCTATTTATAGCCCAAGGACTTAAGTGGGCATTTAGACCTAAAGTCAACTCAAATACAAGTAAAAAGATTCCAAAAATAAGGATCAAACGCAGTAGAAAAATTCTGTACTTTCTGTCGAGTATCGACACCTTCAATAATGGTGTCGACACCAAAAACTAATGGTGTTTTAAGTGAATTTGTGTTAGGCAGGTGTCGACACCTACAAGTCTTGGTGTCGACCCCAAAAAGTAGTGAAGAATTTCTATTTTCAAGATCAGCGGTGTTGACACGTAGAAGAGGTAGTGTCGACTCCAGCAAACAGAACAAAAGAGAAAGAAAATGAGAAAGTAGGTGTCAACCCAAGAAGCTAAGTGTTAACACCTCTAATCAAAATTTTGAGGTTCTGAGACACTTTTCGACCAAAATCGAGCGCAAAAGAACAACCTAATCAAAGTCTAAATCAAATTTACAATCAACTAACACAATAATACACCACCCGAAAGATTCAAAACAACTAAATAATGAAATAATAATAAAATAAAACACGTTCCATTAACTTAAATAGTACAAGTGTGACAACATCACCGGCCTCACCCTGACACACTTTCTCTTCTTCTTCTTCTTCATCGTCTCGTCTCTCTCATTTTTTTCTTTTGCAATTCGCATCTCTCTCTCTCTCTCTCTTTCTCTCTCTCTCTCTCTGTGCAACTTGAGGAAGAACAGCTTCAGCTAGGGAAGAAGAATGATGCAAACCCTAGATCTAGGATTTTTCGAGAAAAAAATAAGAAGAAGAAGAAGAAAATGATGGGATGGAAGGTTGCAGCAGCGATGGCGGGGTGGTGGTGACATCAATGGTGGAGGGAGGAAAGAGGTGGGAAAGGGTTTAGGAGTGGGGCTAGCAGTGGTGAGGCAAGTGGAGTGAGAAAGAGATTCTTTGGAGAATAAGAAAGGGGAGGAGAAGGTGGTGATGGGGACAGACTATGGCGACGAACGACGGCAGCAATGGTGAAAATGGCGACAGTGGCTAATTAGGGTTAGTGTTGCAATGTGTAGACACCCCATTTTGACTGACCCTAAGACTTGGTCACTTTGTTTTGACCACCCCCTGATGAAAATTGAAATATACCATTTTATGAATTTCTCAGTTGAAAAATCAAATTGAAATTTTAAATCTCAAACCTCACCTATTTTGGCCAAATTAGTTTATATCATATAGTTTATTATTTTGTTGTATTTTATAATTATATATTTTTATATAATTTGATGTGTGTGTATATATTTTGAGGTGGTGTATTTTAGAAATAAAAAATACAAAACAAAACAAAAAAATAAAAAATGAAAGAAAATAAAAAAGAAAAGAGAGGGTCGGTGATGATAAGTTTTGATTGGAAAATATTTAGTGGAGTAGGACTCATTTGGTGAAGTAAGTTTGAAAAATGGTGGAGGAGTTTGAAAAAAAACACATACAACTTTCGGTGGAGATAGATTAGAATTGTGGAAATAACAAACAAAAAAAGAAAAGAAGAGTGGAGATAATAGATAGTAACTTTAAAAGGATACATGGATAAGCTCACAAGGGGCCTCTGTCTCTCCACTTTGATTTTAAAAATGTAAAGGAAAAGAGAGGTTCACAGGCCGGGGGGTCTTCAAGGATGGGGTGATATGTTTGTTTAATAAAAACAACACAGGCAGACAGCACTACATCTCATCTCTCTCCCTCTCGATATAAGCAACAAAGGCATACACACATGAGAGGGGAGATTGCTCTCTACAAAGCTTTCCATGTGCTGGATTGGTGAAGGGGGGAGAAGGGGGGTAAGAAACAAAAAATGTGAAAAGCTGGTTCCTCTCTCTCTCTCTCGGGTGGGAGAGGGGAGAGCATTTCTTTGAAGCAACTCACAGACTCTTCACCAAGACACGACTGGCACACCCATACACCAGCAAGACACCCACACACTCACGGTTAATACACACTCACCACTCAACAATGCACACAACACACGGGTGGGGGCCACACACGGACTGAGATCTCTCTCTTCCTTCTAACATTTCCTCTCTTGATGCATACACACCACCTCTCTCTCCTCTCGGCAGACACACGCACCATACATCCACTCCATACACATACACACACGTCACAGCCATGCACACGGCACACTGCTGCATATATACACACACATACCACACCTCTCCTCCCTCTCGCAGAACACACACCCATACATCCACTCATATACACACAATACATCCACTCCATACACATACACACACGTCAGCCATGCACACGGCACACTGCTGCATATATACACTGATAACACAGCACACACATCAGACCACTACACAACGCTCCTCTCTCTCTTCTCTCTAACACAACTCACTCCAGATACAACACCATTGACACACACCATACACCATTTACACACACCACCACACTGCCACTTCTCCACCACCACACACACGGCAAACCCATACACACAGGCTAAACTCTCTCTCTCGCTGTTTTGATTCGGGGTTAGCGAAGCATCACATATTGATCCACACAACAACCCACTATGCATCCATGCTTCACTCACTCCATGCACGCATATACACACACTGATACACTGAGGAGAGACAACATACGGACACATGCTCAGGTGGATTTCAAGGTCTTATAGATAACTACGTGCTTTGGTTTGCTGGTCTTCTTGTTCGGCTACCATCGCCGGTGATGAGGTTGTGAGCTTGGAGTGATCTACGTTTGTTTGAGGGACTTCGTGATGCTAGATCATTTCCTAAATTCTGTCCGTGAGTTATCCAGCAATGGGTTAACACATGTGGCTCTAGACGTGTGACAAAGTTGGTGCGATGGTGTAGATTTTGTTGCCATGGTGGTTGTAGAACTAATTTTTCGGAAAGATGAGGTTTCGTTATGCACCGGCCATGGCTGCTTCCTCGCCGACGATGGTGCTTCTTATGGGGTTATGCGTCACTCTCCGTGATCTCAATGCTGGTGCTACAACCAAACTGTTCTCGCCCATGGTGCTACAGCTATATGTGTATAAATATGTGGATTGGTGTGTTCACATGTAGAGGTGCAGGTTTCTACCGGTTGTACACGTGTTATGGGTTTGTTGATTTGGTGTGTAGATAAGTGACTTAGTGAGGTGGGGCCCCCATTGAAGATGAATTGACATGAGTTGAGGTGTGCAAGCCTAAGAGATTGAAGATATAGGATCTTTGTGCAAGTGATGAAGTTCTTTATTTTATTTTTATTTTGAGTGTTTTGTGAGGTTTTATTTTATTTTATTATGATTCTCTCCTCTCCCTTATTTGGATTTGTAATATTTAAAAGTATTGTAAAATCCCCACCCCGCTTCTTTCTATCCATTCTTTGATCGCTTTTCCTAATTGTGTATGTATATATCTGACATGCCATGCATATCCATGCTTTGCATCCATGTTTCATGCATTAAGATTCGGCTAAATGTGCATCTTTATGCTTATAATTGATTATCACATGATTATATGCGCTACCACATGCAATGTTTCACATGTCATATTTAGAAGCCGGATCTTTAGTGCATTCATGAGTGAATTGCATTAGAATTATGTATATAAGATCATGCATATTTTACTAACTTTGTTTTGTAGTTGTTCGAGGGACGTCGGTCAATCTGTGAGTTTTTATGCTTTAGCATCCCATTTGTGTGTGTTTTTCTTACTATGTGTTAGCATTCTACCATGAGGCTACTTGCTTACTTGATATAACTGTATGAATGCCTGTGGATGAAGGCTTGTTGTTTGAATTGGAATAATTCAATAAATGTACGTTTTGAGCCCACTTTGTAGTAGCAAATTCACAAACTTTAAGCCCACTTTGTCAAGTGGCAAATTCAAACCCTTTTCGACAAACATACATGAAATTGAATTGTTCCAATTTGAGCAAACTAGTCTATACTTGTATGCTTCACATAGTAAATTTTAGGATTTACTAAAATAATCAGAACATGAACATATAAAGAAAATAAAAGTCATATCATAGTTTAGTAGAGGCGATCTTTGATCGGTGAGCGGGGTGCTCATTATTGACCTTCCCCTCTCATACCTAAGGTTCCGAGCCAAGCATCCTTGGTTACAAGAACAGTGGCCTTGGCATTGAGTCATGGGTTTCCTAATTTCAAAAAAATTAGGTGGCGACTCTGAGATCTGATGACGCAGTCCATTTTTGACAAAATTGCAATAAAATGGATTTTCAATAAAAGTTGCCAAATCTAGACTCTCATCTACATTTCACATTGCACTCGTGAGGCTAGATCAAAGAGATCTCGGGAATCCGAACTGTTTAACGCACGCGGTACCCCCTTGAGCATGTTAAAGTTTCTGGCGACTCTGGGGATTTTAAAAACCTTGACTCAAACTCCATGATATGACTTTTATTTTAATTATATGTTTATTGCATTGCATGCATTGGTGCACTTAAAGTCCCTGTGTTGCCCGATGCTGGTGGGAGCACAGGCACACTTTTGTGACACTACACCTATCTCTACGTTACTTTGGAAGCTTGTGTTATAATCTTTTGAGATTTAAAAGTTCTCAGACTTTGAAGAGAGGCTAATATTGACTCTTCTGAGTTCCTAAGATCTTCATTGGTTATGACCCAAAGGACTCTTTAGTAACGTCACCTTGACTTTAACCCCTAGAGTAAAGCCAACCTTGTACATATAGTGAGCTCTAGTACCTTTCAAACTTAGGACATGATGCTCTCCTATTTCTAGGATGTGTGATACCACTTGTCTGAATAGTGAAACCCTAGATCATTTCAAGCTGGGACAGGATAGCCCTACCCTCCATAGGGGTGTTTGTTCTCTTTCCTGCTATGTGTTATGTGCAATGTATTGGATCTATACAGGGGTTCTCAAATTCAAATGGGGTTCAGGTAGTTCAACTTAGCACCATTACTTCAAAAACAAAAAAAAATAACAAAAACATAAAATCAAAAAAAAAAAAAAAAAATGCCGATATCCCACAAAGTCGACCATCTCTGTGATTGGGAGTGACCACCTGTTGATTGCACGAGCTTTATTTTGAATGTTGTGGCTGGCCCACACTTTAACTAGCAAAATTGAGAATGGTTTTATTCTGAGTCTTGAATTGAGTATTGAGTCTAAGTTTGACTCCACCAAGTTTGTAGAGTTAGAGTCAGGCTCGAGTCAGCCTAATGAGTCAGAGTCTATTGATTTCGATAGTGCTAACCTAGACATTTCTGTCCTGTCTAGGTCATCTTTGTCATTTTCTTTTGAGTATGTTGTCAAAAGTCTGTTGTCATTGCTGAGTCATAGTTTCTTTTAAATAAACAGAAAAACAAAAAAAACAAAATGCCATAGAGTCTGCCTACTTCTCTGTGCCTTAATTCATCGCATTGACCAAAGTTTTCAAAACTTTTTCCAAAACTCTGATAAAAACGAAGAGGAAGAATTTCCTCAGGATTTGCAAATTTTGATCAACTAAGAGGAAGAGAGGTGTGCTAAGCCTTTGATGAATAAAACCATTTTTGTTAATGTGGGTACTGAGAAGGATCCTGGCTCGGTCCAAATTGGTTCTATCTTATCTTCGTAAAAGTACGAGTGATTAGTCACTTTGTGAAAAGATTTCAAAAACTGTTTTTGCGTGGGTACTAGTTTTTGAGCAAACTAGTCTATACTTGTATGCTTCACATAGTAAATTTTAGGATTTACTAAAAAATCAAAACATGAACATATAAAGAAAATAAAAGTCATATCATGGTTTAGTAGAGGCCGATCTTTTGATCGGGTGAGCGGGGGTGCTCATTATTGACCTTCTCCTCTCATACCTAAGGTTCCGAGCCAAGCATCCTTGGTTATGACGAACAGTGGCCTTGGCATTGAGTCATGGGTTTCCTAATTTTCCAAAAATATTAGCTGGCGACTCTGAGATCTGATGACGCAGTCCATTTTTTGACAAAATTGCAATAAAATGGATTTTCAATAAAAGTTGCCAAATCTGGACTCTCATCTACGTTTCACATTGCACTCGTGAGACTAGATCAAAGAGATCTCGGGAGTCCGAACTGTTTAACGCGCGCGGGTACCCCCGGGCATGTTACACAATGCATGATAAATTTTTATTTCACATTTTATTTTTAAAGTGAAATTTATGACTTAAATATCAAGTTAGTTAGATATAGGTCACACTCATAATAAATGTGGTTCATAAATAGGGTCGGCCCCTGGGGTATGCAACCAATGCAGTGGTCACCTGTAGATAAACGAGTCTAGTTAATAGAACTGATTGGTAAGTGCCCCTAAAAATTAGAACCCCAAATATTTTAAAGCTTAGATAGTGTTTGGTTCATTGTAATGAAAATTGAATGGAATGTTTGTTTTATTAATTTTCCATTATCATGTTTAGTTTACTAAAAAAATAATAAATAATATATTACAAATGGAATCATAATTCACCATTGTAGGTGAATGATCATTTCACATAGAGAATATGGAATGAACATTTCATTCAATTTCGCTTTAATTCTAGAGAATCAAACATAACATTGTTGTATCAATAGTTTAAAAAAATGAAGTTTTATTGAAACAATTAAAAAATAACCAAAATGATGAATAATTTAAAAGTAATGAGGGATTGTTAAATGCATTAATTGTTTATATAAATATTGTTGATTTTGTCTACTACAATTGCTTATGCAAAAATAAAAATTTTAAAGTTGAAATTAATTCAATATTATATTCACTCAATCATATCACAAGAAACATTGAATAAATTAGCTTTCACAATGAAATTTTAATATATTAATATGTCATCTATTGAAAAATATGTAGTACATAAGTTAGATTATGCAAATTCAATTAGTAATTTTACATTTAAAAATATGAGAAGAATACTGTTTAAGTGATATTTTGATTTAATTTTTATTTCGTATTATAGTTTTAAATTCTTCTTGAAGTTTTCTTTTCTTGAAAAATTGAAAACAATACCAGATTTTGTCTTGATAGCAATACTACATCCACACAATTTCTTTCCTCCACAATCCTCTTAATGAGATGGCAAGACAAAATGTATGTAAGGAGAGTTTAAGGGGATATTTGAATATGGGTCAGCTTTTCAAATTTTGCTTGCCACATTATTTAGGGGATTTGGAGAGAGAAATTGTATGGATTAATCATTTTTCTTATTTTATCTTTTTGAGTTCTTAAAACAACAATATCAGTTTTTTTTTTTTTTTTACTTGTAATGATGTATTTTTATCTTAATCTATATAAGTAAATTTTAATTAATATTTATATATATAATGGAAGCAAATTTTGTGTGAATATTAACAAATTAAAAAAATGTGCATACATACTATTTTACTAATAATTTATCTTAATAAATATAAAAACCCCCGTTTCTAAAATTCGCCTAGGACCCAACAGATTTCAGGACTGGCCCTGTTCATAAATTTACTTTTCTTAGTAATTTCTTTTAGTATATAATATTATTAATAATTATTGATACGTGTAGAATAGAGATTACATGGATACGGATTTATGTCACAATAAAACATTGAAAGGCACTTGTGATTTAAAAATAAAATAAAATAAATCATTAACAAGTATTTCAAACAAAAGAAAAGGTTTTGGGTGCTAGGGAGTGATATGTGGCATTGTGTCACAGGCTGCCTTCTCAAGGCAAACTCCATGACCGAGTACATGTTTGGTGACTTTTGGCGTTGGTTTGCATGACAAATTAAGTTTGATGAGATTATGAGTACGGTGAGATTAAATAAGGATATTATTAGTGTGGTAATATTATATTAGAGATGTAAGATAAAATATTTGTGTTTGTATATTAGTGTTGTGTTATTACGTAAAAATCTTTGTTATATAAAAATTAATTAATTTGGAGGCAAAATCATCTTTTCACACTTAATTCCGTGGGAAAGCTAATCCCACCATGTGAGGATTATAGTCCTATGTCCCATTGTATTTTTGTCAACCAAATATAAGTTAGCTTGTTTGGTTTGTCCATGGAGTCGTCCATGAGAGTGGTATTAAGTTTCCAAGTCAATTGTTTGATACCCAATGTGGTCCTAAGATTGGCATCAATGTGCATGACAAATGTGATATGACTTGCATGAGATGTTCAATTGCAGCCAACACTTCCGGTGGGCCAAAGGTTGAGGGATGATAGGCAGTTTGTGAGAGCTGCTAATTCGGCAATTATGTAATTCGTTTTTCTTCTTGGCTTCAGCTTCCATTGTATAAAAATAAAATAAAAATTTTAAAAAAAAAATTCCACCCAATTAGTAAATATTTCGGGACAAAAAAAAATACTTTGGGTGGACATTATCATGCACGGTTCTGTCGTTAGATTTCTTGATGAGATGAATCTCAATAGGCAGAGTGTCATTTTTGAAAATAGCTTGGCGCTATAAAGTGACATTAATTATGACATCCATAAATATTAAAAAAAAAAAAAAAAAATTCTTTTTAGTAATTATTCTTACTTTGACAAAACATTGGGCGCTAAATGTTAAGACAAAATCTTTAATACTTGAATTATCATATGAGTTTGGCAAGGCACAAACTTGGTGAAGTTTGAGCGTGTGAAACAAGTTAAAAATTATTCCTTTACATAGCTAAATGAGTCGGCCAGCTAAAATTCGTTTTGCCAAGGTGCGTAAATTTTCAGCGGATGAATTAAAAGTCGAACCATAAAGATGCGATAGCACTTGGTATTTTCAATTAATCATAAATATTTAAAATTTTATATTAATTTCTAAACACCCAACATAAATATCATGAATCAATTATGAAAATTAATCACAAAATAAAAAAATACCACGTGGCTCTACCATTTTAGCACACAATTGTTTTTTTCAAGGGTGAGTCATCGTAGCTGTATGAGCACGAAATATTCTTCTCGTATAATCTTATTAATCAAGTTTGCGCTCCTCCGTACGTCGTCGCTTTACTCCTTGAAAACACAAACGTGAGCTTGCCGGCGGGTGTGTGCCGGATACCTCTCGATGTCTAAGTCAGCAAAATAGACAAATAGACAAAAACTCTGTGTATTCGGAATCAAAATGTGTGTTACCTCTCCATAGGTGATATTGTGAACTTTTATAGGTTCCGTGTGGCACAATCCTAGCAGGACTCTTACTCCTCCATGTAGAGTCCTCCTAGGAATCATATTCCTGAAAGATAATGCTTATCTTTCAACACCCCCTCACTACTTAAACCAAGTGAGATGGTTTTACCATGGTTGGATGTCAATACGACCGAGCTAACATGACCATACTAAAGCCGCAGACTAGACCGAGCTCCAACTAGCTTCGTTCTTCCTTTCACTACGTGTACCTCGGTTTGACATGCTCCAACTAGGCTGTTTACTTAATACCGAGCTAACCAAGTACGAGGTAGGAGTTAGCTCAGTGCTCCAATGCACAATGCCAAGCTAGCTCGGCTCTCCCAAGCACAGTGCCTTAGCTTATCTCGGCCTACAACCGCTTAGTGTTTGGACCGAAGGTTAGGCCAAGTTTGGGTACTCCCAAATAATCTAAAAGCCAAAAAGTTACTCAAAAAGTTAAAAAGTTAACACTATTCACCAAAGTCAACAATTTATGGCTGCACAACTCCCATTCAAATTTTCCTCTAAAAACTAATTTTCACAATTTTTTATTACACATTTTTCCATAAAAAGTCAAAAAGTTAACCCAACATCCATATTTTCAACCTCAATTTTTTAGTCCAAAAAGACAAAAGTGCACTTTATTAGTCTTCCCAAACTTGGCCTAAATCTGCTTTTACCTCGGTCATCTTGTGGCCCAATTACCAAAGAAGTCTCCTACTTAGCTCAGCCCAATTTAGACATAATTACCCTCTCAATTGCCCATTAATTCCATCTGTGTAGCATGATAGGGATTACCTGTCTACCTGCCGAGCTAAAACCTTTAGCCTTTCAACCGAGCTAAATTCACACCGTGCTACCAATCTGTCCGGTTAAAACGTCTCTTCAGTCACTGTAACTTAATCACTTCTCATTCCAAAGGCACGTGGTAAACTCTCATTGGCCCAGCATAGCTGTCACGCCGTTCTTCGTACTTCGCAACATTTCAATAGTTCCGCCTAAACTCGAATTCTTCACAAAAACACTACTCTTCAAACGCAACACTATTCACCTTCTTCTCTCTCTACTTTCTAAGTTTTTCATTTTCCTCAATACTCCATCTGCAAAAGCTCGATTGGGACTGATTTCATCTTCGGCTCCTTCATTCTTGACTGGTATGTGGCTCTCAAATCTGTTTCCTTTCCATTTATTTCGTACTTGTTTTTACAATGCAAAGCATATTATTCATACGTTTTCAAATATATACATGTTTGCTTCCATTTTTCTGGAAAAACCATGTAATAGAACCACGTTTATTCACGAATAATTTGAAGAACGATGTATTTGATCCAAAATCACACTTCAACCAAACTAGGAAGTTGTTTGTATTAGGTGCGAACCTAGCCAAACTAAACAACCGAACTAACACTTCATGTCATACTTGTAGTTTCAATAAGTCTAAATACCTTGTGCTTTACTTAGCCGAGCTAGCGAACTGCCTTAGGTTCGCACAATACTGCGCTAGAAAGCCTCAACTGTCGACCGAGCTATAACTTGGGGCTAAACCAGCTCCCTTAATCAAAACTGAACTAAGAATGCTGCCCCAATAGCTTCAACCGAGCTAAAGTCCCTCGCTCAAACCGAGCTAAGAATGAAAGTATCCCACGTAGCTGAGCTAGGACTTCATTTATCTTGCCTTTGTTTCTTTCAGTACAGTCAAACTATCTGTGCTTAACCTGTCTTTTTTACTTTGCAGACTTAGGTTGGCCAGGCACCCCTTTTGAACGCTCAACCGAGCTACTCAGCGTCATCCCAGCACCGAGTTAACACTCTAATTTATACTTAACTTAAATCCACATGGGTAAATATAGGTTTTAGTAAACTCACCAGGGGCTATGGCCGAGTTCCGAAAGGACTACAACATCCCTGATGACGTTCACCTTAGTCTAGCGAACTAGATACTACTCCTTGGGGAAAACAGGGCTTCGTTCCCTTCACCCTTCTTTCCATTGTAGAAACCGGACTTAGATTCCCTGTACAGCCTCTTCTTTGCGAGTTCCTTAGACAAACTCACCAGGGGCTATGGCCGAGTTCCGAAAGGACTACAACATCCTGATGACGTTCACCTTAGTTTAGCCGAACTAGATACTACTCCTTGGGGAAAACAGGGCTTCGTTCCCTTCACCCTTCTTTCCATTGTAGAAACCGGACTTAGATTCCCTGTACAGCCTCTTCTTTGCGAGTTCCTTAGACAAACCAACCTCTGCCCCTACCTAGCTTTCCACAAATTCATACCGCATAATAAATGGCATCGCCGAGCTAAACTGCCGGGCTGGCCTTAATCTCGGTTTAGCCGAGCTCTTCCACCAATATTCCATAGGTTCAAATGAAGATGGCTGGGTTTACTATTTAAGAATAAGGCGCCGGCGTGAAAAGATAATAAAGAATACCCCAGACAAGGATGTAAATGACGATGATTTCTTCTGGGTTTCTGGAAACTTCGAAGACCAGGAAGCCCAGATCCCGGGCGACCGAATAAACTGGAACAAAGGAGTCGCCGGTATAATTACCTCAGCTCAATTTCATGTTTTTCTTTTACTTCGGTGCTTACTTTAAACCGTACTAAATGTTTGTCTTTCTTCTTCATGCAAATTTGAACTATCTCAAATCCCTGTATAGCTACCCCAACTTAAATGCACTTCGCGCCGCACTGCGATATCCCAATAGAAGTTGGGCCGAGCTACTAAATTTTGAACCAACATACAGATACAGCAGTCGTAAGAAGACTAGGGTGACCGATTTCTTATTGGAGCCCTCGCCTGAGCCTGATCCTGCCAAAAGCGTTTCATACTCCGCTTCGTTGTTTGATGCTGGAAAGCCAAGTTTGACTGCTTGTTCCACTATTAGGCCGTTTGGTGACATGAGGACTATGCCAAGTCCTGCACCGTGCCTGTTGGACGCTCCATCTACGAAGAGCTTCCACATCTCTCCAACGAACAGCTTCCAGCAAGTGGAGGGATCGGATGATGCCTTGGGGTCATTAGTGTTACTGGTATTTTCTTCAAAGTCCACACTTACTGTTTGCCCCTCATTATCTGATTATATCAAGTCTTTACTTGTTGGTGAGTCTTTGCTTTGTGTAGCATGGTTTGCTTCTTCCTCCCTTCGTTCACTCTGGTCTGTCCTGGGATGTGACTGGGTATCCTGCATCAGGGGTTGCGCTATTTCGGCGACACTTTCCATTCCCATTTCGGTTGTACCAGTTAAGTCAACTGGGCAGATGTGATGACTTCCTGGTGTGAATTCTGCGACAAAGTCTGCCAAAGCTTGGGCTTTTATCGCAGTTCTGGGTTGAAACTTGATGTCAAACTGTCCTAACTCTACTGCCCACTTCAAGATTCGCCCAAAAAAGTTCGCCCTCTCAAACAAAGCTTTTAATGAAAACGCTGTGAGGACGATTATGGTGTGGGCGTGAAAGTAATGCGACAACTTCCTTGAGGCCATCATCAAGACTAAGGCTAGTTTTTCCAATGGTAAGTACCTGGTTTCTGCGCCCAGCAATGTCTTGCTGACATAAAAGATGGGCAGATGTTAGATTCCTTCGCTCGGACCAACACTGCGCTAATTACGTGCTGTGAAACTGTCAAGTACAAAAATAGTTCTTCTCCAGGTATTGGGGTTACTAGCAACGGTGGAGAAGACATGTATTCTTTCAAACTTTCTAGGGCGCGGTCGCATTCTTCATCCCACTCAAACTTGGCCTTTAATGCTTGAAAAAATGATCGACATCTGTATGACGACGGGCTTATGAACCGGTTGAATGCGGCTGCCATACCAGTGAGATGTTGTACTTCTTTTATTGAGTTGGGCCTCTCTAGATCCTGAATTGCTTTGATCTGAGAGGGGTCTGCCTCTATACCTCGGTTGGTCACCAAGAAGCCTAGGAATTTGCCTGATCCTACGCCAAACGCACACTTAGATGCATTAAGGCGCAACTTGTGCTTCTTCAGGATCTAAAACATCTCACCTAGGTCCCTGAGATGGTCATTCTCATCCTTGCTTTTGACTACCATATCATCGATGTAAGCCTCCATTGTTCTGCCTAACAATGGTTCAAACATCTTGGTGACCATCCGCTGGAATGTCGCCCCTGCGTTTTTTAGGCCAAAGGGCATGACCTTGTAGCAATACAGTCCTCTTGGCGTTGTAAAAGATGTGACCTCCTGGTCTGGTTCATACATAGCGATCTGATGGTAACCTCTGTACGCATCAAGAAAGCTAAGTCGATTGTGTCATGCCGTTAGGTCTACCAGTTGGTCTATCTGTGGTAGGGGAAAGCTGTCTTTTGGGCACGCCTTGTTGACTGTTTTGTAGTCCACGCAGACACGCCATTTTTCATTCTTCTTTGGCACCACTACTGTATTGGATATCCACTTGGGATAGTGCACTTCTCTGATAGCTCCTGTCTCTAGAAGATTTCCCACTTCTTCCGCCACTATCTCGGCGTGGTGGAGTGCTGATCTGCAAGTGCGCTGTATAATTGGTTTGGTAGTTGGGTGGACGTTTAATTGATGACAGATGAAGTTTGGGTCAATGTCAGGCATGTCATACGGCGTCCAGGCAAACACTTCGATGTTAGAGGTCAAGAATTCCATGACCTCTATTCTCTCAGTGCTGGACATAGATGAGCCAAGCAAAAAGAACTTTTCCGGGTTCTTTTCATCTATTCTTACCTGTACTAAGTCTTCCACTGCCTTCTGTTCAGCGGCATTGCCAACATCCACAAACAATTCATTGCTCTCAGGTTCTTCCACCATCTGAACAGACCCTTTGGTAGCTCGGCTGCCATTTACTGTGACGAAGCACTGCTTGGACATAATTTGGTCTCCAAAGACCTCTTCAATTACTCCGACTTCGTTGGGGAACCGCAATACTTGATGGTAGGTTGACGCTACCGATCGCATGGCATGCAGCCATGTCCTTCCCAAGATTATGTTGTAAGTGGAAGGGACTTTCAATACCCAGAATTCCACTTGTTTCGTCATGCTTCCTACTCTGACTAGAAGGATTATCTTGCCCACTGGCCATTCTGGCATTGAGTTGAATCCGATCAAGGGAGATGTTGCAGGTGCCAAGTCTTCGTCCTCCAGTTTCAGTTGTTTGAAGGTTTCGTAATACATTATCTCACACGAACTTCCTTGGTCGATCAAAATCCGTTTGATGTCGTAATCCTTGACGCAGAGTGTGATGACCAGAGCATCATTGTGAGGGCAATATATCCTTGCCAAGTCTCTGTTTGAGAAAGATATGGCGTTCGTGGCTTCCGTTCTCCCTTTTTTTATGACAGGTTGCGCACTTAGTACCTCCCTTAAGTGCTCAGCCTTCTTGATCATTCCCCTGAGCTCACATACCCGCTCAGGTTCGAATACCCCATGTATTACATTAATCACGCCTTGAGATGGGGCGTCGATCGGCATTCCGTTTGGGTTATCGTGGTTCTGGGGGGCTGGTTGTGTTCCTCCTTCTATGTACTGGTCCAGGTGCCCAGCTGCTACTAACTCCTCCAGGTGCTGTCTCAACGGCGTGCAATTTTCAATGCGGTGCCCTTTTTCCTTATGGAAGGTGCACCAAGATCTTTCCTCATAGTCCTTTTGCGCTTCTCCCAACTTAGCTGACCATCGGACGAAAGGTTCATCACGTATCTCACTGAGAATCCGACAGATCGATTTTTTGAACACTGTGGTAATGGCAGTGCGGACTCTCAACCACCTTTTATCTTGGTCCTCTCCGTTGTCCCGCCTACCTCGCCCGTTCCTGCTTGGACGTTCTACCGCATTGACTTTGCCGTAGTCTTTTTATCTGGTACTACTGATGCACTAGATTTGGCTTTAGCGCAGGCACCATCCTTCTCCACCCGAATATGTTGGTGCACTCTCTCCATTAAAGCCTCCATCGTGAGAGGTAGCGTCATGGTGATTGAGTCCCTCAACCTGTTTCCGACTGGAAGACCTCTTTTGTACTGCATGATGGCGAGATTTTTGAAGCAATCTCCTATCTGGTTGAAGGTCTCCCAATAACGACTGTTGTAGGATCTCAACGTCTCCTTGTCGCCCATGTCAATGGAGAGTAGCTGATCGATCACCACTGGCATCTTGGTGTTCATTCTGAACCTTGTCACGAACGCCTCTGCCAATTATGCCCAGGAGGCTATGCTGCCTTCTGGTAGCCTTTCGAACTAGGTTAAACCTAGGTCGCCAAGGTTGGATGGGAATAGGATGCACATCAAAGCCTCGTTTCGCCGGTATACTGCCATAACCTGGCGAAAGTGGCTAAGGTGCATGTAGGGGTCTGTCTTCCCCTCATACGTAATGAATTTGGGCTGAAGGAAGCCTGAAAGTAGGGGTGCGTTCTCAACTGTCGGAACAAACGGCGAGGTCTGCAGCCTTGCTAATGCTTTGTCTGTCGGTTCGTAAGCAAGGCGCAGTATCGGCATTCCTACCTCGACGCTCCCATGCGTCCGAGGAGCCAACCGCTGAAGGGCTAAAACTCTGCGCGGGTCGCGCGCCCTGTTATCTTCCTTCCATCGTGCCCTTTCTTCTAGCACAGTTCGCAAATCGGATGATCTAGGTAACTCCGTCTGCCTATATGACGTCTGGTGTGTGCGCGAGGGCCGATAGGTGCTTCCCTCAGTATGCGACCTCTCAGTTTTCGTTCTCTCAAACCTAGAGTAACGAGTCCTGGGAGTTCTTGACTGAGTGTCGCCTGTTCTCAGGCTCCTACTCTCTGCTTGCGATGGCATGGTATGCCTACCACGATCTTCTGAGTGGCGAGGAGGCGTGTTACTTTTGCGCCCCTCTCCGGTCACCACCCCTTTTCCTTTGGTCTGGCGTTTCATAGACTCCATGTCTGCCGCTATCTTCCTTATTAACTCGTCTTGTTCCTTTACGCGATCCTCCAGAACTTGAGGATCGATCCTCCGCCTCTGTCTTTCTGGACTTGAGAGCGATGAGGGTTGTTAGTCTGCCTCCCCCTTGCATCCCTCCAGGGGTTCTGTCGCTGGGGCTCTAAATCCACCATGGGAGGGATAGAAGGCAAACCTTCGCGCCTCCCACCCCCCTCTGGGGTTTGTCCGTCGATGGCGGACTGCGGCAAATCTTCGTTGTGTGCCATTACTTCCAATTAGAGAGGAAAAACTGGATCAAGAGGTTTTGTTCTTTCTAAGCTTCCCACAGATGGTGCCAATTGTACGAGCACGAAATATTCTTCTCGTATAATCCTGTTGATCAAATCTGCGCTCCTCTGTACGTCGTCGCTTTACTCCCTGAAAACACAAACGTGAGCTAGCCGGCGGGTGTGTGCCGGATACCTCTCCGATGCCTAAGTCAGCAAAATAGACAAATAGACAAAAGCTCTGTGTATTCGAGAATCAAAATTGTGTGTTACCTCTCCATAGGTGATGTTGTGAACTTTTATAGGTTCCGTGTGGCACAATCCTAGTAGGATTCTTAGTCCTCCATGTAGAGTCCTCCTATGAATCATATTCCTGAAAGATAATGCTTATCTTTCAACACCCCTTCACTGCTTAAACCAAGTGAGATGGTTTTACCATGGTTGGATGTCAATACGACCGAGCTAACATGACCATACTAAAGCTACAGACTAGACCGAGCTCCAACTAGCTCGGTTCTTCATTTCACTGCGTATACCTCGGTTTGACATGCTCCAACTAGGCTGTTTACTTAATACCGAGCTAACCAAGTACGAGGTAGGAGTTAGCTCGGTACTCCAATGCACAATGCCAAGCTAGCTCGGCTCTCCCAAGCACAGTGCCTAGCTATCTCGGCCCACAACCGCTTAGTCTTTTGGACTGAAGTAAATCTGCTTTTACCTAGGTCCATCTTGTGGCCCAATTACCAAATAAGTCTCCTACTTAGCTTGGCCCAATTTAGACATAAATTACCCTCTCAATAGCTTAAAAATTTGAGCTTACTAACGCCTCCACTGCCACCATTAAAAAAAATAAGGAAAAGGTTCTCTTCCATCTCATTATATAGGAACTCTTACAACTGAATTGATATGGCAGCTTATTGTAGACACCCCATTTTTGACCGTCCTCAAGACTTGGACGTCATCGTTTGAACACTCGATGATCATCCATGTTCATGTTCGTTTTGAGTTCCCGGAGGCCTCGGCCGCGCGCCTTGCCTCAAGATCTCTCAACTTGTCAGTTTTGTGCTTGGTTGTGGACCCAAACACTTGTGTTTTTGCTTCTAAGGGAAGAAGGTGGCTTGTTTGCCATACCTTCAACCCACCAGCCAATGCTTGAGGCCATCGGCCCTGTTTTCTTGCCATCGGCCAAAAGTATTGGCCGATCGGCACTTTATTTGGTCAGCCAGCACTTATGTTGGTCGATCGGCCATTTTTGTTGGCTGAACCCTGTTCATCTGCTTTATGCAGATATTTTGTGCCAGCTGGCACAGCTAGCACCCATTATTCACCCCCTCCATACACGTGTATGGAGGGATTGGCCCCTTTGCTTAGCTTCTCTTAGAAGCTTTAGAATTGAGCCTCTATAAAGAGGGAGCTCCTCCTCCCTCCTCAAGGGTTCAAAAAAATTGTTCTTGAGAGGATAGATATAGTATTGTATCTATTCTTCTTTATTTAGCTTTGTTTTGTGTCTAAAAGAGTAGTATTGTCTTACTATTGTACACAAACACCACTAGAACACCATCCTTGGTTGTTGAGGTGCTAGGAGGTTGATTTCAGTGTTCTTGGGTTGGTTTGAACTCAAAAAACTTGTTGGAGCTTTGTTCTTGAAGTGGTTCTACAAGGGTGAGTTCCTTGCTTTAAATACCCCATTCTTGCTTAAGCTTTTAGCCCTTCTTGCTTATTGTTTTAAGCTTAGATTATAATTGATAAAAGTTCTAATTTTTAGCGCTTAAGACCTTTCTTTAAGGTCATTTTTGTGTTTGGGGTTGTTTACCCCCTCTTAGGCCTTGTTTGGCCTTGTTCTTGTGCTTTATTTTTAAGCTTTGAGATCACCTTGCTTTGGCCTTCTCACCACTGAAATCCAGAGGGATTTCAGTGGTGGGGATGGTGTTTTAAGGTCTCAAATAGGAGAGGGTCATCCCCTCTCCTTGTTGTCTTGAATGTTTGCATAAATGGCTTATGTGGGTAGCATGTGTGCTTAGCTTGTTTTAGCTCCATTTCAGCAAGTATTTGGTGTTATTTTGCCATGATTTACCTCTGTCCAAAGTTGGTTTAATGGTCTCTTGCATGCACCATATACTTGTCTTGTAATCCCTTGATTTGCCTCAACATGCATCATGTTGTAACATGTCATTTTAGCATGATTTTGGCTCAACTCCATGAAGCTTTTAGCCTTGTTGTAGCATGCTTAAGCTCTAATTTGAGTTGTTTTAACCATGTATGCCATGCTTTGTATAGCCACCATACATTTTAGCTTGTTAGTTTTGGGTGTCCAAGTCATTAGCATGCTTTACTTGGGCCATTTCAGTGATTTGGAGTCACATGCTATGTCATTTCAGTCCATATAGTATGCTCATATACTCGCACTTATCACTCCTTTAATGTTTTAAGGAGTTGATGTTTTATGCCTCATGAATGTATCATTGTGTATGCCATCATGCTTAGGCATTTGGGATGCCATCTAAGTGGGTTTTTGGGCTCATTTTGACATGCCATAACTCTGTTTTTGGTTGCTTAAGTCATGCCATGTTTGGCATTGATAGGTGTAGTGTAACACCTCTTTTGTGGCACTGTTTGCTTCATGCTTTTGGTCCTTTGTTCTAGCATGTTTTGACTTCATTCCTTGCATGTTTCAGGATCATCTTGGCATGATTTAGGACTATTTTGGGTTATGTTTGCCATATGCTCCTTGTTTTGTGTAGCTTTGGTTCAAGTCCCTTCACAAGCCTTAGGCTTTGAGCCTTATGCATGCTATGCTTGATTTGTTTATGTGATTTGGCATCACCCCTAGCATCATTTCAGAGCATGTAATGTTGTCACATTTGCATGCTTTTCACCTCTTTTAAGTATGCTTAAAAGTTACCCTTTTATGCCTTAGTCTTTAGGCCAATTAGCATGCATATTTGTATGAGTTTTTGTCCTTATTTCCATAGCATTTTGGCCACTGATTTGGGCCTATTTGAGAGCTGTCCATATTGGTTTAAGTCCATCCTTTACATGTTGTTGCATGCTTGCCTTGCATGTTGTTACATACTTGGCCTATTGCATGTTGTTGCATGCTTAAGTTGTATTGCATTTGGCATGCCCTTTTGTTAAGTTGCTTTGCATATTTGCATGCATTATCCCTTGCATGTTGTTGCATGCTTGCCCCACATGTTGTTACATGCCTGCCTATCTTTAAATGTTGTCACATGCCTTGCATGCTTGTCTAGGTTGCATTGCATTTGGCATGCTTGTCACCTTTAGCCTTATATGGCATGATCATTGACATGCTCATGTTGCAATAGTTTTACTTGCATGTTTACATCCCTTGCCTCTTGATAAACCATGATAGAGGTTGGGGTCCTTTATGTGTTTTGTGTGCATTTCATTTGACATTAAAATACACACTTGGCTCCTTTGGCCATCATGCATTGAAATGCGTGATTAATGGCCCGAGGGTCGAGAATCATACTTCATTGAGTTCATGACATGATAGGAAGGGTGGTTGTGCACACATTGCTTTGAAAATGCATTGCAATGCTCTGTTTGTCCTCTGCTGCAGCAAAATAGCATTCTGCAGGAAGAGATGACCGGCCGGCCATCTTCAGTGCCGGTCGGCTACAAATTTATGGCCGAGAGCTCCATTATTGGTCGATGACCAATTCCACATGGCCTGTGTTCCCATACCTTGGCCGGTGACATCCCACAGTGCTCAAGGAGTGATTCAGAAGCATCCTTGAGACTTACACAGTTTTTAGAGGTGCAGATCAGTGCAAATAGAGGCAGCATGAGCGTGGCGATAGATTTCCGAGCGGAGCCGAGCATGCATGCATTTGTCCCTCTTCCCGAGGCCTCTTTACTGCTTTAGTAGCTTAATTAATTTGTTTAATTAGTTAAGTGTTGTGTAATAATTAATTAGTTAGTTAATTAGTCAATTTGTATTATTCTTTCGGACCCTCCGTCGAGAGGGCGAATTTGTAATAAGTGTGCATGAGTGTGTGAATGTCTTCCAACCCCACGTCTTTCTCCCGTTTACTTACCTGCTTTTGATGGTCAGATTAGGGCATGTTTCGATTAGCATACTTATGTTTCGCATGTTTGCATTCATTCATCTGTATTGCATGTACCAAACTCAGCGCATCATACTAACCGCATAGTATTTCAATTCCAACTTGAATACATGTATCAAGTGTTGTGTTTCGCATGCCATTTTAGAATAACCGAGCCTATCTCTAGTTGCATTTTGCATGTGTTGCATTAGCCATCTTAACATGAGCTAGGATCATGCATTGATTACTAACTAACTTTTGTTTTGGCTCGGAGTATTAGGTAAGCTTTTATGCTTTAGCATCTTGCATGAGTGTGAGTGTTGCCATGAGGCTAATTGCTTATGTGATATGACTGCCTAAATGCCTGTGGGTGAAGGTTGGATTACTTAAATTGGAACGATTCATTGAAATCCGTGTTTTAGCTTACCCGCGAGTAGCAAACTTCAAACCACCTCCAAATAAACGGATATGCAATGCTTTGTTCCAAATTAGGCGATCTAATCTATACTTGTGTGTTGTGCGCATCACATAGTAATTCTAGCTAATTAACCGGAATAAGAACACATGTGTTTTCAAAAACAAGATATCATGTTTAGTACAGGCCGATCTTTAATGACCTTCCCCAATCGTACCCAAGTTCCCGAGCCGAGACAACTTTGGTGATGATGGACACGTGGCCTTAGGCAACGAGTCAAGGTTTCCTAAATTCCCCCAAAATAAAATATTTAGATGGCGACTCTATATCTGGCAAAGTAGTCCATATTTAGCACTTCTTTATTAAAAATCAGTTTTTCAAAACGATTTGCCGGATTTGGACTCTTTGGTGATTTATCGGTCTTACATTGTACTTTGCGAGACTAGATTCAAAACTATGACATTTGAGTCCGAATTGTAGAAGCATGAGGCCCTTAGGGCGCGTCCACACTTATGATTAGCTAATTGTTATATAATTCAAAACCACACTTACTCTTATTCACACATGAAACTTTTGAAGTTAAATTTTTCTCCTGCAAAATTAGGGTTGTTTGGGATGTCTAAATAAGTGTACTTTTTGATTTTTTAAATTAAAAAATTGAGGGAAAAAAATAGTTGTTTGGGATAATTTTTTAATTTTTTACTAAAAAATATATATTAAAAAATTGTATAAATTAGTGTGTAGGAAAAGATTATGATAGAATAGACAGTACGGTGGGATGTCCTAAGGGGCAGCGTGTGCAGAGTATAGGATAGGAGATGGTTCTCTTCTTTTCAGGCATTAAATTGAACGGTGCCATTCGTCTCGTGAGGGCCCACCACGGGTCCCGTTTTGCTAATCGAAATCGTTCAATGTGTAGAACTCGTCGAGTACTATATGCTTGCAAAAAATCACGTTGATCGAATATCGATAGCTATCTAATCGGATTAGTTTTTTCCCAACCGTTAACTAGAACACTATCTATTTTTTATACAAAACTGATTTGATCATGTAGTTAGCGATATCCAATCAACGTGATTTTTTAAAAGCATATAGTACTCGATGAGTTCTACATATTGGTTCAGATTATCAAAACGGGACCCGTGATGGGCCCCCACGGGCCGAACAACATCGTGTTGTTTGTGCACCCTGCCTATGCAATTTTTCCAAAAAAGTCAGCTCTCTGTCTATGGGACGTCAGAGTTGTTTGTAATAATTTTGTGTAAAATTAATTTTTTTTTTTTTTTTTTTTTGTGAATAGTGATAACTTTTTAATTTTTTTGTTTGTTTGTAATGTTCTAAATAAGTGCACTTTTTGAATTTTTATGAAATATGGGTTAAATTTGAAGTGATGTAGTAAAGAGGTGATGTGACTTAAATAGGATAGTGACTTTTTGATTTTTTTAAAAAATGTCAAACCTAACCTTAGTAACTTTTTAACTTTTTAAATTTTTTTAAATCCGTCAAACCAACCCTTAATATCAAGAATTATTTTCAAATTAATTACAACAACTCCTCCTTATCTTTTAATATGATTGGTATTCCAGATAAAACCTTTTCCTTATGGTTTCTATTTAACTTTTCAAGAAAAAACTGTTTTAAGAAAGAAAATAATAATAATAATAAATGTACTTTGGGGAAAAAAATATTTTTTAAAAAACACTCATCTTTTCTACATATATTTTTATTTTTTGGGGGTGAAAATATCTTTTTAGTATTTATTTTAATCAAACTACTTTATAGTTAAAAAAAAAATCAAAAACAAATGTTGTTAGCAACTATAAAAAGTGTGAACTTTTCAAACAATTATTATGAAAATTATTATCCTAAAATTTAGAGGCCAGGAACCAACGAATTGTAAGATGTTAGTCAATTTCTATTATTGATGTATTGGAACGAATTAACTATATTAAAATCAAAACACATACTAAAATATAATGTGAATATTCATAATAAATAAGAAACATATAATTAATCTTTAAAAAAATAAAACTTATATCAAAATACATTGTGAATATTCATAATTTACAATTAACATATAAGTACCATTGAAAAACTACACACATACTAATGTGAACATCCACACTGCAACATGAAAATATAAAACAAAATTTTAAAAAAAATGAAAATCAATTATTTCTATTGTTCAATGGTAACAAAAATGATTATTCAACTAACAAATATAGTAACAAAAACAACAAACATACAACTAACTTTCAAAAAAATAAAATTCATATCAAAATACAATGTGAATATTCACAGTTTACAATTCACATATAATTAGTCTTAAAAAAAAACTAAACTCATATCAATGTACACATTCACACTGCAATGTGAAAATATGAAACAAAAGTAAAAAAGTGAAATTTGACTTTCAATTATTTAATGGCGAAAAAAATGATTGATCAACCAAAAAGCATAATCACAATCAATATACAACAAATTATTGAACAATATATATATATATATAATCAAATAATTCATATATATTGATACACTTTTTAGAAAAAGTTATATATAATCAACTCCAGCATAATACCGGTAAATAAACTATACTCTACACAATATCAGTGACTACACAAACCGACAAAGAGACTACGGTTATGTATAACAATGGCGAAAAAATAATTGTTCGTCACTGATTTACCATCATCCTTGTTGTGAGTCTATCATTGGTGAAGGAGATCTTTGATCAAGTATATCCCTCATATTGAGACAAAGAAAATACAAAGAATAATAATCTTCTATATTTATATATAGTATTATATATATATATATATATATTCATAAATGAAATATATCTAGTAATAATTTTCTCTCTTGGATGTATTTTTTTTTTGAACGATCTCTCTTATATATGGTATAATATATATTATAATAAAAATATTTAATGGTAAAATAGTCCACATAATATTTTTAATATGGGAAAAGGATATTTAAGTTCAAATGTATAGAATTAAGTAGAATACAAGAATATTTTATGGACTTATTAGGTTATAAGTCCTCTAAATATGATTTATAAATAAATCTATATAAAATAACGTAATATTAAAAATAAAAAATAAATAAAAATACGCGCGCGCACACACAAACATAAATACACTACAGAATCCTTGAGCAAAATAATCTTTTTCCAAACTAATCTTCTCATTAATTTTGAAACCCAACGCTTGGATGCCTTTACTAATTCCCTCATTCAAGGCATATTATAGTCCTTTTAAGACTAAGAATTCCCTTCCCAATTTTACAAACAAACTCCATTTTAGTATACAACAATGATTCATCCCTCCTTTTCCCCCCACTCCCTTTGACCCCCTCTCTCTCTCATTGGTCCCCTTTTCTTTTTCTTTTTCTTTTTTTTCTTGTTCCTCCAATCACCACCCGCCACGTGGCAAAGGGGGGTGACCCCCAAAAGGGGGTCCCAAGCATTATTCTTTAGCATATTTTACATCTGTCCCAATCCAAGCTCATCCCCTATGCCTATAACCCAAAATACCCAGGGCCTTGGAATAGTAATCCTACACTATGGTTGGACTGACAATGCTTGGAAACACATGAAATACAATACTATGAGATTAATCGACAAAATAATATTTTATCCCTAAGGCTGTGTTTGGTTAAGAGATTTGAACAAAAAAATAGAAAATATGTGAAACCAAGTAAAATATAGGTATGTTTTATTTACATTTCACCTAATTTTTTATTTTTATTTTCATTTTCAAATCCCTTCTTAAATCCCCAACCAAACACAGTCTTAGCCTATATGACTACAATAATGAAATAAGGGTAATTATGGAATTTCATAAGTTTAATTCCAATCAATTAATACCACCATATTACTATACAAACAAACACACCATATCTTACATTTCCAACTTAATATCATCACATTATTAATCTTCTCATTTAATACTACTGTAATCATAATTTGATTTAACCTAATCCGCCAAACAAATTGAGCATTGAGTTGACAGGACAACCATGAAAAAATTTAGGAATATAAAAAGGGCAAATAATTGTTTAGTGTTGTTGAAAAAAATAATTATAAATAAATCATAAATATTAATAATTAAAACCATATTTTTATTTATAAATTTGTAATAAATTTTAAAAAACTGTGGCTCTTTTTGGTTTAGTTTTTGAAAAAAATTTGAGTTTTGAATTATATTTTGATAGATAAGTTGTTAAAAAGAGTTTTAAAAATTGAAAATTTGTTTGTTTATGAGTTTTGAAAATAATTTTGGGATGATTTGTATTTTATTTTTTATTTTATTTTTTTGTAGTTGAATAAATGGGTGTGAGAGCAAATTTGATTGATTGATATGTAGAATGTAAGAAAATGAGAGAAAAGAAAGAAGAGAGAAAAAGTGATTTATTGATTTATTAATAATAAAAAAAATAAGAGAGGAGCGAGAAAAAATAATGTTGAAAAGAGTTTTACAAATTAATAAATCAAACATGTTTTTTTAAATTTTTTTATCCAAATGTTAATTTAAAAACTAAATTAAACAGTACATATATTTCCTCGTATAAAAACGAATTATTGAATTCAACACAATTATGTTATAAGAAGATAGTCTCACCTTGCAATTACGTAAAGAATAATTCTAGGTACCCACTCTTAACTTTCTTAAATTTATCCTGAATGAGATTGTGCGATAGGGTCTATGTATAGAATAAATGTAAATTACAAAATGAAAATTCTGAATAATTTATAAATTGATAAGGGTGGATTCGTTATATTATTCTTACGTAAACCCCTCACTTGTCAAACAAAAATATATAATAGGTTCAAGGGTGAATTACATTCCAATGGTATTTGATGATGTTTCTGATCCAAGGGAGGGCGAGTCGGGCTGACCCACGCTTCCAACACCTTTCACCGGTCTCTGAGCTCGCTGGTGTGCCTGCAAAAATGTCCAACAGGGAATGGGCGTCCCCCAGCAGACCCTCCGACAATCAAGTTAGAAGAGAGGAGATTGACTGTAGAGAGAGAAAGAGAGAAAAAGAAGAAGAATGGAGAACTTAACCTTTGATGTGTCTTGGAAACCTTCTTATATCCTCTGTCCATCATTTCCTTGTCCACTCCGACATGTCGCGTTGGCCGAAAGTCTATACTCTAACTTGCATTGTTCACGGTGAGGCTGCCTGTTCCAACGTGAAGAGGTTGTCGCATTTAATGCTGTGGAAGCCTCATTAATGGCTGATGTGTGGTGCAATAACTCTACAAGATCTTTGTCTACTTATGTGGCTGGTTCCCTACTTGACACATGTTTAGATGCCATTGGTTCCTGGCTCAACATTAGGTCCTGAAGGGTGTTGGGCTTTAGTACTTGAACTGTGAATTAGGCTCTAAGTGGTGGGCCAAAACCTTTTGTGGGCCCACCGATGTCAGTAGTCCCCCATTCCCAAGCGTATCTTCAGTCCAACGAAGGGAATAAGAAGGAAGATGGGAAGTGTGTGGAGCCAAGTGAGAGGGCCGACTGTGAGAAGGGCTGACCATGAAGGGGGATCGAGCTCGAAGACCGACCGAGAGGGGAGCCGACCGTGAAAAGGAACCGAGCGAGAAAACCGACCGAGGGGAGAGCCGACCGTGAAGGGGGGTCGAGCTCGAAGACCGACCGAAAGGAGAGCTGACCGCGAAGAAGGGCCAAGCTCAAAGACCGACTGAGAGTGGGGTCGACTGCGAAGAGGGACCAAGCGAGAAAACCGACCGAGAGGAGAGCCGACCGCGAAGGGGGTCGAACGAGAGATAAGGGCGGCGTGCAGGGCTTGAGGAGCGATGAAGCACGTGATGATGTGAAGTGAAATAAACAGAGAAGGGGAAAAGGATGGGTAATCGTGGTTGTACACGTGGCATGATCTAAACCAGTGGTGAGAGAGGTGATACGTTAGTAGGAAGCGAAAGGTTAGGACTAGGATCTAAATCGCATGGCCACGGGCGACCGGGGGAGCAGCGATAATAGTGGATGAGTTTTTTTCTTGCTACAAGGCCTCTGGTCAACAAGAAACATGGGTGACCTTGCAGGCGATGGTGGGTAGAGGATTAGTAGCGGGTTTACCATCATCGGTGAAGGGGTGGAGACCAAGGTTGTTCTACGTATCAGAAAATGACGGGAAGGGGGTGCGTACGATGTTGAAAATTCCCATCAAGTCGGTGGAGCCAAGGTTGGAGGCAGAGGCAGATGCAGAGAATAGGGTTAAACGGGTGAAGGAGTAAAGGGAGAAGGAGGGCGTGAAGTGGAATGACCTGATCTAGCCTTCAACCTTGTTTGTCTTAAGTCTGGGGCCACAGCTGACCGAGAAGGACCCTGCGCCGGAAGAGTTGGAGGCGAGGAGAAAGATGCAGGAGACAGAGGATCAGAGGACATTCGCCAAGGCCGACAAGTATAAAGAATCGCAGTTAGGCTGTGCACCTAAGTTGGTCATGAAGGAGCGAGTCCGACTGCGCCCCAAGCCTCTGGGAGATAAGGATTTGATTGATTTTGCACCGCTGCCACCCCCAGTGGATCCGTTGAAGGAGAGGAGCAAAAAGGAGGTGGATGCGGTATTGAAAAAGAAGAAAAAAAAATGAGGGCGGCTGCGGACGAGACTGGGGGGGGCCAGTTTTGAAGAAGGTGAAGGAGGGGATGGCAAAGGCGACCCCAAGTGCCCAAGTGGGAGAAGAGGCCATGGGCCTAAGTGCCCAAGTAGTGAGTAGCGCAGCGGAGCCAAAATAGTTGCCTGGAGGCGAGGGATTGGGAGAAAAATTGCCCAAGATTAGGGAGAGGGCGAGTGAGCAGATCAGAGATGAGCGCCACATTGAAAACCGCCACGTATCATGTTCGCGCAGTGGCCGGTTGATCGGCGGAAGAAGGGGTGAAGCCAAGGTTGCCGCAAATCGTCTCCTGGGGGTAGTGGAGGATGAGCAATTTATAGAGGCCGACCTCCTGAAAAAGTTCTACTCAGCGCAGATGGTGGGGACGACCTTGGCAGCGGCCCTGCTGAATAAGGCGGCGCACACGAAGGTGGAGGCAGAGCTGCTGAAGGCCCAGCCGGAAGGGGTAAAAGCACAATTGCAAAACCTACAAGTAGAGACGACGGGCTGGAGAAAAGCCGCACGAAGTGCCTGTGCAAAGGGCCTGACTATGCGCAAAGGGCTAAGAAAATGGAAGTATTGGCGATGGTACAGAGCTACTTGGCGGAACACGCTGCCTCTGAGCTCGCCGTGATCAAATCGGAGCTGGAAGTGGTGCGCCACAAGGCGATATCACTAGAGTTTGAGTTGGCGGGCGAGCAGAGGAAGGTAGGCGAAGTCCAAGAAGCCTGCACCATTGCCAAGGAAAGGTTGGAAAAGGCCCTCTCCAACAACGAAGATCTACGCGACTAGGCCCTTAAAGACAAAGAAGAAGCAGATGGGCGCATTGCGAAGTTGGAGAGGACGCTGGAAGAAGAAAGGGCCAAAAGGGCCTCTGAGAAGGCGGCATACCCAGACTTGTGTGTGGCGGTGGTGGAGCAATTTAAGGGGTCTACCGAATTCCAGATGGCCATCGACGCTGTGGTCGCTAGGAGCTTGGCTAAGGAGGGTGAAGGGGGTGCTGGGACGTCAGGAGTGGCCACTGAAGGTAGGAGTGAAGAATAAGTGATCCAAAGTTTTTAGCGGTCAAACTTCTACAAGCACGAGATAAGCCAGTACTGGGACAGTGGTTGGATGAGCTTCAAGTATAAGGCACAAAAGCTGTTCCCAGATATGGACTTCAGTCTGGTGAAAGTAGGAGAGGACGACGTCGCCCAAACTCCCCTGGATGAGGGGGTGGAAGAGGAAGATCTTCTGTCCAACAAAAGGGAGTGAGGGCTGGGTGTTCTTCCTCTTTTTTCTTTTTTTTCTTTTTTTTTTTTGTAATGAAGTAAATTTAATTTCTGTAATAAAGATGCAAGTTATTAATAAATAAAGGTGCTAGTTTTTTTATTGTTATTGTCACGACCCAAACCCGCCCTTATGGGTTTAGCACCGTAACCGGCCAGTAATCCGTGATTACCGAAGGCCTGCTTAACAATAATACAGAGTACAGGGGCTGGCGGAAGCCAATACAGTAAATAAACAATGTCCAATGAGCTGTGACAGTCTGTATGCAAAAGACTTTCCATACATATAAACAAACAGTGCAAAACAGTGTGTACAACATTTACACTTATTCAAGACAGGGACTGTGACATCCCTGTTCCGTATTATGCTAATTGGTCCTTAATTTAAGTATGATTATGTGTTTAGCATGATTTTATGTGTCATTATGTGAATGTATGTGATTTTGAGTTTTTATCTGTTCACCGTAGGAATATCTGTTTGATAACCCGCTTCGGAATTAAATTGAGAGCCTTATCGGCCACAAGACCCGAAATTGATTACGCCATTGTGATTGGCATAATTTGTAGAGCCTACGGTGAAATTTAATTAGAAATTGACTCTGGTCAGATTAAATGGATTAAATTGATGAATTAGAGCCCAACTACTCTATTATTATTAAAATGACCTTAGTGGGTTTTGTTGTCAAGGCTTTATACACCCAACTCCCCTCTTTAATTCATTTGGCTGATATTGAACTCAAGAATAAGAGAGAGAGGGTCGGCCTTAGAGAGAGAAGGGAGAGAGTTGTGTGGTTTTGGCTCAAGACTTGGGAATCTTGAAGATTAAGTCCAAGAATTGACTAGAGTTTGGAAGATTAAACTCCTAGGTGAGTAAATTTATGAGATTGAACTTGTAAGTTGTGTTATGATTGATGAATTTGAAGTTGAAATGCACATGCATGTATAGGATCACCATGATTTTACATAAACAAGCATGTATTAAGTTGAATGTGGAAATATGAGTGTTAAATCCTACATGCAAGCATGTTTTTGTTGTGTTCCATGAGAATGAACACCATTTGCATTATTTGGGATGGAAATGAAGTCAAGATGGCCTTGCATGTTTGATTAATTAAAGATATGAGCTTGAATGCATGAACTTGTTATATTGGTGATGGGTTTGTTATGTTTTGGGACATGCATGTAAGCAAATCAAGAAATTGAACTTCATAATGCTATAATCTTGCAAGGGAACCATGTTAGTATGACTATATTTGAGATTTGAGCCTTTGCATGCAAGAATGGTAGCTGGGAAATTGAATTGAAGCTCAAGAACACAACCTGGAAATTTCCAGAATTTTGACTTTCCGCTCGAGCGGGGAATGCCGCTCGAGCGAAGAAATCGAGCTCCCAGCATTTTCTGCAGACCTGGTTCCCGCTCGAGCGGGGAAGTTGACGCTCGAGCGGGGAGCTATGTACGCAGGAAGTCCGCTCGAGCGGCCGAGTTGCGCTCGAGCGGAATTGAGGGCAACCAGTGCTTTTGCAGACCTAAGGGTCCGCTCGAGCGGGGAAGTCCACGCTCGAGCGGGGACCCTGTTTTGCTGAAATTCCGTTAATGCATTATGTGTTTTGTTTTCCGTTCACTTTCACTTTTAAAACACTCTTAGGCATGCATTGAGCATTGTGATTGAATTAAAGAGATAAGAATAAAGCCTAAAGAGGAATATGTGAATTAAAGAACGGATTGAACCATTTGTGACCCATATGTGTTATGTGATATGTAGGGTCAAGCTCTAGGGCAAATCCACATACCAACCACTGTGAGTAATATCTAAATTATGTTATTGTCCATTCGCTTACTCTTATGTAAGTTTTGTAAAGTTCATTAATTTGAATGGTGGACAGTTTTGACATGAAAGGCCTATGTGCTAGTTTGAAATGGAAGGCCTATGAGCCAGATTGATAAAATGTGGACCGAAGGCCGATGGAAATGAATAATTGGGCCGAAGGCCGATGGAAATGAATAATTGGGCCGAAGGCCGATGGAAATGAATGATTGGGCCAAAGGCCGATGGAAATGAATGATTGGGCCGAAGGCCGATGGAAATGAATGATTGGGCCGAAGGCCGATGGAAATGAATAATTGGGCCGAAGGCCGATAGAAATGAATAATTGGGCCAAAGGCCGATGGAAATGAATGATTGGGCCAAAGGCCGATGGAAATGAAGGATTGGGCCAAAGGCCGATGGAAATGAACGATTGGGCCGAAGGCCGATGGAAATGAACGATTGGGCCAAAGGCCGATGGAAATGAATGAGTGGGCCAGAGGCCGTTTTGACATAAATGAAAGATAAAGAGGCCAAAAGGCCAGTATGTTTAGAACCACAATCACTTGACTTACATGGTGTATATATATGTTAATTAGAAATATGAATTGGGCCCAAGGCCGTTCGGATTATGTTGTTCTACATATTGTTGTATCTTTTTATTTGATATTATCACTGGGCTTTCGCTCACGCTCATTCATGTGTTTGTAGGTGAGCCAAGGGAAACTCAAACCCAACCTCAGTGAAGTCTGTGTGGAACAACAAAGGTTTTGGAGAGTCAGCCCTTGCGTCTCACGTACGAGACTTGCCTTCGCCTTTGTGTCGTGCTGTTCTATGTTGTTATTCGGCGAAGTTTCGAGTACATTTCATATAGTTTGTTGGTTGACTCAGTTTTGAATGATCCTGTCTGTACACAAATTTATGTTGCTATGCTTTCTGTTGTGGTTATTAATATGTATGTCTGGAATATTTGATGTGCATATAAGCACGGCTCTATGGACAAAGTTTTTAATTTGCTTCCGTTTGGCCCCTTTTCTCTGATGAGTTTTGTCTTATTTGGTTTGAGGCCGTAGGTAATCTCAGGATTACTGGCCGGTTATGTCCTTAACCCTTAGGGGCGGGTAAGGGTCATGACAGGGACCTAATCCCTATTAAGCAGTACAGTATCAGTCTCAACAGTTATTACAAAACAGATGCAGAGACAGACGGGGGAAATAAAACACCCCTAAGTCATAGCTTGGCAGACTCGGAACCTCGCGGTGAGGCACGGTGGTTGGCTTGACAAAAATGGGAGTCTAACCCACGCTCCTAACTCTGGTCTGGTGCCTGAACAGCTACATATACATATAAACAGTGAGCTAAAGCCCAGTGAATAACATAATGCGTAAAGAGGTTAAGAATGAATGTCCTTACAGTAATGAAAACAGTTCATTGATTCAGTATAACAGTCATTCAGTCATAATAGTCATATGTGGTACATCCATTAGCATAGCAGTACAGTAAACAGTAGGTCTTAAAAGACCGAACAGTAAATGATGGCCATCAATCAGTAAACAGTAGTGGTTCCAACAAGGGAACCGACAGAGATCTCTGTACCAGTAACAGTAAATAGTAGTTGCTAAGGATGCCACAATATAGTTCAGAATATAGGACATACATTCATTCGATTAACAGTATCAGTTCAGAAAGCAGTTCAGTTAAACAGTCAAAGATATTCACAATTGAACATATCTTTACACAATTGTTACTCACAGAGTTCTGGGCTATAAGCAGCTAGAGCGCGTCTCCGGAAGCCAACCCTAAACAATGACAAAACGAACACACACTAAGTTCACATTCGGAAATCAAAGACTTAGTCCTTACTTTGACTCGGTGTGGTTCTACATTTATATCCTCATTAAGATGCCTTAAACTAGGCCTAAGAATGCCTAGGATGGAATGAGGATGCAAAGATGCACTTTAAAAGCATTTTCAGAATTTTCAGAAAACAGGGGTCCCGCTCAAGCGTGGAGTTCCCCGCTCGAGCGTATATGCAGGTAAAGGTTCCCGCTCGAGCGTCACTTCCCACGCTCGAGCGGACTGCAAAACATGGCAAAAGTACTGGATGGCTGAAAATCATGCTCGATTGGGCGCTCGACTCCCGCTCGAGCGTAAGACACAAGTTCCCGCTCGAGCGTCAATTCTTCCGCTCGAGCAGACTTCAAAACAGTGCAAAGTACTGGGAGCACGAATTTCCCGCTCGAGCGGGAGTTCAAAATCTGGAATTTCCATATTTGAACTTCCAAGCTCAAATCAAGTTCCAATGTATCAAAATCAATTCCTTTGGGCCCATTTCTTGGAAAACACTTGTAAATACAAAGAATAACATGATTCAAAGCTCAATTTGTAAAATCAAGGCCCAAAGGTAGTTTAATTAAATCCAAATTCAAACCAATTTTCATGAACATGCTACAAACATGACATGCATGAGTTTAACTCCATTCAAAGCTTCAATTTCATGCTCTATTGAGCTCAATAGCCCCAAAACAAGATCAAATCATGGTCCAATGTAAAATTAAGAACATGCATGTGAGGAACTCATGAACAACACCTCAAAACTCATAAATGGCAACATGCATGCAACAATTGAGCTACAATTCAACATTTTAGGACCAATTCATGACTTAGCTCTTCAATATGACATGAACCATGCAAGAACCAACTTAAAGACACAATTAAGAGATTGAATCCTTACCTATGGTCCTCTATTACAAGTATGAAGCTCAATTGCACAAATCCTCTACAATTTCTTCAAGTCACCAAGCAAAACTATCAAAAACAACTCAATTCTCTCACACTCTCACTCTCTCCTCTCTCTTGGTCGGCTAAGGCTCAAGTAAAAGGCTGAGGAAATGTTTTGTAATGCATATGAATGAGTCTCAAAAGTGTCAAGTAAGTAGCCCACTAGGATGGCAATTCGGTAATTAAAGCCAACTACACGATTTAGCTTATTTTAATCAAATTTAATCATACTAAATCACATTTCAAATAGATACACCATAAAATCATATAAATCTCCATTAACGTAAAACACGAATCGATTTCCGGTTCGGCCGCCGATAAGGCCTTCAATTTGCAGTTTAATGCATAAAACATGAACAGATAGTTTACCAAATGAACAGATAGACATGTAATTAAACAGATATACTTAATCAATTCAGTTCCAGATTTCAGTCAGTCAGTTCAGTATTTCAATCAATTCAATTACCAATCATAATCAGTCTCAGTTTAGCGGTAATCAGTAGGGTTATCAGTAATCAGTGGTGAGGGTTATTACAGTTATTGTTGTTGTTGTTTTTTGAATGGTAAAATTCATTAGTAAAGTGTATGAATGGTAAAATTGGACAAGTAATCTAACTTGTATGAATGGTAAAATTGGACAAGTAATCTAACTTGTATGAATACTAAAATGACCTAGGATATGAATGAACTGAAATTTAACTAAGACTGGCCGAGACTAGTTTTAACCGCATGCTCAATCTGGGTGAGACTAGTTTTGACTCAGTCTGGCTGAGGCTTGGTTTAACTTAGCCTGGGTAAGCTCTTCATGCTCAATCTGGCTGAGACTTGGAGGGCTCAGTCGGGCTAAGGCTTGGTTTAACTCAGCCTGGATGAGCTCTTCATACTCAGTCTGGCTGAGACTTGGAGGGCTGAGGCTTGACTTAACTCAGTCTAGCTGAGCACTTCATGCTTAGTCTGGCTGAGGCTGGGCTTAACTCAGTCTGGCTGAGCTCTTCATACTCAGTCTGCTGAGGCTGGGCTTAACTCAGTCTGGCTGAGCTCTTCATGCTCAGTCTGGCTGAAACTTGAAGGGCTCAATCTGGCTGAGGAGTCTGGCTGAGGCTTGGTTTAACTCTTGTCATTGGAACGCAACACAGATAATGGAGATGTGAAATTGTTGTCATTAAGGCAAAGTCTGTCAATCACAAATTTACACCGTGTACGGAAAGGAAAAAAATAAACAAGTATGCAGATCGGCAAAAGAGAACATACAACAATTGAATGAAACAAAAACAGAAGACGCCATTTTACTGGAAATAACGCTTCAAGTGTTCGGCATTCCATGGATGGAGGCGGTCTCTGCCTTCCATATCTTGGAGACAGTAAGTACTCGGGCGGGGTCTGCCCTTAACAACATAAGGTCTTTCTCATTTGGCGCTAGCTTGCCCTCGGTCGGATTTTTAGTGGCAAGGGTTGCTTCGCGCAGACTAGGTCTCCCACTGTGAACTCTTAAGGTCGAACTTTGTGGTTATAATGTGTTCACATTTTCTGCTGGTAGGATGCCCATCTGACAGCAGTTGCCTCTCGAAGCTCTTCAATTAGGTCCAGGTCAACCCGACGCAACTCTTCATTTAGTTCTGGATTTGGGTGTAAAACCCGGGGGGTTGGCAGGTTAATTTCCACTGGAATGACTGCCTCGGCACCGTATGTTAGGCGAAAGGGGGTCTCCCCAGTGGGGGTTCGAACTATCGTCCGATAAGCCCAGAGTATATTCGGTAATTCCTCAGCCCAGAGTCCTTTAGCGGCTTCCAACTTAGTCTTGATGATCTTCAGAAGGGAGCGATTGGTGACTTCGACTTGCCCATTAGCTTGGGGATGGCCTGGGGAAAAGAAACATGGTCTAATATTGAGCTCTTCACAGAATTTCCAGAAGTTGGCATTGTCAAATTGTTTGCCATTGTTCAAAACGATGGCCTGGAGGATTCCAAATCGGCACACGATCGACTGCTAGATGAACCTGTAGTGTTTCGCTCAGTAATTGTAGCAAGGGGTTCCGCTTCCACCCATTTGGTAAAGTAGTTAATGGCAACCACAGCGAACTTGATTTGGCCCCTACCAGTGGGCAAAGGATCGACTAAGTCGATGCCCACTTAGCGAAAGGGTAGGGACTGCTGAGTGTAATCAGTTCTATTGGTGGAGCATGGGGGATGTTGGCAAAGCGCTGGCATTTATCACACTTAAGCACAAATTTGCTGGCATCTTGATTGAGAGTGGGCCAGAAGTAAGCTGGTACGGAGGATTTTATGGGCCAGAGATCTTTCACCTGAATTATTACGACAAATACCCTCGTGGACTTCTCTCATCACATAAGTGACTTGAGTAGGACTGAGACACTTGAGGTATGGGCGTAAGAATCCCCATCTGTACAGTAGGCATGATAAGGATGTAATTAGATGACCGGGCTCTAACTTTGAAGGCCTGCTGTTTATCGTCTGGCAACTCCCCTCGTGTCAAAAATGGAAGGATGTCTTGAGCTAAGGGGATAGGTTCGTTCTGGAGGAAGTGGACCTCCTATGGGTTTGGCGAAGTAGCCGGATGGGTCAGGTATTCAATGCAGATGCCATGGCTAAAGTCTGACTGGTCGGCCGAGGCTAATTGAGCCATTTCGTCTGCCTTGGAGTTTTCTGACCTAGGGATGTGTCTGATCTGGAAAGTATTGAAAAGGCGGACAAGATGAAGGGCAATGTCCCTGTATGCTCGCATCGTCTCTTCCTTTGCGTCGAACTCTCCAGTAATCTGTCCAACAATCAATTGGGAATCACTGAATACTTGGATATGGCTTACACTAATATCTCTGGCTAGTCGAAGACCTGCTATCAAGGCCACATATTCAGCTTCATTATTGCTTACGTCGAACAGGAAACGGAGGGCACACTTCAAGTACTCACCCTCTGGGGTGGTGAGGATTAGACCGGCTCCATATGACCCCCCAAAATTTAAGGACATCATAATAAGATGTAAAACTTAAAATCAATTTTCTTAATTAAGAATCCCCATCAATGTTGCCACCGAATTTACCATCGTCCATTAATTAACAACGCGGAAACTAAAAGTTCTTAAATTACAACTCCAAATAACTTAAAACTTAGTCTTAGAATAAAAAAAAATAAATAAAACTAGGGAAATGGTTCATAGAATCCTGGGCATTCTTCAAGCTGACCAAGGCTGAATGTCGCCTTGCAAGGCATCGGTGTTTCCTTCGTTTTCTTCGGTACTTGGCCTAAAATGCCAGGACAATGAGAATGTCAATGAGCGACGAGCTCAGTAATATACTACAACCCAAAAATACCCACCCCGATAATAGTACTCACAATTAATGAATGATGCGTAGTAACAGAATAACATGTAGCATCTAATAAGCATAACTGGAATGCCAACAGTTAAAATAATAACAATAGATAAATAAATAAATAAAATGGCAAACGGAAATAGTGATTCATCATAAGGAAAATGCACGCTTTTCTTTTTAATTTCCCATAGATTTAGTTTATCAGATAAATTTAAGTAACTCCCCGCGGAGCACTATTTCCACTCAACCGTTAAACAATGGCCACAGGCAATTCCGACTCCCCCTGGTCAAATATTCAAATGTTACTCGCTGTAACTACCAATGACGCCCACGCACCAGGGTTACGTACCTGAGTCGTGACATCATGGTCTGCCCCAAGGGAACGGTCTATGTTGTGACACCCGCACCACCAACCTTATATCGCCTACACCGATAAGAGCCGAAATACCTTCCCGTGCCATGTTAGGGTTCGCAACTCACTTGCGCAAAATTCTAAACCAGGCTCACCCCATCACTTTTAAATTTTAATGTATCTGTTTGATTCCATGTCCCTTTACTTTGTCCAATTCACATTTTGATGCATGTACGAGTTTTAGTTTGAAAACTACAGTGACATAATGTTTATATAGCACAACAAAATCGTGTATGACAACCAAAATAAATATGATAGAATGCCTTAGGAATTATCACAAAATTTCTTAGGAATTCACACACTACTTCCTTCAGCACTGTGTGGTAAAAAAAATATGAAACCCATACCAAACGATGTTCAACCATTACGATATTTTAACTGGTGCTAGTTCATTGAGTTAGGAAAATATTCCGAGAAGAATACCAAAGCTAAAAACGATTTTAAAAGAGAGAATTAAATTTTGGAAGAAAACTAGTTTTGCTGGGACAGTGAGTTATAGTACTTCCAGCACAGGTGATCTGTGTTGGAAAAATAAAAAGCGGCCTCAAACGATGTCAAAAGAAGGTATGGTTAGAACGGCTTGTTAGATACTTGAGTTTAGAACATATTTCCAGAAGGATTCGAAGACTGAAAATCAATGGAAGATGGTCAAATAATTTTTCTAAGAAAACTGGACAGATTCTGTCACATTTTGGAAAAATTGGCGTTTCTCTCTCAATAATTAATAAAAAAATTATGAAACCAGCGGCGTTTGAAAGGTAACTTAAAAATATAACTTTTTTGATTTGAATCACTTGAAAATTTATTCTGTGGAATAAACGGTGACCTGGTAAAGTCAGCATTGCTGCTGCCTCCAAACAACAATGAAGTAAAAATATATTCAGGCCATGAAAACGTCAGCACAGGTGTTCTGTGTTTGAAAAATAAAAAGGGTCCTCAAACGGTGTCGAAAAGAGGCATGGTTATAACGGTTTGCTAAATTTTTGATTTTAGAACATATTTCCAGAAGAGTGTGAAGACTGAAAATCAGTCGAAGATGGTCAAATAATTTTTATAAGAAAACTGGACAGATTCTGTCACGTTTTGGAAAAATTGGCGTTTCTCTCTCAATACTTAATAAAAAATTACGAAACCAGCGGCGTTTGAAAGGTAACTTAAAAATATAACTTTTCCAAGTGGTCGTATAAAAAAATACCATTTGTAGAGAAAATGGAACCTTTTTGAAGCCACTGCTTCTGCTGTGTTGTAAGCGACGCTTAGGAAAATATTTGTTTCGGTAAGAAAATGGTGTCCAATGATTTTATAAAAATTTTACACAGTGTATAACACCTATATATACTTCCAGTATACACAGATTTTTAACATCAATTATTTTCAATTTATTAGAGCCCTCTTTTCATCCGATAAAGTCTGAAACAGTGAGGAAGAATCGAAGTTTCAGGTAAAGGGAAGCTATTATCATCTCATTTTACTCCCTTGCAAGATTATTTCAACAATGGAGAATACTGAACACATAAAACAGTAGCTAAGCCATCCATCTATGTTTGCAAGAAGGAATATGAAATTATAACATAATGAAACCCTCATCCTATCAAAATTTTAAACATGCATGGTACTATTTTGCTATATATGACTTAACCATGCTTAGTCTTGCATATATAAATTATATAAATTCAGTTAGAGGTATCTAAAGGAGGATAGTGGTGATGTATTCTTATCTCAATGAAGTAAAAAAAAAATCCTAAGTGTTGAGCCTTTCTTCCCCTCTCTTCTCTCATTTCCCTCTTGCTTTCTCTCCCTCTCTTTCTCTTGTTCCAACCGAAGCTTTCATGTTCTGTGCTGGAGGATTTTGTTTTTCCTATATAGACTAAAATGGGAGGGAAAACTTGGGCAAGGGATTGGTAAGAGAAGGCATGGGTGCATGGTTATTGATGGGTTGCCTATCCCATATGGCATGCTTATGATAACCCACTCCTACACTCAAAGGTGAGAAAAAAAATCAATTGAGCATGCAAAAGTGGCTGCACTTTTGAGGGAGCATCTCTACATAAGACAACATTTATCCTTCCCCATGAGGTTCTCTTTTCTTTTTTTTTTCATTCATTTAATATTATTATTATTATTATTATTATTATTATTATTTTTAACTGGATGGTTTTCTTCCTACTAAATTCTAACTAGGTTATTTACTATTAATTTAATCCATTTAGTTTTCACAACTGTATTTTGATACAGAAATTTAATCACAGCAAGATAAATAATTTTATTTAAAAAAATTAATATTAGTATTAATTATGGTACTATTAACATTATAATTTAATAGTTTAATAGTCACTATAGATTGACTTAATATTATTATAATATTATTATATATAACTAAAAGACTTGAGATTGAACCAATTAATATCCATTGGTTAATTTTCTTGTATACAAATTACTAATGCAAAACTTTATACAGAACAATTATACAAAATAATAAATATTAAGAATTAGATTTGTGTAGTCATAAAAGTGATGACAACGACAACGACATCAATAATAATAACACTATGAAGATAAAAATTGCACTAATTAAATAATTAAAAGTTAATTATAGAATTTCGTCACAAAATGTTGTTATGGAATTGGATTATAGATGTTGATTACAAAATTTAAGTAGCTAAATATAATTACCAAAATAATTTAATATGCAAAAATACGGGTTCTCACACTCCACTACCCTCTTTGCGGGATGAACCATCAACACTAAGGGTCCAGGAGTGAGGGTCTTTTGTATCAACGGTGAAGTGTACTGGAAGAGGGGGTACGTTCGGGGTAAGATTGGTGAATTCCAAAATAAAATCGGCGATAGCCTGGCCTTTGATCACTGTTCGAGGTCGGTAAAGGATTTCAAATTGACTTAGTTAAACGAACCATTGTATAAGTCTACTTGACGATTCTGGTTGTTGCATTACCTTTTTCAGAGGCTGGTCAGTGAGAACCACTATGAAGTGAGCTTGAAAATAAAGTCGGAGGCATCTGAAAGCTATGACCAAGGCGAGGGCCATTTTTTCCAACAGAGGTAGTTCTGTTCTGCCCCCCTGAGAACGCGGCTAATGTAGTAGACTGGACGTTGTACTGAGCCGTCTTCCCTGATGAAGGCAGCACTGACCGCAGTGTTTGACACAGCTAAGTAGAGGAAGAGGGTTTCGCCTGGCAGCGCTTGAGAGAGGAGGAGAGGGTTGGCCATGCACTACTTTAGTTGTTAAAAAGCCTCCTCGGATTTGGTGCTCCATTCGAACACCTGTCGGAGGACTTTAAAAAATAAAAGACACTTGTCGGTTGCCCCGGAAATAAAGCAGTTGAGGGCGGCAACTCTGTCCATAAGTCGTTGAACCTACTTGACTGTTTTGGGAGACCGTATTTCTATTAGGGCCTTGATCTTTTTAGGGTTAGCCTCAATGCCCCGTTGGCTAACCATGAAGCCCAAGAACCTTTTAGATCACACACCAAAGGCGTACTTCTCCGGATTCAGCTTCATCTAATATTTGCGTAAGGTTTCGAAGGTCTCTTGCAAGTCGGCCAAGTAATCAAAAGAGAGTTTGCTCTTGACTAGCATGTCATCAACGTAGAGTTCCATGTTCCAACCTATCTGGTGCTGAAAGACAGCATTAACCAGGCGTTGGTAAGTTGCTCCGACATTTTTCAAGCTGAATGGCCTGACACGATAGTGATAAGTTCCTCTGTCTGTGATGAAAGAGGTGTGTTCTTGGTCGGCCGGGTGCATCAAGATTTGGTTCTAGCCGGAGAAAGCATCCATGACGCTAAGCATCTGGTGTCCTGCAGTTGCGTCGAACAACAGATCTATCCGAGAGAGGGGATAACTATCTTTGGGACAAGCCCGATTGAGGTCAGAATAGTCGACACAGAGTCGTCATTTGCCATTATTCTTGCGGACCAAGACCACGTTGGATAGCCACATAGGGTAGTCCACGTTTTTTATGAACTGTGTCTTCAGTAGTTTGTCCACCTCGATGGCAATGAGGGTATTGTGTTCTGGGTGAAAAATACGCTGCCTCTAGTAGAAAGGTCAAAAATGGGGCTCAATACTGAGGTGATAAGTAATCAAAGAGGGATCGATAACTAGCATATCTGAATGGGTCCAAGCGAAGACATCGTTGTGCTCGGCCAAGAGCCATGAGATCAACCTTGGCCTGAGAGGACAGTTGGCTGCCAATCCTAGCTGTTTTGGCTGAATTAGTGGGCTCGATAGGCACTTCGACAAGTTCTCCACTGGTTCCCCTCTGACTAACTATTCCTCATCTCTGACGTCGAGACCTTCGATGATCATAGCCTCCTTCATTTCGACATCCTTCAAAGAAGCGACGTAGCACTCCCTGGCCATCGTCTGCTCGCCCCTCACTGTGCTGACCCCGAGGTCGGTTGGAAATTTCATGGCTAGATGGTATGTGGAGGTGACAGCTTAGAAAGCGTTGGGAGCCGTGCGTCCGAGGATGATGTTATAAGTAGAAGGACAATCGACGACGAGGAAAGTCAGTAGTTTGGTGGTCTGCTGTGGATATTCCCCGATGGTAATGGGAAGATCGATGGAACCTATGGAGGTCACCCAATCACCAGTGAAGCCGACTAGCAGGGTCTGGAGAGGGGACAACATTTCTTCTCCGACCTTGAATTGGCGATAGGTGTTCAAGAAGATGATGTCTGAAGAGCTGCCGTTGTCGACAAGCACCCGTCTAACTTCGTAGTTGGATAGGAGAGCGGAGATGACGAGGGGGTCATCGTGGGGATAACGAATGTCTGTGCAGTCGGCCTCTATAAAGGTGATGGGTTCAGACCATTGCTTGGGGTGTTTGAAGGGGCAATCCAATGTCGTTACTTCTTTGTCGGAGCCTTGTCTGATTTTTCTGAGTTCGGCTCGCTGAGCCGAACGAGATGGCCCTTCGTATGCGAGCCCGCCAGCGATGACTCTGATCTCTCCGACTGGGAAGGCGGGATTTCCTGGCGCCCGGGGTTGTGGTGAGAGTCGATTATTATCTCGCCTAGGTTGTGCAGGTTGTCGAGAGAGGGGTATGTCGGCGGTGGTCCCCCGGCGGGTCAGTCCTCGGCCTTTGCTGGGGACGGGCTGCCATTAACCGACTGAGGCGTCCCTGGCGTATCAAATCCTCTACCTGATCTTTAAGGTTAGCACATTCCTCAGTATTGTGGTCGTGGTCATGATGAAAGTGACAGTACTTGGATTGATCTCGACAGTTGGAGGGAGATCGTGATGGTTGGGACCATTTCAGGTTGTAATCTCGTTGAATTTGGTTCAAGACTTGTTCCATGGGAGAATTGAGAGGGGTGTATCGTTCGAACCGATCGAGTGGTCGAGTAGGTGCCTGTTGATCAGCTCGAGCAAGTCAGTCAGTATATTGAAGGAGTTGTTGTGTATATTAGGAGGATCTGGTTTCGGGTTCCTGTCTTTTGTCCTTAGGGGGTGGGTTTTTAGGTATGAAATCTTGGCGGGCTGCCAAAGAGTCTTCGGCATTCACGTATTTTTGGGTTTTGGAAAGGAGGGTGGCCATGGCGGTCGAGGGGTTTTTAGAAAGGGAGAAAAGGAAATCGAATGGTCGTAAACCGACCATGAAGGCTGTGAAGATGACCTTGTCATCATTTTCCACAACCTATAGGGCCTCGGTGTTGAGACAGGTGACAAAGCTACGTAGTGACTCCCCTTCCGTCTACTGAATATTAAGTAGTTGAGTTGCTGGGCATCGCTGGCGCTGAGCACCAATGAAATGGCTCAAAAAGGAATCACTTAGATGTTAGAAAGTAGAGACAAAGCCGTGGTAGCTGACTAAACCATAGTCAAGCCGACCCCTTAAGCGTTATGGGGAAAGCCCGGCATATGATCTCGTCAGGGAAAGCATGGAGGATCATGAAAGTCTTGTAGGTCTCCAAATGGTCGACCGGATCGGTTATGCCATCGAAGGTGTCGATCGAGGGCATTTTGAACTTGGGAAGTAGGGGTTTGTCCCTGATGGAGGCGACAAAGGGGGAGTTGGCTATTGTGGAGGGTTTGTTCTGTATGTTTGCATGACTCCCTAAAGCTAGAGTTTCATGGCTCGAAGTTCCACATCCCAAATAGAAACATTGTCCCCTCCAAAGTGCAGTGGAGGCTGAACACTACTAGCCTCCCCTTCAGGGGCAGGTGCTTGAATTGATAGGTGTAAGCCCCATGGTGGTGGGTTCATGTCTTAAGGTGGGGCTTGTAAACCCTATAGGTTAGAAAGGTGGGCTTGTTAGAAAGGATGGCTCGGGGCTTGTTCTCGATTGGGAGGGATATCTTATAGTGGTGGAGGAGGTATAGGGAGATTTCGCTAGAGTAAAGCGTTGATCAAGGCCTGGTTTTGTTCGGCCAAGTGGTTGATGCTGTTGGTGAGCTCTGTGAAGTACTGAGGTGGGTTGGGATGGTCGACTTGGGGGTCAATGACATTGTATTGAGAAGCTATGGATCTCGTTATAACCATCCACCTTGGTGGAAGGTAAGGAGAAGTTATCGAGAACGGGTCTCCGACAACAATGAGCACAACTGTTAACCGAAGTGGTGTTCCTACAGATAGCGCCAACTGATGATGTTTCTGATCCAAGGGAGGGCGAGTCGGGCCGACCCACGCTTCCCACACCTTTCACCAGTCTCTGAGCTCGCTGGTGTGCCTACAAAAATGTCCAACGGGGAATAGGAGTCTCCCAGCGGACCCTCCGACAATCAAGTTAGAAAAGAGGAGGTTGACTGTAGAGAGAGAGGAGAGAAGAAGAATGGAGAACTTAACCTTTGATGTGTCTTGGAAACCTCCTTATATCCTTTGTCCATCATTTCCTTGTCCATTTCGACTTGTCGTGTTGGCCGAAAGTCTATACTCTAGCTTGCATTGTTCACGGTGAGGCTGCATGTTCCAACGTAAAGGGGTTGTCGCATTTAATGCTGTGAAAGCCTCATTAATGGCTGATGTGTGGTGCAATAACTCTGCAGGATCTTTATCTACTTACGTGGCTGGTTCCCTACTTGACACGTGTTTAGATGTCGTTGGTTCCTGGCTCAACATTAGATCCTCAAGGGTGTTGAGTTTTAGTACTTGAACTGTGAATTGGACTCTAAGTGATGGGCTAAAACCTTTTGTGGGCCCACCGATGTCATTATTCAAAAAAAAGAAAAAAAAAATTACATAGACATGAAAGGGTGTAACTCCTCATAGCTTTTGAGTTAAACCCCTCCACACGTAGATTTGCACCCCCCATGTTTTATAATTTTTTTTTTTTTTTAGTATTTTATCTTGTATTGTTATTTTTCCAAAATAATACTAACTTCTCTTGAAAAATATGAAGAAAAAAAAAATTAAATTTCACAATTTTAGTATAACTATACTGGATTTCTATAAAGTTATAATTTACAAAATACTTAATCCCATTTTCATTAATAATTCGTTAGTTACATAGATTAAAAAAAAAATGATATCATCATCTCTTTACCCTTAAATATATATATTTTTTCATTGTTTGTTCTTGTATTTTTACACTATTTGCATTAGTTTCAATTCATTTAAGCTTATTGAAAGAAAAATCATTGCAACAAACTAAGCCTTGTTTTGCATGGCTTGAGCTCAACTCGATTGCTTATTGAGCTTAGCTCGGCTCAACTCATTAATATTAGTCAAGCTCGAGCTCAATTCGAAACTTGATAATAATTTTTTTTTACTACTATTTATATATATTTTATATGTAAATTATATATTTATGCTATTATTATATTTATATTATTTAATATATAAATAATATATTTGTTTATAATCTGAATAAAGATAATTTAGTCAAGTTTATTCAAGCTCGACTCGTTTATTAAATAAGACTCAATTTTATTTATTTACTTAACAAATCGAGCTAAATCAAAATTTTGATGAATCAAGCCAAACCGAGTTCACGACCAAAACAATTCATTAGCTGCCCTAATTTCAACACAGATAAAAGAATTAAATTTAAAAAAAGATCACCATGTTTAGTGTGGAGTTTTCAAAAACATTTTTGAGTTTTAAATTCATATTTTTTGTATTTTTAGTGATTTTTAAAAATATTTTAATCATATTTTCTTACTTTGTAGATCTACTTAATCTTGATATATTTAAAAAAGTATAGAATTTGTATAATTTTTTAAAAAAAGTTCATTGAATACAAAAAATATAAAAATTTACTAATTTTTCATTTTTTTTGGTTGTATTTTTTGTATATTGTGAATTTTAAAGTGTTTTTGTTTTTTGTTTTTTTTATAAATATTACACTTTTTAAGTGTATTTAGATTAGGTGTGTCTAAAAAATGAAAAAATTGCATAAAAATTTTTAAAAATTCACTAAAAATAAAGAAATACTAAAAATAGAAAACTCAATTTCCAAAGATTAGTTTTTAAAAGAGTTTTCAAATTTTAAAATTTTGTTTGTTTTATATTTTAAAATAGTTTTGCAATTTTATAGTTGGAGTTTTAGTTTGGGATGACTGATAATTTTTTATTAGTTGAATAAATGAGTGTGAGAAAAAAAGTAATTAAAATAATTTTAAAATTTTTTAAACTGGATAAATTTTGAATTATGAACTCTCAAAAAATTGTTTTTAAAATTAAATCAACCACAACCAAAACCAATATAAACCAAACAAGGTGAGATGGTTGCCATGCCTAGTGTCTTTATGGGGAAATCACTGTTAAGTGGAGGTTGGGTAATATATATTGGTATATATCACAAATATGGAAGGTGCACTCCAAGGGTTCATTTGTTTTGAGTTATGGAAGATGAGATTGAATTAGGATAGATGTGAACAATATAAATATTGTGTTTATTTGTAAAATGTGTAATGAGATTTATAATATCTTGGGATTATGATAGGCCTTTATGGATAGGATAGTATTCCCTTATGAGAGATGGTATTAGAAAACAATCTATTGTGATTAGAGAGAGATTTACTCTTTTTTTTTTTTTTTTTTTTTGAGGGGGGATTACTATTTTGTTTTCTACTATCCTACCTAATTTATTTACTCTACTTTATTAATATGGTCTTTTCTCTATCATTGTTTTAATTATTCTACCATTTTTTACTCCATTCTTTTTATATCAAAATAATTTAATATAAAAACAATTTTTAATATAAAAATATAATATTATAATAATATTTATACCAAAAATGTATATATTTATGAAATATAATTTTTAATATTAAAATATGATTTTAATATTAAAACATGTAATGCATTCATTAGTTGGTATAAATCTAAATTTGATAGTAATGAAACAAGGATATTTATAGAACTTTATATAATGGGCAAATTACACAAATAGTCCTTATAGTTTGGGCCTTGTGTCACTTTGGTCCTGACTTTTCAATTGTGACAAATTTGACCCTGAATTTTGAATCTTGTTCCAAATAAGGACAATTGAAGATATCATTAGATTTTTCAAGGGTAAATTGTCAATTTGATAAAATATAAACTAATTTGACAAAATAAATGCCAAACAAATATTTTTGAATTTTTAAAATTATTTCTACCTACTAAAAATAAAATTATGTAAAATTGATAAATCTTTTAGACATTTATTTATTTTTTTTACCAAATTAATTTTTATTGTGTTTGGATGATGATCATGTAAAATTAATTTTAAAAATTAACCATGTAATTTTTATTGATTTTACATAATTTTATCATTGGTGGATAAAAATTTTTAAAAAATTAAAAATATTTTTTTTTTGACATTTATTTTTGTTAAATTAGTTTATATTTTATCAAATTGACGATTTTACCCTTGAAAAATCTAATGATATTTTCAATTGTCCTTATTTGGAACAAGATTCAAAATTCAGGGTCAAATGTGTTACAATTGAAAAGTCAGGAACCAAAGTGATACAAGCCCTAAACTATAGGGACTATTAGTGTAATTAACCCTTATATAATTAATTTTACTTTTATCTCTCAAAGCAAACAGGAATTATTACTAGTGTATTGTTTATTAAACGAACACAATTTTTCTTAATTCACTCACGAACAATTCTTTTACTAATAATCTTTTCACTAACAATTCACTCAACCTACCTCTGAAAATAAACCAGCCCCATAACTTTTAACTTATACTCCCAGCTTAAATTGAATCACAACCCCAATCACTCTGCCTGGTTTTGGTTTCTAAAATTCACTTTTTAGAAAATTTTACTTTTTATTTTTTATATTTTTTTATTTTCACTAAATTTTTTTTAATATTTTAAGAAATTTTTTAAATTTTTAGATACAACTTAAATAAATACACTTAAAAGTTTAATTTTTTTAAAAAAATTCATTGCATACCAAAAATAAAAAAATATATAAAAATTCAATATATTTTTCATATTCTTGTGTATTTACTAATTTTTTAAATTATTTTTTTATAAATATTTTATTTTTTAGTTACATATAATTAAAATACATCTAAAAAAATATAAAAATATATTTTAAAAATATTCGTTAAAAATAACAAAAAATAAAAAATAAAATACTTAATTTTTTAAAAATTAAATCCAAAACATTAAAACTAAACGCATTGAATATTTTTGTAATTCTTTTTTCCTTCACTGTGTTGTGATTTTTCCCATCTTTATGCCGATGTCAGAAACTTTGTACAGGTTGCGTGCACAAGGGTTTAAGTAGGATCAATAAAGCAGGGGATGCCTTCACAAAAACGAAATATACGACACATCCACATCCAAAACCACAATGGTCCTGTTTGGTAGAGCTGTGGGAAAGTGCTTATAGCTTATGCCTAAACAGCTTATAACTTATAACTTTCAGCTTAAGCTGATTTCCAGCTTATCTTAAAGCATCTCCTGCCCCACTCAAAGAATAAGCTGATTTCTGACTTCAAAAAGCTATAAGCTATAAGTTATAAGCTAAACCAAACACATCAAAATAGCTTAAATTAAGCTGAAAGCTGAAATAAACTATAATTAAGCTCTGCCAAACAGGACTAATCTCACAGCACGAAAAATTATTTGGTGCTTTAAGATTTGTTTGTTATTTCTTAAAAAAAAATTAAAAAATTAAAAAGTTATTATTTTATTTAAATCACATCATTTTATTTAAGTCACATTACTTATCTACTACATCACTTCCAATCCAATTCATACTCAACCCATATTTTATAAAGTATGGCAATATTTTTCATCAATTACAATACATTACGTTTCTTGTTATTAATTAATTACTTATGCTGTGTTTGATTGAAAGATTTAGAGAAAAATTTAAGAAAAAAAAAACTGTGTAAAATTAAGTGAAATGTAAATATATTTTATTCACATTTCACCTACTTTTTATATATTTTTTTTTAAATCTTTTCTCAAATCTTCTAATCAAATACAACATTAATATAAAATTATAAATTTTACGTATTCTATTAATCACAATAGCTTTAGAATACGTTAACTCTCGTGTTATTATTTAATTACTTAATATAAAATTATAAATTTTACTTATTCTATTAATCACAATATCTTCAGAGTCATATTTGATGTGCTTTAAAATCAACTAATAACTTTTCAACTACCACGCCACAACACCATGATATCGTGTTTTCATTGTCAGAGATTTTTCTTTTCTTCCCATTCCTTCTATGTTCCACCAGTATTGGATGGGAATTCAGATTTTTCTCACATTTCCAAGCCTATGTCCAAACAAATAACATGCCACACCATGACACCATGTTTTCATTGTCAGAGATTTTTCTTTCCTTCCCATTACTGTACTTCTATGCTCCACCACTATTGGATGGAAAATCAGAATTCAACAATGCTAGGTAGTCCAAAAGTTTATAGGTTAAATGGCTCAAATCACTCAAAACGACGTCGTTTTGAATGTAAATGAGTGTAAAACGACGTCGTTTTGACATATTTGAACCATTTGAGCCATAAAATTTTGAGTTACCAAACATTTTCCATCAGAATTTATCACATTTCCAAGCCTATGTCCAAACAAATAACATGTATATTTGGTGCATTATATTATAAGTTAAAAATTGATATTATTTTAGAAAGTGTTAAATAAATAATTTTTTTTTTATTATTAAATGTCATATAAAATTTAAAGAAGTGATATCAGTTAAATAAGTCAAAAAATTAATAAATTGACTTATAAATCACTTTTCAAAATAGGCATTATTTTTAAATTTAAGAATAAATATATTTTTTAAAATTTATTTAAAATACGAATTGCTCTTTGTGATTTAGAAAATTACGAATACCCTGTTAAAAAATAACGACACCAAACAACTAAATATGAGACATTTTCTAGGCCCTGTTTGGGAAGATGATTTTGAAGAAAAAAAAATAGTCAATAAAGATAAAATAAATTAAAATAGTTAATAATACAAAATATCACATGCAAAACATAATCATTTTATAATTTCTTTCACAACTTTCAAATTAACTATAAAAAAAAAATTACTTTTTTTATCAAATATGATTTTTTTAATCAAATTAAAATAACTAAACTAGCTAAAATAATCAACGTCTGAAACGAATTTTAAGAGAAAATCAGTGTCTCACTGTCGCTTAGATGTAGACATACATTGAATTATTATCTCTAGGGAGACCAACATTTTCTCCAACAAAAAAGTGTGGTCCAAATTTGTTTGTGCATCCAACAGAACACAATTAAAAATGAATCACACACTTCACCCTTTTTTTTTTTTTTGGCATAGCATGTAAGAAAGAAGAATCTTGATTGTTTGTGCAACTGCAATTTTAATTTTTATTTTGACTACTTAGAATATACAAATTTTGCATTTCTTATTGAAAAAATTATAAATCAATGTAAGTTTTTAAAAATAATTTTAAATTAATAGTAGATTTTATAATTTTTAATAATAAAAATTATAAATTTTTCTATGAATTTATAAATATTTTGTGAACTTATCACTGATTTATAATTTTTTCTTCTTTATTTTATCTTACACTTTGGATGTGATATTTGTTTGTTGTGGCTAAAATAGCCTATTTTATTTTTTGACTATTTTAGCCCCAAAACCACTTGCCAAACACCACCTTAATTAACCTGTATTCCAATTATAATATTTATAATTTTGAGAGTTTTTTAAAGCATTAAATCATCGATTCATCTAAAATTGCTAGCCAAAAATTCTCTCACCACCCTAGTAAAAAATGAGCTAAAATAATTTTGTGAACAATAATAACTAATTATGCTATTCACTAATCACTTAATTTTTTATTTTTTATTTTTTTTACTCTTTTCTTTTCTCTCTATCATTTTCTCTCTTATAAAAATATAAAATAAATCTTTTTCCAAAGAAATAGTTAAAATTAAAAAATATATATTGGAAAGTACATTGAAAAAATGACTAACTAAAAATGATAAAACGAGATTTTGGCTAAGCATTTTGACAAGGTGATACTTTTAAAGGATCCATGGGAAAATAGCTAAACTATAGTTAATTACTTTTTGAAATTCATCTCCAATGAGAGTGTGTTATTTATGCCAAATTATCACAATAACAAACTTTAGGGAACATTTAACAAAACATCAAAATTTAGCAATAACTCTCTCTGTCAGCCTCATGAATAACTTATATATTTAATTGGGTAAATTAAATACAAAACACTTTTCGAATTGCCCGTTGTGATTTGGAAAATTACAAATACCTCCCTTTAAAAAAAATTTATTTAACATAATTAATTAAAAAAGTAAAATTTCTAACTGTTTACCTATATAATAATAAAATTATCTAAATTATTAATTGAAATAAAATTTTAACATTATTAAAAACTGTTAATTAATTTGATGGTTTATCAATAAAAGGATATATTTGTTATGAAATTAGAAACCTTAAGGGCACAATATAATTTCTAAAACCACAAAGGTAATTTGTAATTTAAGTAAATCTCAAGAGTGTGTTTATAATTTATTCTATTTAATTTTTATAAATAAACAAATATTTTAGTATTAAAAAATAGGACAAATTTTAATTTAGTATACTAAAATTTTTAAAAAAATAAAAAAATGATAAACTTTATACACATTAATAATAAAAGTCATAAATTTTTTCATAATCCTGTAATAATTTTTTGATAGTTAACTCCTGAAGAATAAAACTGGACTAAACGAAATGACATTTTATATTTAAACTTAAAAAAGAATATTTCATTTATACAATTAAAAAAAAGTTATCAAATTATAAGATTTTTGCAACATAAAAACATCTTCAATGCTAAAATACTAAAATAAATAATCCAAATGTCAAAAAATTGGGTAATTCAAACTTACCAATCTAGTTTTTTCTGACTAGGTATTTGTGAAACCTAAAGTCCATATATATAAAATAAATCTAAAATATAAAATAATAATTTTTGAATAATCAAGTCTACATTCATAATATATTGTTAATAAAATGTCAAGTTTTAACAATGTTTTGCTACAATTATGTACTAACCAATTTATTTTATTAATTTTTTTACAAAATAATTAAATCAAAATGACATATACAAACCCCATTAAGCGTTCGAGCTCGTTGGGGAAGTTTCAACCCAGATTTTTTGGTTAAAATAATTATAAAAAAAAATTTAATTTAATAAGATAAAATATTATATTCAATCCATAATCATTATATTTTTTTTCTCACAAAAATCAAAAAATCAAAAAAATTCATCCAAAACGAAACTTTTTAACCTCAAACTAAAATAATCAAAAAATAAAAAAATCAATCCACATCCCAAACAAACCCCTCGTTTGACATATAAATTAACTTTGTAACTATTTTTTGAGACTAAAAAATCTTATTTAACATAAATTTTTTAACTTTTATGAGATAGAAAATAAAATAATTATAAATTAAATATGACATTTTATTTTATTTAACTAAAATAACTAATTTTATTCCATACGGCTATTTACTCAAAGGAATATCTCAAACATAGCCTAAAACAGAGAGAGAAAGCTAACATACATTTTGACAAAAATGCCAAACATTGTAGCAATATATAGGCATCACTAGCCATCATAAACCAGGAGATATAAACTTGACAGATTACAGAAAATAAATTGATTAATAAAGAAAAAAGAGGCAGTTATAATAAAGAAAATGAAGAACACTTAAAAATATTTGATCAAATATTTCCATTACATTAATATCTGCACTGAACATAATTAAATTTGTACAATACAATAAGTTAATTGAAGATGATCACAACACAAAATAAATACTATTGCGAGACAGCCAAAATAAAGAAAAAAGGGGAAAATCCAATGTTCTGCCTCCTCTTTCCTAGGCAGACCACAGTCCTGTCTATACAAAATGTCTTCCCCAAATTCCTTCCTTAATCTCTCAGAAAATTCCCCAAAAAAGAGATTCTTACTCCTCACCCTACATATTTTTAGATATGATTCCACTACTTGTACACTTCCAAATCTTCAAATTGTTGCTTCCAAAATGATATTCCTCTCTCTCTATATATATAATATATTTTCATAATATTCACATTTAGGTAGAAAAAAGAAAAGAAATAAGCAAAATAAATATATATATATATATATAAATATCTATCACCAAATAACCCAACCCAAGAAAATCATGAACAAGAACAGAACCAGAACCAGAACCCACTTCACTTTACCAGCTCAGAGACCCACCCAACATCTGGACCCGGAGAAGGTGTTTCGGGTCAACCCGATCCAGCGGGTTCTCCCTGCTTAATTTCTCGAACATCTTGGCCCTAAGATCCCTACCCGACTCTACCCTCTCCATCACAGGTTCCTCCTCAAGATCAAACGGTCCGATCACCTTCCGGGTCGGGGTCCTAGTCGGAGTCGACGGCAAGCTACAGAAAGTGGGACGGGTCATGGACAACCTGGGTGACCCGAAACCAGACCCACTCATCTGAAGACCCCACGAAGAAGGCATGATTTGACCTTGTTAAGCTGTAACTGACGCAGAGAGAGAACCATTTCGTTGATGGAATTCGAACCCAGCGACGGCGACAAAGGCGGCGACTCCGACGGCGGCGAAACAGACTCCGGCGACGACATGAAAGCCAACCTCTGCGGTGACCCATCATACGATTCTGGCAAACCCGGAGTTCTCGAGCTCAGAACCCGAAGCTGGTCCGGCGAGTGCGCGAAGAAGCAGACCCGGCGGCGACAGTTCGACCCATCCTTACAGGGTTGAGTCCGGTACCGAGCCGGGTGGAGCCAGCACTCGAACACGCCATGCGCGAACTCACACCCATCACCCTTCTTACAACTCCCCTTCCTGAACTCGGGGCAAGCAGTACCCGAGTAGTGGTACTTTTCGGTCTCTCCGGCGGGCTTTCTCCCCCGGATGAGCAAACGGACACTCCGTCCAGTCGTGTGATCGGCCTCGGGTACACTTTCGGACCTTGAACTCGAACATCCTGAAGTTATCGGAGTCGACTCCGTTATCCGACTCACCAACCAACTCGTCGGAGTCCAAATCGACGTCGTTTGACGGCAAGTAACGGTACAGCGCCGCCAGACCATCGTACGGAGGGTACTCGTCGGCATTGTTGGTTACACCGTACGGAAAACAATTATCAACCGTTGGATCATCGAGGAGAGACCATGGAGGGACGTGGACCGTCGGATTTGGGAAGTGATTTCGCTCTCCTATCATCATCTTCGTTGTTTGTGTTGTCTCTGTAAACCAACTCGGTGAAGTTTGGTATATAAAGTGCGGGGGGTGTGGGAGTTAACCGTGGTTGAGTTAGTTTTTAACTTTAGTTAGGTTAAAAAACTAGGAGCTATGATTTTCCACTGCGGTTAAAATAATGAGAGGCTTGCTTGGGGCACAGGTGGATGGTTGTGGTGAATTCACCAGAAGGGTACGTGGACGGTTGTGGTTGGATTTTGAGGGATACTTTGGTGACAGGCTGTTTTGTGGCCGCAATTGGATAAACATATTTTTTTAACTTACGCGCTCTAGAGTTTCAACGGCGGTGGGCGTACTTTAGCATGAAGGACTTGCCAGCGGAATAGGGAAGGTTACCGGTTGGTCCAAAGGTAACGTTACGTGGTGTTTTATATATATTGTGATTAATTTAGGAATGGAATTTAAGATTTATATTTAGTGATTAAAAAATCTAAAGGGATATAGAGATTTGTGATTAGTTTTAAATATGGTCACTTAATACTTCAAAATTAATAATAATTTTTTCTAGAATATATGTAAACATCTAAAAAAAAAAAAAGTTTATTTTATTAGTTTATCAGTTTATTTAAGTTATATTTTTTTTTTTTTTTGTAATAAATAAAAAAATTCTTATAATTTAAACTCAAAACAACTCTAAGGCAGTAAAATGAATCTATATATATTTTTTTGAAATTTAATTAAAAAGTAATTTATTGATAAAAAGTTAAAAAATAATACGGCAGTGATAAGTAGCTTGAAACCGAGCGGCTCAAAATGGCTCGAATTCAAAAACGGCCTCGTTTTTTAGATGAAGGTGAAGCAGAACCAGAAGCAGGGGAGGGAGGAGGAGGAGGGAGAGGAGAGGGACTGGAGGGGGAGGGGGAGGAGGAGGGACTAGAGGGGGCCCCAACATTTGGGGCTGGAAGCGGGCCGGGGGGCGGAGGCGAGGCAGAGCCGGCGATCGCTGGTGCTGCGACGATCGGCGGCAGCGAGGCGACGGCGTGGCGTGGTAGGCGAGCAGCGACGATCCTCTCTCTCTTCTGTTCTCCTCTCTTCTCTCCTTTTTTCTCTCTCTTCTTCTCTCCTCTTTCGAGCAATTTGAGCCATTGATTCGAGCTACGGCTCATTTCCGAAAATAATAATAGTAATTTATTGATAAAAAGTTAAAAAATAATAATAATAAAACAATTTATTTGATATAAATTATATATATATATATATAATGATTTTGGCTTATTTTGGAAAGATGGTAAAAAGTGATTTTTTGACTTTTAATCAAGCTTTTGGCTTTTTTAGAAAAATGATTTGAAAAATTGGTAAAAAGTTATTTCAGAATTTTTTGATTAATATTTGTTTATAATATCAAATTACAATAAAATGACCAAACTATCCTCATTTATTTAAAATATTTACAACTTTATCTATGTAACACATTTTGACTCATGAGAGGTAAAATTATAATTTCACCATTAGTTAAAAACCAACTTTCCAAATGAAAAAAAAAGACAAAAAAGTTAACTTCTGAATTTTGCTACTAACCTAAAAAAATAACTAAAAGTCATGTTGCCAAAACACCTTAATGTGAGTAGTAACTAATTTATACTTTTTAACTACGATTCTAGTAATACGAATTTAGAATTTTTTTTCTTTCAAATAAAATAGACTTTTTTAGGTAATAGATTGACCACTTAACCATGACAAACTAAACATTCGTTCAACATTTTTTACCACTAGTTAGGCGTGATGGGTTGGGGTGGATTGAAGTTAAAATAGTTGTAAAATAATAAAATAAATTTTTTAGTTTTGGGTTAAAAATATTATATTAATTAATTAATTATAATTTTATTTTCTCTCTATAAAAGTTTAAAAAGTTAAAAAAATTATTCTAAACGAGACTTTTAAGCCCCAAATTAATAACAAAAGTTAAAAAGTTATTCACATCCTAAACGAAATCTTACATGAGTTTGGCAACAAGTCAAATAATTTAATTATTGGCTTATTATTTTATTTTTACTATATTATTTTTTTATTTGTTTATACGTCTTTTTGTAAATATTTATAAAGTCAAAAACTAAAATAGGTTCAAAGCTTTTCTTTTTTCTTTTTTTTAAATGTACAAAAAAAAATTGAGAAGTGGTGTGATTTAAAAAGCCAAAAAATTGATTTTTAATTCAATTGCCAAAATAGGCCGAGTTATACCCAAACTCATCTGGGATTAACTTAGGTCTGGGTTGTTTGAGATGATTTAAATAAGTGTACTTTTTAAATTTTTACGAAAGATATACAGAAAAATAAAAAAGTAATGTGACTCAAAAAAAATAAAAAGATAAAAATTATGCTTATATATAGGGGTGGGCGCGGGTCGGTTGCGGCCACGGAACCTCCAATCCGCCATCCATTCGCCAGATTGGCGGATTGGAGAAAATCAATCTGCATCCGTCCGCCAATCCGGTAGATGTGGATTGAGCGATTTGGCGGTTTGGCGGATGGATGCGAATTGATTAGGTGGTTTAAAATTTTATAAATTTTCAACATAATTCAACTTGTGCACTTCCTCAAAAAAATAAGAAGAAAGTATTACAGTCAATTACTTAAAAAAAATATTACAATCACTGCATGCCTCATCCAAAGTAAGAAAGTTTGAAACTTTAGAATATCACAATCATTGCATGCCTCATCCACATACTACAATTACAGTATGCCTCATCCACATAAAGTATTACAATCTGTGGTTCTTAAAATTAAAACAATTCAAACCATCAAAACCATGAACAGAGTAGTAGTAGAGATTGTATGTCTCTATTGTTACATCTTTTGAAAACAAACCAACCAGCATATATTAATTTTATATTATTATTTTTAGAGATAGATTTAAAAACTAAAAATATAGATAAATATACATTTATTTTTTCCAATTCAAAAAAGATATTCAAGTTGAAAATTTTTTTTTAACAGAATATTTAAACTCTTTTTTATTGAAAAACAAACAGAATATTTAAATAAACTGAAAACACAAAGTCTTATAAATTATAGGGGTACTCGCGGTTTCGCGGTCGGTTACGGCCAAAGGAATCTCAAATCCGATATCCGTCCGCCAGATTGACAGATTGGAGAAAATCAATCCGCAACCATCCGCTCGTCATCACACATCCGTCAAAAATACAACGGATCAGCTCGGCTCAGTCGTTTTAATGGATCGGTATATCAGCTGTTCACCCCTACTTATATAATACACCTCATATAAGCTGAACTTTTTAAATTTTTTATAAAAAAATATATAAAAAAATAAAACGAGCGATGCAACAACTTGTAATAATTTTTTAACATTTTTGATAAAAACGAAAGGCCCAATTTGATTCATTATTTTAAAATTTTGTTTAAGTCAAGTTTATTCATTATTTGATTTGACTCAATTTGATTCATCTACCGAGTCTATATAAAATAAATATTAATAATTTCTTGTCATTACCAGAAATTATATTTTGACTTTTTATTTTTTATGATTTTATTTATTTATCTATAGTGAACTATTTTCGCATTCTAATCAAACTTTTTTTTTTATTTTACATTTTAGATATACTTAATTCAGATGTACTTAAAAAATAAGTTATGTTAAATACATTTTTAAGAAAAAGTTCATTAAATACAAAAATTATAGAAATACCAAAAAGAATTCAAACTCTTTTTTGATAAAGAGTTAAGTCTGGAATCTTATCCCACAAAATGGTATAATGCAATGCTCAGTTTATTAAAATATTTTTGTATTTTTTAGTATTTAGTACAATAAAAAATAAAAATCAATGGAAAATATTTTTTATAATTAATAGGAAATAAGCTTATATGGGTAAAAAAATATGTTTCTCTTTTAAAAGGCGGAAAACGTTTTCCAAATTAAAGTCTACCAATGTCACCACATTACTACTGCCACTCTCACCTCCAACACCACATCATCATCACCACGACCATTGCCACAATTACCATTGCTATCACTGCCACCGCCACCGCGGCCATTGCCACCCCACCTCCACCTTCGTTTTACCACCACCACCACCAAATGTAAAAAAATATGTTTTCTTGAATATTTTATAATTTTTCTTTTATAAAAAATAGTTTTTTTTTAAAGATGTTTTCTGACTAAATAAACAAAAATATTTTCTATCCAAATAAACAAAATGTAAGTAAATGCCTTGGTCGTGTGAATTCTTTGTCTTGTGTCAAAATATCAAAATACTAATCCGTTTGGCAAGTTGGTTTTCAAGCTTTTTTGGCTATTTTAGTCACAAAAAATAAAATAGGCTATTTTAGCCACAAAAAATAAAACATCACATCCAACCTATAATCATTACACTATTCTCTCACAAAAAAAGTCAAAAAAGTCAAAAAAAAAAGTCCTTCCCAAAGCTTTTAAGCCCATGCTAAAATAATCAAAAAAGTCAAAAAGTCAAAAATCAACCCACTTCCCAAACGAAAACTTTGTTTGGCATTGACTAATATAGTCAACTTTTTTGTATTTGAACTTTTTTAGTCTAACTTTTTTCGTCTCATTTGGTTCTGATTTTTTTAAATTTTTTTAACTTTTATGAGAAAAAAATAATAATTATGAGTTAAATATGATATTTTATTTTATTAACTTATTTTTATTATTTTGTAATTTTAACCATAAAATGATAGTCAGATCAGGCTATCAACTTGTGGTTTGAATGTTCTACAAGTTGTTTGTGGGTTAAGAAATTGTCGACCTATTGTGGGTTCGTTAAAATTATTTCTCTTAAACCGGCCAAACTGACCTTACACATCTAGCCTCCGTGTGGGGAGTGGGATGGTGTTTTGACTTTTTAATTTTTTTTGGCTATTTTAACTTGGGTTAAAAAGCTTAGTTTAGGAAGGACTTTTCGGCTTTTTGACTTTTTTTGTGAGAAAAGAGTGTAATGATTATGGGTTAGATGTGATGTTTTGTTTGTTGTGGCTAAAATAACCTATTTTATCTTTTGTAGCTAAACTAACCCCAAACCTCCCTGCCAAAATAGCCTATTGAAAAAGTTTGATTTTTTTTATTTTTTTATTTTTTTATTTTTTTTAAAGTTATCTCTCTAAACCTTCCCTTAATTCAGGCCCGAAATTCAGGCCAACGTGGACATGCTGGGCCAATTGTGTTGGGCCCAATGAACAGCTTTATTTCAGATTTCTTAATCGCTTTGGCCGTTCGGACTTTTATTTTTATATTTTGATTATACAGAATATTTTGAGTCAACTTTTGCACCAAACTAATTTCTTTACAACGTTGAAATTTACTCGCTGAAGTATTATTTGTTTCCCGTTAATGGTGTTTTCGTAATATCATTATTAAACAAAAAAAAAAAAATTTGTCATTTAAGTACATAATTCCCTATCATTAGGAAATGATTCTATGCACACAGTATTCCACCCATTGAAATAGAAAACTTGGTAATGCTTAGTGTATAATATTAAAAAATAAAATATATATTATTTAGTTGACATTTATATTTTGAATGTGACGTGAATCATACTTCAAATAATATCTCAGTTACACATTATATTTTTTATATTCTTTTTGTATTCTAGTTCTAGGTACTTGGTATTATTAAGAAAAAAATTGATTCACATTTGTTAAGCAATTGAGAGATAAAACATGACTTACTTAATGTGCTTTAGAATTCCTCAATTTATTTACAATACCACATAAATAATGTCACATAATATTTCACAACTTTTTAATAATTTTTCAATGCACAATAACTGATGCATCAAAAATGTGTAGTAAAGACAGTTGGGTAATGTTAAGTCTATTGATTCGAGAATGAATATTGGAAGTAAATTTTTCCCCTAACCATGTTGATTCATAATGAATACTGAGAATAAAAACTTAACAATGATTGATTCAAAACGAATGCTCAAGATTGAAAGAAGAATAAAACTTGAAATTGCATTAATTCTTAAAATTTCAGACGGACAATAACTATTTATAATGAAAAGCATATCTAATAATAATAGAAAACAAGCGAAATTGACAGTCGCTTAACTAGCTAGATATAAATAAGGGAACACAAACAAAATTACTAAAAATGAAAATATCAAAACTAAATATAGAAACTATTCAGTGTGTTTGGTTTGAGTTTTTTAGATGAAGTTTTTTAAAAATTGAGCTTTTTGGTTTTCGTATTCTTTTATTTTTAGTGAATATTTTTAAATTTTAAACATTTTTTTTTTTTACTTTTTTAGATGTGCCTTAATTAGATGTATCTAAAAAGTAAAAAAATTATGAAAAAATATTTTAAATAATTAACAAATACATAAAAATACAAAAAATGTACTAAATTCTTTCTCTTTTTTTTGTATTTTTGCCATTTAGTGATTTTTAAAAGATTTTTTTTACAATGTTTTTTTATTTTTTATGTGTATTTATGTTCGGTGTGTCTAAAAAGTAAAAAAAAATTTGCTTAAAATATTAAAAAAAATTCAGTAAAAACAAAAAAAACAGAAAATAAGAAAGTAGAATTTTCTGAAAAGTATTTTCTGAAAAATAAAACAAATAAGCTGATTGATTTTATGTTGCTATAATGAAGGTAGAGTCGACAGTTCTAACTTAAGAGTAATTGAAGTTGTAAAACATTTTGAAAAGAAAAAAATCTCAATATTGATGGACAAAGCAAATAGATCTTGTTCAGAACGACATTTTCACATCAACCGACCAAATTTTGTGCAATTTTGAGTATATGCAGTTGATACTTACCGGTTGTTTGAGATGATCTAAATAAGTACACTTTTTGACTTTTTATGAAATATGGGTTGGATTTGGGTTGGGTTTGAAGTGATGTGTTAGAGAGGTGATATGACTTAAATAGGATAGTGACTTTTTGACTTTTTTAAAACTTACCAAATCAGGCCTTATTAGATCTTGTGCAATATAGAAATTATGTTGCCATGTTTGGTCATGTGCTCCAAATATTGCATGGCAAAATAAGTTGCATCACAAATAAACTTTTACTTATTGCAGCACGTGAACAATCTATCTATTTACATATATATATATATATATATATATATTAGTATATCACTCGTGCTATGCACGGATTATGTTTACAATTATTTATATATGTGAATTGTAATTTTTAGATGTTTTCGTTTTTTTTTTCCTTCTTAAATGTCTTCTTTTTTTACTTTTTATTATATTAAAATTTAATATTTTGATAATAATCATATGTGTTAAACTTTTTAAGGAATTAAATGTCTTTTTTTATTATTATTAATTATATTAAAGTTTAATATTTTGATAATAATCATATGTGTTGGACTTTTCAAGAAATTTTTTCTATGCTTGTTTTTAATGCATTAAAGTGTTATTATGAGAGATAATAATCATATATGTTAGAACTTTTCAAGGAATTTATATGTGTTGGATTTCAAAAAAAAAAATTTATGTTTGTTCTTAATGCATTAAAGTGTTATTATGAGTATAAGACTTGGGGGTTGGGAGAAATTAATAAATGCTAAGGTTTTTTTTTTTTTTAAATCAAAAAATTAAGGAATTTAGATTGGGAGATTGGAGCTCCCACAAGGCTTGGGGTTAAAAATCCCCTTTTACTTAGCATATCACCCATGCTATGCACGGATTGTATTTACAATTATTTATATATGTGAATTGTGATTTTTAAATGTGTTTTTTTTTTTAAATGTCTTCTTTTTTTCCTTTTTATATATATTAAAGTTTAATATTTTGATAATAATCATATGTGTTGGACTTTTCAAAGAATTAAATGTCTTTTTTTTTAATATTATATTAAAATTTAATATTTTGATAATAATCATATGTGTTGGATTTTTAAGAAAATTTTTTTATGCTTATTCTTAATGCATTAAAGTGTTATTATGAAGGATAATAATCATATGTGTTGGGACTTTTCAAGGAATTCATATGTGTTGGATTTCAAAGAATTTTTTTTATACTTGTTCTTAATGCATTAAAGTGTTATTATGAGGGTAAGACTTGGGAGTCGGAAGAAGTTAATAAATGTTAAGATTTTTTTTTTTAAATCAAAAAATCAGAAAATTTAGATTGGGAGATTGGAGCTCCCACAAGGCTTGGGGTTAAAAACCCCATTTTGCTTAATATATAGTATAGATATAGATATAGATATGATATAAGGAAAATAGGGTTTTTAGTAAGGAATCTTGTGAGAATTTCAATATCTCATACTAAGTTTTTGATTTTCTTAATTTTAAACAATTAAGAAAATCTCCATTAGCTATCTTTCATTTGATAATCCCACATCGGGGGGGAAAAAAAAAGGTTGTTTTACTCATATAATGTTAATCTTATACTCTCATCCCATTTAGTGAGAAATCTTGTGAGAGTTTCAATATCATATACTAATTTTCTTAATTTTAAACAATTAAGAAAATCTCTATTGCCTAACTTTTATTTGATAATCCCACATCGGGAAAAAGAAAAAAAAAAGAATTGTTTTACTCATATAAAATGAATTTTATACTCCCATCTTATTTTATATTATGGTGTTGTAAATGTTTCAATTCAATATAGTTTAAATTTTAAAAGTTTTAATTAATTAATTATGACCTAACTAATTAGGCTAAATTGTTTTTCATTTGATTGATTTGTTGGTTTAAACGCAATTTTAGCGGTTTTATCAAAAGACATTGATTAGATTTGGGGTAAACTACCAATAGGTCCTACTTGGGAGACTTATTATCCAATAGGTCCTACTTTGAGACTTATTACCCATTAAGTCCTATTTGATATAATTTATTAAGTGATAAAGACAAATTTTATCAGTCTTTTTTTTTATGAATAATTTTATAGTGATAAATTTATCAGTTCTTTTTTATGAATAATTTTTTAGTGATAAATTTATCACTCTCTTATTTTTATAGTGTTAAATTTATTAGTTAGGACCTGTAGGTAAATAAGTCTAGTGAATAGGACTAATTGGTAAGTACCCCTTAGATTTGTTTGATTCAAAATAAACTAAAGATTGGTATGATTAAAGATTGAAAGACTGAAATTGTTTGATTAGAAATAAACTTTCCGTCCAAATAATTATTAGCTTTTATTTTATAATCCCACATCAGGTGGGAAAAAAAAGTGAGTTATTTCACTTATATAAAGTGAATCTTAATAGTGTATTATTATGTATACTTCAATTTAAGACAGTTTGAATTTTAAAATTAAAATGACATTTAAAAGTTTTAATTAATTAATTTTTGTATAAGTTAATTGGTCATTTGACCTAACCGATTAAGCTGAATCATTTTGGATTTAACTGATTCGCGGGTTTCATCGTGATTTCTCATACTGATTTTATTAATTTTAAACAATTAAAAAAATTTTCATTGGCTAACTTCCATTTAACCATATAAAAATAAAACTCTAATTATTTTATGATTTATTTTATAATCTCACATCGAGAGAAGAAGAAAAAACAAAGTTCGTTTCACTATTTATCTATATATTATACTCCCTCCGTCCCAAAATAATGGTCCCTTTTGGGGAATCTAACTTTTTTTGGTAGTACAATTATTGTTTTTGAAAAAAGTTGATTTCCCAAAATTATCCTTTTGATAGTACATTTTTTGGGAATATCAATGTCATAATTGTACTTTTTATATTGTTTATTAATTTAAAAGAATGGCAAAATAGGAAATTTATATTATTTTTGTACTTGATTTTTGAAGAGGGACTAATATTTTGGGACAATGAAAAATAGAATAAGGGACTAATATTTTGGGACGGAGGGAGTATAAGGAAAAATGGAGATTTTAGGGAGAAACTTTCTAGGAGCTCCAAACCCTTATTATAAAATTATTAGATTTTCTAAATTTTAAACAATTAAGAAAATTCTCATTGGCTAGCTTCTATTTATTTTTTATTTTACAATTCTACATCGAAAAAATAAATAAATAAATTATTTCACTTACATAAAGTGAATCTTATGCTCCTACTTATATAAGTAAAAGGAAATTTTTAGTGAGAAGCCCTATGATCAATATTTCATACTCATTTTTTTGATTTTCTTAATTTTAAACAATTTATAATCCCACATAGACGTTTTGATTTTAAAAATAATTTTGTATGAGATTATGAAACTCTCATAATATTTAATTTTAAAATAATTACAATCTCACATTTATAAAACAAATTTTAAAAAAAAAAAAAAGTGAGTTGTTTCACTTATATAAATGTTACAATCCTATATCGAAAAAAGAAAAAAAAGAAAAAGTGAATAGTGTCACTTATAAAGTGAATCATATAAAGGGGGTTTTGAGGGAGAAACTTTCTAGAAACTCCAAACCCTCATTTTAAAATTATTGAATTTTCTTAATTTTAAACAATTAAGAAAATTTTCATTAGCTACCTTCCTTTACATTTTAATTTACAATCTCACATCAGAAAAAAAGGAAAAAGTGAATTGTTTCGTTTATATAAAATGAATTTTATGCTTCAATTTATATAAATTATTGAACTTTCTTAATTTAAAACAATTAAGAAAATCTTCATTGGCCATTTAACTTTTATTTTAGAAACCCATATCGGGAAAAGAAGGAAAAAGTGAATTATCTCACTTATATAAAGTGAATCTTATGCTCCCATTTATATAAGCAAAAGGAGATTTTTAGTAAAAAGCCTTACAATAAATACCATTTTTTTTTCTTCTTAATTTTAAACAATTAAAAAAATCTCTATTGGTTAACTTCTATTTAGCTTTTATTTTACAATCTCACGTAAAGGTTTTGATTTTAAAAATAATTTTGTATGAGATTTTAAAACTCTCATAATATTTAACTTAAAAATAATTAACAATCACACATCGAGAAAAAAAATAAAGGTGAGTAATTTCACTTATTTAAAGTAAATCTTATACTCTCATTTAATATTATATTATTGTGTATGTTTTAGTTCAAGATGGTTTAAATTTTAAAATAAAATTTAAAAGTTTTAATTAATTAATTTTGTTGTAAATTGATTATTTTTTGACTTGGCGATTAGGCTGAATCGTTTTCATTTTAACTGATTTACTGGTTTAATCGTGGTTTTAGCTGTTTTATCAAAATATATTACTTAGATTTGTTTGATTTGAAATAAACTAAAATTGACATTATTAAAAATTGAACGATTGAAATTGCTTAATTAGAAATGAACTTCCCGTTCAAACAACTGTTAACTTTTATTTACAATCTCACATCAGGAAAATGAGAAAAAAAATAAGTTGTTTCACTATATAAACTTTATGCTCCCATTTAATATTGTAATGTTATGTATGCTTCAGTTCAAGACAGTTTAAATTTTGAAATTAAAATAAAATTTAAAAGTTTTAATTAATTAATTTTTGTATAAGTTAGTTGGTCCTTTAACCTAACCAATAGGGTGAACCGTTTTCGGTTTGAGTGATTCGTTAGTTTAACTGCGATTTTAACGATTTTATCAAAATATATTGGTTAAATTTGTTTGATTTGAAATAAATTAAAAATTGACTTAATTAAAGATTAAACAGCTAAAACTGCTTGATTCGAAATAAACTTCCCGTCCAAATAATTGTTAACTTTTAAACAATTAAAACAAATCCCCATTGACTAGCTTCTATTTAACTTTTATTTTATAATCTCACATCGAGAAAAGAAGGAAAAAGTTAATTGTTTCACTTACATAAAGTGAATCTTATGCTCCCATTTATATAAGTAAAATGAGATTTTTAGTGAGAAGCCTTATGATTAATATCTAATACTAATTTTTTTGATTTTCTTAATTTTAAATAATTAAGTAAATTCCAATTGGCTACCTTCCATTTAACTTTTATTTTATAATCTCATATAGAGGTTTTGATTTTAAAAACAATTTTGTATGGGATTTTGAAACTCTTATACTATCTCTCCTTAAAAGTATTATTTTATAAAATATATAAATATATCGATAATCTCAATGTCACTCTTACTGCTCCTTAATACAAAAATTATGAGATAAATATGATAATTTTAAATTTGTATTTAAAACTCATAAATCATGAGATAGATTATTATAATTTTAAATTTATATTGCTTTAATTTTAAATTTAACTTAATAGATTGCTTTCCATATTTAGTGACAGTTTAAATTTTAATAAAATAAAATTTAAAAGTTTTAGTTAATTAATTATTGTGTAAGTTGGTTGTTCTGTCGACCTAATTGATTAAGCTAAACCGTTTTTACTTTGAATGATTTGTTAGTTTAACCGTGATTTTAGCTATTTTACATGTTACGATAATTTTCTTTCTTATCCATTATGTTTTTAAATTTTCTTTAATTATTTGCCTTTCAAAACCTGATATGACAATTTTTTAAAATTTATATATTTTTATTCTAAAATAGTGAAGTATTAGAACTATGTCCATTTTTTTTTATAACAAAGCATAATTTTTAATTATTAATTGTTGATACAACAATTTTAATCTATCTATACTATATATAATAGTAAAGAAATTTAAAACAAAACCTTAAACTTATATATAAAATTTTATTTACGAGAGATAAATATAAAAAAATTAAATATAATTATCGTATTTTTAATAAATAATATATTATTTTATCTCGTACATGGGACGGGTGATATGCTAATGAGAAAATAAAATAATTATATAAATTAAGAGAAAAAAGAAAAGAAGAGAAAATAAAAGAAAAGATAATGATTTATGTCATATGTTGTTTGGTTAAATTACATAAAATAAGATAACAGAAGAATTGTTTTATATTATATTATCAAAATAAATTTTTTTTTTAAGTGTCATTTTTTTTTTCTTTTATATCTAAAGAGATAAATTTGGTTTTATAGCAAATAGTGGTTAGCCGGTTTCTTTTTTTTCTCAATCTCTCTTAAAGATATTCAAAATGAGAGTTATAAGAGAAATTTTATCCATCTAAATAAGTGACATAGATCAAGAGAAAGAAAAAACAAAAGAGATACAGACAAACTATAAGTAAAAAAAATTGAATACAAAGAAAAATTGAAAAGAAATAAAATAAACTTTAGTCAGATTAGGGCTGCAAATGAATTGAGCTATTCATGAACAAGCTTGACTTGGCTCGTTAAGGGTTCAGCTAGGCTCGTTTAGTAAACGAGCCGAGCTCGAGGTTGAACATTAGACTCATTTAGTAAACGAGCCAAGCTCGAGGTTGAATATTAGACTCATTTAGTAAACGAGCCGAACTCGAGTTCGGTACGTTTATCTATATATTAAATAATATATATAAATATATATAAATAATTGTATAAATACATTATTTATATATTAAATAATATAAATAATATTTTTATTTAAATAATATAATAATTTAAAAAAAATTATCGAGCCGAGCCGAGCCGAGCCGAGCCGAGTTTAAGTTTCATTAATGTTAACAAGTTGAACTGAGCTCGAGCCCAATTTCTTATCGAACCGAGCTCGAGCTCAATAAACGAGCTCGATAAGTAAACGAGCCGAGTTCGAACTCAACAAAACTCAGTTCGACTCGATTTGGTTCGGTTCGTTTGCAGTCCTAAGTCAAATTCATCATCCAAACCATAATGAATTAGGATGAAGACAAGTAAAAGTAGCTCCCGTTTATTAAGATTGTTGGAATTAATTTAATTTATTAAAATTAAAATAGATTAAAAGTTAATAAAATAAATTATCATATTTAAATTATAATTATTTTATTTTTTCTATAAAATTATAAAAAAAATTAAAAATTTATTTCAAATAAAACATTTTCAGTCATATTAAAATAACTAAAAAATTAAAAAATCCAAGTAAAATTTTTTTTTTTCAACCGAAGCCGTAGCCTATCCACTCTAGTGCATTCTAGAACATTGTTGCATTTATTTATTTATTTATTTATTATTTTTTTTTTTTCAGATGGGAAGGTACGCTTCACTGCCACTCAACCACTGTCGCAGGACACAGTACAGTGATATAAGAGAGGGGCTTGCTAATCATTCCAAGACTATGGGGGAACCAAAGAACAAAATAGCAATAATAATACAACAAAATGAGTCACTATCATCTTATTTTTATTTTAATTTCATTTATATGAAAAAAAGGAAAATTTGATATCAATGCAATTGTTAAGAAATAATTATAAATATGTGATAAATCTTATAAATATTAATAATTGAAAACATAAATTTTTCATAAATTTATAATAAATTTTTGATGCGTGATACAAAATGCTTAAACTCACTTTAAACAACGACTAATTAGTATAAATTGATGCGTATTTAGAATGAAAAATATTAAGTACACATCTAACATTTGACATAATATACAAAATGATAGACTTTCAATATGAGAGTGTCATAGTTTTTTCTTCTTCTTTTTTAAAGTTGCCCTCATATGGGCTATGATTGTAAAAATAGTGAGGGTATTAAGATCCCCTTTTCTTTTTTCTTTTTTAATCCAAGTACAGTTTGTTATTTGTAAATTTTTTTATATTTGTTTTAGAATCTTTTTTAATATAAAAATATCTTATTTTTATTTTATATAAAAATAATTTAACAATCTAATCACTATTTATCTCTCACTATCATTATAACAAAGATATTTTTATTTAATCTCCTCACTAACAATTTTTATATTAACAATTTATTCGCTAACTATCTTTTTACTAATAATTTCATCTATTCCGCCACACCAATATGACTTTGCCTCCGTTTGGGAAGTGGGTTGGCTTTTTGGTTTTTTTGACTTTTTTGGCTATTTTAGCCTGGGCTTAAAAGCTTGGTTTGGAAAGTACTTTTTGACTTTTTGACTTTTTTGAATTTTTTTGTGAGAGAAGAATGTAATGATTATGGGTTGGATGTGATGTTTTGTTTGTTATGAATAAAATAGTCTATTTTATTTTTTGTGACTAAAATAACTAAAAAAACCCAAACCAAGACTTCCCAAACGAAGTCTTTATTATTTTTCAAGTTACTTGACGTAATACGAAGGGGGCGTGTCAAGGATAGTCATGATGGGCTAATCCATTTTGATATTTTTAAGCTGCCAAATGTTGAAAAGTATTTTATAGACATTCTTTAATATTAAAAAGGTGTATAAAAAATATTATAAAAATATAAAAAAGTGTTAAAAAAAATATTAATTTCAATAAAAATGTATTAAATTTAGTGAATAATGTCTTATTTTCTTTAATTCTTTTATTTTTTCCTTGTACACTAGGAACACTTATTAGAGAGTATATTTCGTAAAATATAGCACACAATAAAATAAATTATTTAATATTAATTTTAAACTTAAGTCGTTAAATTATGTACCACAAAGAAATGGAGCTGCTTGATGAACCAATCAATTTGATTTTGATTGATGTTCAGCTCGTTATCTAAAATATTCAAACTTAAAACACATTTTAAACCTTAAATTAAATTTGAATAACTGACTTTTACTTGATAAATTTATATATATATAAAAAATCAAACTACTTGTGTGTTCAACTAGTTAAAAATTTATTCGAGATTGACTTGTTATGTAAACATGTCAAATTTAAATACATTTTAAAACTCATTAAGCTTTTAAACCAAATTTAAGGATTAATCACACTTCACCTCTGCACTTTTACTAAAATCTTATTTTAGTCTCTTTACTTTCAATCAACCTTCTATACTTTAAATCAAATTACAATTTCTTCATTCCATCCGTCTACGATTAACAAAACTAAGAAAACTTATCATTTGAAACATATGTGAACTAGTAATTGATTTTCGTCATTTTTATTACCTCATTAGCATCTTTATACTTTCTCTAAAAGTTCATTTTTACAGTTTCACCAAAGCCTCGCATCATCCCCCCCCCCCCAAAAAAAAAAAAACACAAACACACACTCACTTTCAATTTTTGTTAATTTTATTAAAAGTATAAACGAACGAGAGATATTAAAACTTGATTTAAAATGTAATGAATTGACCAATATAATCTAAAAAAAAAAAAAACAAAACAAAACAAAATTTTGAAGTGAGATTTTAATAAAAATACAAAAAATACTAATATAATTTATGCCAAATTTGAATAACTTAATATTAGAATAATTACAAAAAAAAAATCTTAGAATTTGAGTATTATAACAAAATAAAACATGAATTTTTCATTTTATTAATTTAAATTTTAATATTATAATTTATTTTAATATAAAATATTTACTTATTTTTATTAAATAAAATTGATAAAAGATATTTTAATTAAAAAATCAATAATTATTTTGTTAATTTTTCTCTTAACACTTCGTTTGGCTAAGTTAGTGCTTGTTTGGCTAACAATTTGAGACTAAAAAAACACAAAAAGACAAAATAAGTTATATATGTCAATAAGACAAAATATCATTTTTTACCTATAATTATTACACTTTTTCTCTCACAAAATTAAAAAAAGTCCTAAAACAAAAACCAAACGAGACTACAAAAAGGCTTAAAAAGTTGACTATATTAGCCAATGTCAAACCGACGATTGAGCTAAAAAAGTATAAAAGATAAAATAGGTTAAATAAGTTAATATAACAAAATATCATATCTAAATTATAATTATTTTATTTTTTTCTCATAAAATTTTTTTAAAAAATCAAATTAAATAAATATTTTAATCTCAATTTATTAAAAGAGAAATTTAACTAAAAAAAAACTACTATTAAAAAAATCAATGCGAAACGGCGAGCGAGTCGACGGTTGGTTAACATGTCCTTTTTGGAGTGTTTCTTTATCGGGGACAAAATCACGCGAATCGCGAGGGCCGTAGGGAATGGAGATGTTGCCACGCGTTGAATTGAAGGAAGCGTGGCAGTCATATATCACTGCTCATGCTCTGCGTTAATAAATAATAAATTCGCTCCATATCGTACGTTATGTACCTTTTGTGATGAAAGCTCTAATACTAGAATTTTTTAATGAGTTTTGGTGAGATATCAAATAAAAATAAAAAAATAAAAAATAAATTAAAATATCATATTATTTTGTGAGACTTACCATTAAAGTTCTTAAATATTATTGATAATTTTATTAGTTATATTAGTTTTCTATTTATTATTTTTTAATAGATTATATGAAATAACTAACAAAATTGATTGAGACCACTAAAAAATCAAGCACTACCAGCTCTAATGAGATAAAAAAAAAAAAAAAAAAAAAACCATCACATTAAGAGAGAGTCAGTTCATTAATACTCTCCTTTTTACTCTCCTTTTAATCAATAACTAATAGAATTGAAAAGATTTAAAATATAATTAAAAATTTTGAAAGATAAGATAATTCCTCCCTGCCTTACCTACCCACCCAACTCATTTAAACCATGGGAACACGTGTACCGTCCATGGGAGTCGCAGCTCCCACGGAATTTACACTATATAAAAAAAAGGATTTTTAACTCCAAAGACTGTGAAAACTTTAATATATCAATCTTAATTTTTTAATTTTTTATTTTTTAAAAAAAAATTAACCTTAGCATTAATTAACTTCTCTCAACCCACAAGATTTTTTTACTTCTCTCATTCCAAAAAAATAATTTGTATATTAAAAAAAATTTAAAACAAATATAAATATCTATATCTATATCTATCTATTTATTTATATCTATCTCTAACCCACAAGTTTTGTGAGAGTTCCAATATCTGAACCTTAATTTCTTAATTTTTTTGATTTTTTTTGAAAAAAAAAAAACTTAGCACTTATTAAATTCTTCCAAGTCTTTTAACTTCTCCAATACACACACTCTTTTTAATTTTTCACATACCTATTGTAAATCAGCATTTAAAATCCCCTAATACAAATAATTATAGATACAATCTGTGTATAGTTAATGCAGTACCCTTTTCAACTTCTCTCATACACTATGGTTAGTAATAAGATTATTAAATTATTTTTATAAAATATCTTAAAAACATAATTTATATATTAAAAAAAAATTTAAACAAATATAAATATCTATAATTATCCCGTGCATAGTACGGGTGATAGGCTAGTCTATACTAGATATTAAGGAAAATGGTGTTTCTAACCCACAAGCTTTGTGGGAGCTCTAATATGCCAATCCTAATTTTGTAATTTTTTGTTTTTAAAAAAAAAAAAAATTAACCTCAGCATTTATTAATTTCTCTCAACCCACAAGACTTTTTAACTTCTCTCATAATTACTGCAGTACCTTTTTCCAAACAAATAATTTGTATATTAAAAAAAATTTAAAACAAATACAAATATCTATATCTATATCTATATCTATATCTATATCTATATCTATCTATTTATTTATATCTATCTCTAACCCACAAGTTTTATGAGAGTTCCAATATCTGAATCTTAATTTCTTTATTTTTTTGATTTTTTTTTGAAAAAAAAAAACTTAACACTTATTAAATTCTTCCAAGCTTTTTAACTTCTCCAATATACACACTCTTTTTAACTTTTCACATACCTATTACAAACAGTGAGTCTTCTTTTTGTTTTCTCCTTCTTGACTTCTCACTTTTACACTTTCAACTTCAATGACCACGTATGCAAACAGTAAATTTTCTTTTTGTTTTTTCCTTTTTGACTTTTCCTTTCGTTTACTGTTTTAATATTGTAGTTAGATAGCGCATAAAAATATTTGTGATTTGTTTAACGAATAAAAAATTATAATTTGATTTTTTAATATGATTGAAATTAGATAAATATAAACCCTCACAAAGAGAAACGTGTGATTAAAATTAATTGAATGATTCTTTTTTTTTTTAAATGTGATTGTAGTTAGTTTAATAGTTCTTTTTTTTCATTTATTTATTTTATTATGGGAAAAATGTGATGTGAATTTAGTTTTTTAATGACTCATTTTTTGAATATGATTGTTATAGTTAGTTCAACGATTTTTTTTTAAATTTTATTTAATCTTTTTATTTACTATTTTATTTTTATTTTTATTTTTAATATTATTGAAATTAGATAAACATAAACACTCACAAAAAAAAATGTGATTGTAATGTGATGTGATTGTAGTTTGTTCAATGACTCTTTTTTTTAATATGATTGTTGTAGTTAGTTCAATGATTTTTTTTCTTTTAATGTTATTTAATCTTTTCATTTATTATTTTATTTTTATTTTTAATATGATTGAAATTAGATAAACATAAACTCTCACAAAGAAAAAAATGTGATTGTAGTCAGTTCAATGATTCTTTTTTTTTTTAATTGTGATTGTAGTTAGTCAATGGTTCTTTTTTTCATTTATTTATTTTTTTTATTATGGAAAAATGTGATGTGATTGTAGTTTGTTCAATGGTTTTTTTTTTTTTTTTTAATGTGATCTAATCTTTTATTTACTGTTTTAATGGTTTTTCTTTACAATTATTTATGAAAAAAATATGATTGTAGTTAGATGGCATAAAAATATTTGTAATTTGATTTGATTTTTTTCTGATTTGATTTTTAAAGTACCAATTATTAATAATGATTAGATTGTATTTTGAAAAAAAAAATTGTAACTGATTTTTTTAACTCACTGTGTGTTTTGAAAAAAAAAAATTATTGTGTTTTTTTAACTATCAATTCACTTAATTTGTGATTTGATTTTTAACTCACTATGTTTTTTGAAAAACAAAATGGATTGTACTCATTAGGGTCACATAATGTACCAATTATTAATGATGATTAGATTGTATTTTTGACAAAAAAAAATGTAATTGATCTTTTTAACTTACTATATTTTTTGAAAAATAAATTATTGTGTTTTTTAATTATCAATTGACTTAATTTGTGATTGATTTTTTTAATTATTGATAATGATTAGATAGCATTAAAAAAATTGTGATTTGTATGATTGAAATTATCTCATTTTTTTTATAATTTTATTTTTAAATATGATTGAAGTTAGATAAACATAAATACTCAAAAAAAGAAAAATGTGATTGTAGTTTATTCAATGGTTTTAAACAATCTTTTTATTTACTATTTAGTGGTTATTTTTTTCAATTATTTTTTTATTATGAGAAAATGTCATTGTAGTTAGATAGTATTAAAAAAATTGTGATTGTATGATTGAACTTATCTCCTTTTGTTTATAATTTGATTTTTTAATATGATTGAAGTTAATTTACAAAAAGAAAAATGTGATTGTAGTTTGTTCAACTGCTCTAAATAAAATTTTTATTTACTATTTTAATGGTTCTTTTTTTTAATTATTTTTTTTATTATGAGAAAAATATGATTGTAGTTAGATAGCATTAAAAAAATTGTGATTTGTATGATTGGAGTTATCTTCTTTTGTTTATAACTTGATTTTTTTTATATGATTGAAATTAGATAAACATAAACACTCACAAAAAGAAAAATATGATTGTAGTTTGTTCAATACTTCTAAATAATCTTTTTATTTACTATTTTAATGGTTCTTTTTTTCAATTATTTTTTTTTATTATTAGAAAAATGTGATTGTAGTTAAATAGCATTAAAAAAAATGTGATTTGTATGATTGAAGCTATCTCTTTTTGTTTATAATTTGATTTTTTAATACGATGGAAGTTAGATAAATATAAACACTCACAAAAAGAAAAATGTGATTGTAATTTGTTCAATACTTCTAAATAATTTTTTTATTTACTATTTTAATGGTTCTTTTTTTCAATTATTTTTTTATTATGAGAAAAATATAATTGTAGTTAGATAGCATTAAAAAAAGAAAAATTTACCCATAAGTCCTAGTTTTTGAAAAGTTGAATCATTTAGTCCTAAAAGTTTTCTTATGCTCCATTTAGTCCCATTTGCACATCAATCAATCTGATGTTTGAAACATTGTAATGGGACCTTTCAGTCTATAAGAAAACTTTTACGACTAAACAGTGTTAAGTTATTAATTTGGGATTTATTGGTGCATCCCCTTAAAAAAATTGTAATTTGTATAATTCTCGCAATTATATATATATATATATATATTGACATGTTTATCTAGGCTTGCTATGAATCCTACATCACAAAAGTTGGTATCTTGGAATCGAAAAAATGGATTTTCAATTTCACAGTCATCGATAATATCAAATGCCAAAAGAATTCGAATACGTGATTTTGCACCCATGCCAAAGGTAAGAATTGTTATCATCCCAATTAATGAAAATTAAACAATATGTATATAATTTGTATATAGAGGGATTAATTTATGTTTTTTCAAATATTTTGTAGGTTTCATATTTTCGAATACTTGGGTACATCGAACAAATTGATGTTGACAACCTTTGGATTGATTTGTGCAAAAGTTGCTATCAAAAAGTTGAATATCATTATGGTCACATTGTTTGTCGTCACTGCCTACATGATGATATTGATATTATAACAAGGTAATTTTCTTTAGGTAAATAATTACTATGTACAATAATAATTCAAACTTAACAAGTGTTTTAATTTTTTATTAGGTAAATAATCAAAAAGTTGAGATTTTAATAAAAATACAAAAAATACTAATATAATTTATGCCAAATTTGAATAACTTAATATTAGAATAATAACAAAAAAAAATCTTAGAATTTGAGTATTATAACAAAATAAAACATGAATTTTTCATTTTATTAATTTAAGTTTTAATATTATAATTTATTTTAATATAAAATATTACTTATTTTTATTAAATAAAATTGATAAAAAATATTTTAATTAAAAAATCAATAATATTATTTGTTAATTTTTCTCTTAACACTTCGTTTGGCTAAGTTAGTGCTTGTTTGGCTAACAATTTGAGACTAAAAAACACAAAAAGACCAAATAAGTTATATATGCCAATAAAACAAAATATCACTTTTTACCTATGATCATTACATTTTTTCTCTCACAAAATTAAAAAAAATCCTAAAACAAAAGCCAAACAAAACTAAAAAAAGGATTAAAAAGTAGACTATATTAGCCAATGCCAAAACAACGATTGGACTAAAAAAGTATAAAAAATAAAATAGGTTAAATAAGTTAATATAATAAAATGTCATATTTAAATTATAATTATTTTATTTTTTTCTTATAAAATTTTTTTAAAAAATTAAATTAAATAAATATTTTAATATCAATTTAAAAAAAAATTAACTAAAAAAAACTACTATTAAAAAAATCAATGCGAAACGGCGACTGAGTCGATGGTTGGTTAACATGGCCTTTTTGGAGTGTTTCTTTATCGGGGACAAAATCACGCGAATCGCGAGGGCCGTAGGGAATGGAGATGTTGCCACGCGTTGAATTGAAGGAAGCGTGGCAGTCATATATCACTATTCATGCTCTGCGTTATAACAAGGAATAATCATAGATATTTATATTTATTTTAAATTTTTTTTAATATAGAAATTATGATTTTTAAGATTTTTTATAAAAATAATTTAACAATTTATTATTAATCATAGTGTATAGAAGAAGTTGAAAAGGATACTGCAGTAATTATACACGGATTATATTTATAATTATTTATATGATAGGAGATTTTAAATACTGATTAGGGAATTTTGACCAAATCAATAAATGCATGCATGTGGAAAGACTTGTGGATTAAACAAAGTTAATAAATGCTAATCAAGGGATAGATATTCATATTTGTTTTAGATTTTTTTAATATATAAATTATGTTTTTAAAAATTTTTATAAAAATAATTTAACAATCTTATTACAAACCATAGTGTAATAGGAGAAGTTGAAAAGGGTACTGCAATGACTATACACGAATTGTATCTATAATTATTTGTATGATGGGATTTTAAATACTGATCAAGGGATTTTAACCAAATCAATAAATGCAGGCATGTGGAAAGATATGTAGATTGAAAAAAGTTAATAAATGTTGATCAGGAGATTTTGACCAAATCAATAAATGCTGAGTTTTTTTTTTTTAAATAAAAAATTTTAAAAATTCAGATTCTGATATTGGAGCTCCTACAGGCCTTGGGGGTTAAAAATTCCCTTTTGCTTAATATATAGTATAGATAGATAGATGGGATAATTATAGAAATTTATTTTTATTTTAGATTTTTTTAATATATAAATTATGTTTTTTAAGATTTTTATAAAAAATATTAACAATTTTATCACTAACCATAGTGTATGAGAGAAATTAAAAAGGGTACTGCAATAACTATGCACAAGTTGTATATATAATTATTTGTATGAGGGGATTTTAAATGCTGATCAGGGGATTTTAACCAAATCAATAAATGCAGGCATGTGGAAAGATATGTGGATTGAAATAAGTTAATAAATGCTGATCAGGGGATTTTGATCAAATCAATAAATGCTTAGTTTTTTTTTTTTAAATAAAAAATTTTAAAAATTCAGATTGAGATATTGGAGGTCCTACAGGCCTTGGGTTTAAAAATCCCCTTTTGCTTAATATATAGTATAAATAGATAGATTTTTTTTTAAAGATTTTTTATAAAAATAATTTAACAATCTTATCACTAACCATAGTGCATAGGAGAAGTTGTAAAAGGTACTGTAGTAATTATGCACGGGTTGTATCTATAATTATTTGTATGAGGGGATTTTAAATGCTGATAAGTGGATGTTGACCAAATCAATAATGGTAAGCATGTAGAAAGACATGTAGATTGGAAAAAGTTAATAAATGTTGATTAGGAAATTTTGACCAAATCAATAAATGCTGAGAATTTTTTTTTTAAATCAAAAATTTAAGAAATTAGGATTGAATTTGTTTTAGATTTTTTTTAATATATAAATTATGTTTTTTAAGATTTTTTGTAAAAATAATTTAACAATTTATCACTAACCATAGTGTATGAGAGAAGTTAAAAAGGGGGTACTGCAATAACTATGCACAAGTTGTATCTATAATTATTTGTATGAGGGTATTTTAAATACTAATCAGTGGATTTTAACCAAATCAATAAATGCAGGCATGTGGAAAGATATGTGGATTGAAATAAGTTAATAAATGCTGATCAGGGAATTTTGACCAAATCAATAAATGCTTAATTTTTTTTTTTAATAAAAAATTTAGAAAATTCAGATTGGGATATTGGAGCTGCTACAGGCTTTGGGGTTTAAAAATCCTCTTTTGCTTAATATATAGTATAGATAGATAGATGTTTTTTTAAGATTTTTTATAAAAATAATTTAACAATCTTATCACTAACCATAGTATATAGAAGAAATTGTAAAAGGTACTGCAGTAATTAAGCACGGATTGTATCTATAATTATTTGTATGAGGGAATTTTAAATGCTGATAAGTGGATGTTGACCAAATCAATAATGGTAAGCATGTAGAAAGACATGTAGATTGAAAAAAATTAATAAATGTTGATTAGGAAATTTTGACCAAATCAATAAATGCTGAAGATTTTTTTTTTTAAATCAAAAAATTAAGAAATTAAGATTGAGAAACTGAAACTCTCACAAAGTTTGGGGGTTAAAAGCCCTCATTTACTTAATATATACTATAGATAAATTCGCTCCATATCGTCCGTTATACACCTTTTGTGATGAAAGCTCTAATACTAGAATTTTTTAATGAGTTTTGGTGAGATATAACAAAAAAAATAAAAAAATAAAAAATAAATAATAATAAATTAAAATATCATATTATTAGGTGAGATTTACTATTAGAGCTCTTAAATATTATTGAAATTTTATTAGTTATATTAGTTTTCTATTTATATTTTTTAATAGATTATATAAAATAACTAACAAAACTAATTGAGACTACTAAAAAAACCAAGCCCTACCAGCTCATTAAAATGAAAAAAAAAAAAAGTCACATTAAGAGATAATCAACTCATTAGTACCCTTCTTTTTAATGCTTCCAATTATTAATCAATAACTAATAGAATTGAAAAGATTTAAAATATAATTAAAAATTTTAAAAGATAAGATAATTCCTCCCTGCCTTGCCTACCCACCCAACTCATTTAAACCATGGGAACACGTGTACCGTCCATGGAAGTCGCAGCCCCACGGAATCTACCTATATCTGTACTATATATAAGTGATAGGAGTTTTTAATCTCAAATTTTGTGGAAGCTTCAATTTTTTAATTTGAATTTTTAAAATTTTTTTAAAAAAAAAATCTAGCATTTATTAATTTCGCTCAACTCTCAAGTCTTACAATCATAATAACACTTTAATATATTAAGAACAAACATAAAAAAAATTCTTTGAAATCCAATACATATGAATTCCTTGAAAAGTTCCAACACATATGATTATTATCCCTCATAATAACACTTTAATACATTAAAAACAATCATAAAAAAAATTCTTGAAAAGTCCAGCACATCTATTTAATCTATACTATATATTAAGCAAAAGGGGATTTTTAATTCCAAGGCCTGTGGGAGTTTTAATATCCCAATATGAATTTTCTAAATTTTTTATTAACAAAAAAAAACTCAGCATTTATTGATTTGATCAAAAACCTGATCAGCATTTATTAACTTTTTTTCAATTCACATGTCTTTCCACATGCCTACATTTATTGATTTAGTCAAAATCTCCTGATCAGCATTTAAAATCTCTTCATACAAATAATTATAGATACAATCTATGTCTAATTACTGCAGTATCATTTTCAACTTCTCTCATACACTATGGTTAATGATAAGATTGTTAAATTATTTTTATAAAAAATCTTAAAAAACATAATATACATATTAAAAAAAATCTAAAATAAATATAAATATCTATAATTATTCCGTGCATAGCACTGATGATAGGCTAATCTATACTATATATTAAGCAAAAGGGGGTTTTTAACCTCAAGGCCTGTGGGAGCTCCAATCTCCTAATCCTAATTTTCTAATTTTTTGATTTTAAAAAAAAAAATCTCAGCATTTATTGACTTCTCCCAACCCAACCTCAGCATTTATTGACTTTTCCCAACACGCAATCTCTTTTGGCTTCTCTCATAATTATTGCAACACACTTTTTCAATTTCTCCCATAAACTATGGTTACACACAAAAATTAAAAAAAAAAAAAGATAAGAATTTAGCTATAGATCTCAAAAAGATATAACATCTAAATTTGAATTATGATTTAATAATATATATGTATTTTTTTTTATATCAAAATTTTAAATCACTTAATGGGACAAATTAATCAATTTTTCAAAATTATTGATTTTTAATTTACAAAATAGATTAAAAAACTATTGACTGATTTATATTTAATAACAAAAAATATTTCATAATCTCTCTCTCCTAATCTCTCTCAAATTTTCAAAAAAAAAATATTAAAACTTGCATTCATTTTCTCTTCCCCAAAAAATCAGATAAGAGCTCCAATCTCTAATCCTAATTTTCTAATTTTTTGATTTAAAAAAAAAAACCTCACATTTATTGACTTCTCCAACCACAACCTCAGCATTTTTTGACTTTTCCCAACCCACAATCACTTTTGACTTCTCTCATAATTATTGCAACACTCTTTTCAATTTCTTCCATACACTATGGTTACACACAAATTTTTTTTAAAAAAAGATAAGAATTTAGCTATAGATCTCAAAAAGATATAACATCTAAATTTGAAAAACTTTTGATTTAAAAAAAAAAAAAATCTCAGCATTTATTGACTTCTCCCAACCCAACCTCAGCATTTATTGACTTTTTCCAACCCACAATCCCTTTTGACTTCTCTCATAATTATTGCAATACCCTTTTCAATTTCTTTCATACACTATGGTTACACACAAAATTTTTTTAAAAAAAGATAAAAATTTAGCTATAGATCTCAAAAAGATATAACATCTAAATTTGAATTGTGATTTACTAATATAATTATGTATTTTTTTTTATGTATAGCTATCAAAATTTTAAAGCACTTAATGGGACAAATTAATCAATTTTTCCAAATTATTGATTTTTAATTTACAAAATAGATTAAAAAAACTATTGACTGATTTATTTATTTAATAACAAAAATATTTTATAATCTCTCTCCAAATCTCTCTCACAAATTTTCAAAAAAAAAAAATATTAAAACTTGCATTCATTTTCTCTTCCCCAAAAATCAGATAATATTTTCTATTAAAGTTGTAGATATCTACCTATATTTATTTATATTATAATAACATAACAAAAAAACTAAGAAACAAAAACAAAATCTTTAAAGTTTATCTAAATAAACTTTAAATCAATAAAACCCACATGTCTATCACATATCTAACTCACATCATAACTTACCTAAATAATAATAATTAAAAACAAATGGAAACCACAGATAAATTAAATTTTAAAAAAAAGATACCCACAACTCCATCTTAAATAAATTGAAAAAAAAATATCCGAATAGAAACCACACAAAAATAAAAATAAAATAAAAAGATATCTATCTATCTATCTATATTTATACTATATATTAAGCAAAATAGGGTTTTTAACCCCCAAGGCCTATGGAAGTTTCAATATCCCAATCTGAATTTTTAAAATTTTTTATTTAAAAAAAAAAACTCACCATTTATTGATTTGGTCAAAATCCCCTGATTAACATTTATTAATTTTTTTCAATCCACATATCTTTCCACATGCCTGCAATTATTGATTTGGGCAAAATCCCCTGATCAGTATTTAAAATCCCCTCATACAAATAATTATAGATACAATTCGTATATAGTTACTGCAGTACCCTTTTCAACTTCCCCCATACATTATGGTTAGTGATAAGAAAAAAATCTTAAAAAAATAATTTATATATTAAAAAAAAAAAAAATATAAATATCTATAATTATCCTGTGCATAGCACGGGTGATAGGCTAGTTTTCTATACTATATATTAAGCAAAAGGGAGTTTTTAACCCCAAGCCTTGTGGGATCTCCAATCTCCCAATCTAAATTTCCTGATTTTTTGATTTAAAAAAAAAAAAAACCTTAGTATTTATTAACTTTTCCCAACCCCCAATCTTACTATCATAATAACACTTTAATGCATTAAGAACAAGTATAAAAAAATTATTTGAAATCCAACACATTGAATTTCTTGAAAAGTCCCAACACATATGATTATTATCCCTCATAATAACACTTTAATGCATTAAGAACAAGCATAAAAAAATTTCTTGGAAAGGCCAACACATATGATTATTATCAAAATATTAAACTTTAATATAATAATAATAATAAAAAAGACATTTAATTCATTGAAAAGTTTAACACATATGATTATTAAACTAAATAATATAAAAAAAGGAAAAAAAGAAGACATTTAAAAAAAAAAGAAGATATTTAAAAATCGCAATTCACATATATAGATAATTATAAACACAATCCGTGCATAGCACGGGTGATAGGCTAGTTTATACTATATATTAAGCAAAATGGGATTTTTAACCCCAAGCCTTGTGGGAGCTCCAATCTCCCAATCTAAATTTCCTAATTTTTTGATTAAAAAAAAAAAAAAACTTTAGCATTTATTAATTTCTCCCAACCTCCAAGTCTTACCCTCATAATAACACTTTAATGCATTAAGAACAAGTATAAAAAAATTCTTTGAAATCCAACACATATGAATTCTTGAAAAGTTCCAACGTATGTGATTATTATCCCTCATAATAACATTTTAATGCATTAGGGATTTAAGTATTTGATTTTTTTTTTTTTTTAAGTGTTTGGCGCTCGAAATTTTTATTTTGGCGTTATTTTTTTTTTATCGTACCTTTCACGACAATAATTGCGTGTCGTAGAAATCGTAGAAAGTATAATTTTTAATGGTTGACTTTTTGTGTTTCGTGAGATGTTTAATATTTTTAACAGTTGGTATATACATGTCGTGTATAGTTGTTGTATTAACAATATGTCATATACACGTCATAAAAAGTTTTATTATTTACAGCTAACATTGCAAGTCGTAAAAAAATGATCATTATTAGCATTCACGATCTACACAATAGACACGTCGTGGTCGGAAAATTATTTACGACATACAAAAAAAGTAAATCGTAAAAGTGAGAAACTACAACTTATATTTATTATATGTCGTTGATGTGAAATCGTAAAAATCCAATTTTATTATAGTGACAAGATTTGGGTCAAGTCCCATCCATTGACAGTTTAGAGTCCAATAGCAACAAACATAGCTTTTTGATTAGTTTGTGATATCTATCTATATCTATACTATATATTAAATAAAAGGGGGATTTTAACCCCAAGCCTTATGGGAGCTCCAATTTCCCAATCTAAATTTTCTGATTTTTTAATTTTAAAAAAAAAAAAACCTTAGCATTTATTAACTTCTCCCAACCCCCAAGTCTTACTCTCATAATAACACTTTAATGCATTAAGAACAAGCATAAAAAAATTCTTTAAAATCTAATACATATGAATTCCTTGAAAAGTCCCAACATATATGATTATTATCCCTCATAATAATACTTTAATGCATTAAAAAAAAGCATAAAAAATTTTTCTTGAAAAGTCCAATACAGATGATTATTATCAAAATATTAAATTTTAATATCTATACTATATATTAAGCAAAAGGGGGGTTTTAACCCAAGACCTGTGGGAGCTTCAATATCTCAATCTGAATTTTCTAAATTTTTTATTAAAAAAAAATCTCAGCATTTATTGATTTGGTCAAAAATTTCCTGATCAGCATTTATTAAATTTTTTCAATCCACATATCTTTCCACATCCCTGCATTTATTGATTTGGTAAAAATCCCCTAATCAGCATTTAAAATCCCATCATATAAATAATTATAGATACAATCTATGTATAGTTACTGCAGTACCCTTTTCACTTCTCCCATACACTATGGTTAGTAATAAGATTGTTAAATTATTTTTACAAAAAATCTTAAAAAATAATTTATATATTAAAAAAATCTAAAACAAATATAAAATATCTATAATTATCCCGTGCATAGCACGGGTGATAGGCTAGTAATATAATAATAAAAAGACATTTAATTACTTAAAAAGTCTAACACATATGATTATTATCAAAATATTAAACTTTAATATAATATAAAAAAGGAAAAAAAGAAGACATTAAAAAAAAAAAGATATTTAAAAATCACAATTCACATATATAGATAATTGTAAATACAATCCGTGTATAGCACGGGTGATATGCTAGTTATATATTAAGTAAAAGGAGGTTTTTAACCCCAAGCCTTGTGGGAACTCCAATCTCCCAATCTAAATTTCTTGATTTTTTGATTTAAAAAAAAAATAATCTTAGCATTTATTAACTTCTCCCAACGCCCAAGTATTACCTTCATATTAACACTTTAATGCATTAAGAACAATCACAAAAAAAATTCTTTGAAATCCAACACATATGAATTTCTTGAAAAGTCCCAACACATATGATTATTATCCTCATAATAGCACTTTAATGCATTAAGAACAGTATAAAAAAATTTCTTGAAAAGTCCAACACATATGATAATATCAAAATATTAAACTTTAATATAATAAAAAAAAAAAAAAAGACATTTAATTCCTTGAAAAGTCCAACACATATAATTATTATCAAAATATAAATTTTATAATAATATAAAAAGGAAAAAAAGAAGGCATTTAAAAAAATATATATATTTAAAAATCACAATTCACAGCTCCAATCTCCCAATCTAAATTTCCTGATTTTTTGATTTTAAAAAAGAAAAAAATCTTAGCATTTATTAATTTCTCCCAACTCCCAAGTCTTACCCTCATAATAACACTTTAATGTATTAAGAACAAGCATAAAAAAAATTCTTTGAAAAGTCCCAACACATATGATTATTATCCCTCATAATAACACTTAAATGCATTAAGAACAAGCGTAAAAAAAATTTCCTGAAAAGTCTAACACATATGGTTATTATCAAAATATTAAACTTTAATATAATATAATAAAAAAAAGACATTTAATTCCTTGAAAAGTCCAACACATATGATTATTATCAAAATATTAAACTTTAATATAATATAAAAAAAGAAAAAAAAAGAAGACATTTAAAATAAAAAAAAATATTTAAAAATCACAATTCACATATATAGATAATTGCAAATACAATCCGTGCAAAGCACGGGTGATATGCTAATCTATACTATATATTAAGCAAAATGGGGTTTTTAACCCCAAGTCTTGTAGGAGCTCCAATCTCTCAATCTAAATTTCTTGAATTTTTTATTAAAAAAAAAAAAAACCTTAGCATTTATTTTCTCCAACTCCAAATTTTACCCTCATAATAACAATTTAATGCATTAAGAACAAGCATAAAAAAATTCTTTGAAATCCAATACATATGAATTCCTTGAAAAGTCCAATACATATGATTATTATCCCTCATAATAACACTTTAATGCATTAAGAACATGCATAAAAAAATTTCTTGAAAAGTCTAACACATATGATTATTATCAAAATATTAAACTTTAATATAATATATTAAAAAAAAGACATTTAATTCCTTGAAAAGTCTAACACATATGATTATCATCAAATATTAAACTTTAATATCTATACTATATATTAAGCAAAAGGGGGTTTTAACCCCAAACCTTGTGGGAGCTCCAATCTCTCAATCTAATTTCTTAATTTTTTTGATTAAAAAAAAAAAACTTAGGGTGTGTTTGGTAACGTTTACGTTTTCAGTTTATATTTACAAAAAATTTATAAACTGGTTTTTTGTTTATTTTTTTGTTTATTTTTAGAAAAACATAAACTACAAACGCGTTTGGTAATTGACAAAATGTTTAAAAAAAATTTAAAATATAAAAAAGAGTGAGAAATGGCAAGTGGTGGCATGTGGCGGCGGAAGACGGTGGTGAAAAGTAGTGACGGTAGGTGGTGGGTAGCTGGTGGTAGTGGGTGGTGGTGGGTGAGTGGTGATGGTAGGTGGGTGAGTGACGGTGGCGGGTGGTGGGTGGTAGCGAGTGAGTGGTAGTGATGGTGGTGGCAGGTGGGTGGCGGATGGCGGTGGTGGCAGATGGGTGGTGGTGGCGTGGTGGTGGTGGTGGTGGATGGGTGGGTGACGGTGGCGGTGGTAGGTGGTAGCGAGTGGGTGTGGTAGTGGGGGTGGCGGGTGGTGGTGGTGGTGGTGGTGCGGGTGGCGGTGGTGGTGGCAGGTGAGTGGGGTGATGGTGGGTAGGTGGGTGGGTGACGTGGCGGGTGGTGGGTGGTAGCGAGTGGGTGGTTGTGGTGGTGGGTGATGGCAGGTGGGTGGTGGCGGGTAGGTGGCAGTGGTGTGGTGGATGGTGACGGTGGCGGGTGGTAGGTGGTAGCGAGTGGGTGGTGGTGGCAGTGTGGTGGCCGGTGGGTGTGGTGGTGGTGGGTGGGTGGCAGGTGGGTGTGGACAAGTAGGTGGCGGGTGGATGGTAGTGGCGTGGTGGGTGGTGGCGGGTGGATGGCAGGTGGTTGTCGTCGGTGGTGGCGGCGAGGGGTGGGTGATGGTGGTGAGTGGGTGACAGTAGTGGTGGAGGTGGTGGTGTGGCGGAAGACGGTGGTGAAAATGGTAGCGGTGGTGACTAGTGTTGGGTGGTAAAAAAAAAAAAAAACTCAAATCAAAACGGAAACACATTTTTGTGTTTTCATTTTTTGGCCAAATTATAAACTGAGACACTGATTATAAATAAAAATTTTACCAAACAAGTTTTTATTTGAGTTTTTAAAATTTTTGTAAATATAAACAGAAAACTGAAAATGTAAGCGTTACCAAACGGCACTTAGCATTTATTAACTTCTTACAACCTTCAAGTCTTACCCATAATAACACTTTAATGCATTAAGAACAAGTATAAAAAATTCTTTGAAATCCAACACATATGAATTCCTTGAAAAGTCCCAACACATATGATTATATCCCTCATAATAACACTTTAATGCATTAAAAACAAGCATAAAAAAAAATTCTTGAAAAGTCCACACATATGATTATTATCAAAATATTAAACTTTAATATAATATAAAAAAGGAAAAAAGAAGACATTTAAAAAAAAAGAAAAAAAAGATATTTAAAAATCGCAATTCACATATATAGATAATTGTAAATATATTAAGAAAAATAGGGTTTCTAAACCCCAAACCTTGTGGGAGCTCCATCTCTCAATCTTAATTTTCTAAATTTTTGATTTAAAAAAAAAAAAAACTCAGCATTTATTGATTTGGTCAAAATCCCCTGATCAGCATTTATTAACTTTTTCTAATCCACATGCCTGCATTTATTGATTTGGTCAAAATCACTGATTAGCATTTAAAATCCTCATAAAAATAATTATAGATACAACCCGTACATAGTTATGCAGTAGCCTTTTTAATTTTCCTATACACTATGGTTAATGATAAGATTGTTAAATTATTTTTTAAAAAATCTTAAAAAACATTAATATATATTAAAAAAAATTAAAACAATATAAATATCTATAATTATCCCGGCATAGCACGGTGATAGGCTAGTACTATGTATTAAGTAAAAGGGTTTTTAACCCTCAAGGCCTGTGAGAGTTTAATATGTCAATCTTAATTTTTTAATTTTATTTTTTTTAAAAAATATTAACCTTAGCATTTATTAACTTTTCTCAACCCACAAGACTTTTTGACTTCTCTCATAATTACTGCAGTACCTTTTTCAAAACAAATAATTTGTATATTAAAAAAAATTTAAAATAATATAAATATCTATATCCATATCTATCTATTTATTTATATCTATCTCTAACCCACAAGTTTTATGAGAGTTCCAATATCTAAACCTTAATTTTTTAATTTTTTTTGATTTTTTTTGAAAAAAAAAAACTTAACACTTATTAAATTCTTCCAAGTCTTTTTAACTTCTCCAATACACACATTCTTTTTAAACTTTTGACAAACCTATTGCAAATAATGAGTCTCCTTTTTGTTTTCTCCTTCTTGACTTTTCACTTCTACACTTTCAACTTCAGTGACCACGTATGCAAAAAGTAAGTCTTCTTTTTGTTTTTTCATTTTTGACTTTTCATTTTGTTTACTGTTTTAATATTGTAGTTAGATAGCGCATAAAAATATTTGTGATTTGTCTGGCGAATAAAAAATTATAATTTGATTTTTTAATATAATTGAAATTAGATAAATATAAACCCTCACAAAGAAAAAAAATGTGATTATAATTAGTTGAATGATTCTTCTTTTTTTTTTTTTAAATGTGATTGTAGTTAGTTTAATAGTTCATTTTTTTCATTTATTTATTTTATTATGGGAAAAATGTGATGTGATTGTAGTTCGTTTAATGACTCTTTTTTTGAATATGATTGTTATAGTTAGTTCAATGGTTTTTTTTTAGTTTTATTTAATTTTTTATTTACTGTTTTATTTTTATTTTTAATATGATTGAAAATAGATAAACATAAACACTCACAAAAAAAAAAAAAATGTGATTGTAATATGATGTGATTGTAATTTGTTCAATGACTCTTTTTTTTAATATGATTATTGTAGTTAGTTCAATAATTTTTTTTTAATGTTATTTAATCTTTTTATTTATTATTTTATTTTTATTTTTAATATGATTGAAATTAGATAAATATAAACACTCATAAAGAAAAAAATGTGATTGTAGTTAGTTCAATAGTTCTTTTTTTTTTTTTTTAATTGTGATTGTAATTAGTCAACGGTTCTTTTTTTCATTTATTTATTTTTTTTATTATGGGAAAAATGTAATATGATTGTAGTTTGTTTAATGACTCTTTTTTTTTTAATGTGAATATTTTATTTACTGTTTTAATGGTTTTCTTTACAATTATTTATGAAAAAATATGATTGTAATTAAATAGCATAAAAATATTTGTGATTGATTTGATTTTTTTTTGATTTGATTTTTAAAGTACCAATTATAATAATGATTAGATTGTATTTTGAAAAAAAAAAATTGTAATTGATTTTTTTAACTCATTGTATTTTTGGGAAAAAAAAATTATTGTATTTTTTTAACTATCAATTTACTTAATTTGTGATTTGATTTTTAACTCACTGTAATTTTTGAAAAGCAAAATGGATTGTCTCATTAGGGTCACATAATATACCAATTATTAATGATGATTAGATAGCATTAAAAAATTGTGATTTGTATGATTGAAATTATCTCATTTTTTTTATAATTTTATTTTTTAACATGATTGAAGTTAGATAAACATAAATACTTAAAAAAAGAAAAATTGATTGTAGTTTATTTAATGGTTCTAAATAATCTTTTTTATTTACTATTTTAATGGCTATTTTTTTTCAATTATTTTTTTATTATGTGAAAATGTATTGTAGTTAGATAGCATTAAAAAAAATTGTGATTTGTATGATTGAACTTATCTCATTTTGTTTATAATTTGATTTTTTAATAAGATTGAAGTTAACTCACAAAAAGAAAAAAGTGATTGTAATTTGTTCAACGGCTCTAAATAATATTTTTATTTACTATTTTAATGGTTCTTTTTCCAATTTATTTTTTATTATGAAAAAAATATGATTGTGGTTAGATAGCATTAAAAAAATTGTAATTTGTATGATTAGAGTTATCTTCTTTGTTTATAATTTGATTTTTTTAATATGATTGAAATTAGATAAACATAAATACTCAGAAAAAAAAAATGTGATTGTAGTTTGTTCAATACTTCTAAATAATCTTTTTATTTACTATTTTGATGGTTCTTTTTTTCAATTATTTTTTTTATTATGAGAAAAATGTAATTGTAATTAGATAGCATTAAAAAAAATGTGATTTGTATGATTGAAGTTATCTCCTTTTATTTATAATTTGATTTTTTAATATGATGGAAGTTAGATAAATATAAATACTCACAAAAAGAAAAATGTGATTGTAATTTGTTCAATACTTCTAAATAATCTTTTTATTTATTATTTTAATGGTTCTTTTTTTCAATTATTTTTTTTTATTATGAGAAAAATATAATTGTAGTTAGATAGCATTAAAAAATTGTAATTTGTATAATTCTCGCAATTATATATATATATATATATATTGACATGTTTATCTAGGCTTGCTATGAATCCTACATCACAAAAGTTGGTATCTTGGAATCGAAAAAATGAATTTTCAATTTCACAGTCATTGATAATATCAAATGCCAAAAGAATTCGAATATATGATTTTGCACCCATGCCAAAGGTAAGAATTGTAATCATTCCAATTAATGAAAATTAAACAATATGTATATAATTTGTGTATAGAGGGATTAATTTATGTTTTTTCAAATATTTTGTAGGTTTCATATTTTCGAATACTTGGGTACATCGAACAAATTGATGTTGACAACCTTTGGATTGATTTGTGCAAAAGTTGCTATAAAAAAGTTGAATATCATTATGGTCACATTGTTTGTCGTCACTGCCTACATGATGATATTGATGTTATAACAAGGTAATTTTCTTTAGGTAAATAATTACTATGTACAATAATAATTCAAACTTAACAAGTGTTTTAATTTTTTATTAGGTACAATATTTTCTTTTCACAAATATCTTTTTCTTTTTTGGTTGATAAGATGCAATGTTAACCTTGTGGTCAAAGATAGTACTGGTTCAATAAATCTCACTGTTCAAGATAAATGGGCAGAGTTTATTTTACAATGTCAACCATCACATTTGAAGAATTTGAGATCAAAGGTAGGAAATTATAAAATTTATTATAAATAACTTATTCTTACTTTTTCAAAAATAAAGTTATAATTCCAAAATTTTATAGGATAATGGCGTTAGAATAATTAAAGATTATATTGCGTCATACCAAGACCATGCCTATGCATTTATCATACTTGTACCAACAATGTCACGTCAACTAGATTGTGCACCGTGCGTGACCTTTGTTTTAAATATAGATTGGTCTGAAGAATGTCTATACCTTTTAGAAAGTAAAAAATATAAATATGTAAGTATAACATTTTTACTTTATAACATTTTATAAATGCATAATATATGTGTTGTTCATTAATTATAATACTAATAGCTGTCATGTTGACAATGCAGGAATGCTGATGGAAAGCCCACAATAATTTAGATTTTAGTTATTTTTTGTTTTACTTATTCAGTGAATTTCGAACAAATGTAATAAATTCTTATTTTTATTACTTTAATTATGCAATGTCAATATTTTCTTTTAAAATTACATATATTTTATGCTAACAATTTAAAAATATGTTTGACATAACTATGAACGTTTTTTTTTAAAAAAAAATTTAATCCCGTGCATAGCACGGGTGATATGCTAGTCTATTCTATATATTAAGCAAAAAGGGGTTTTTAAACCCCAAGGTCTGTGGGAGTTTCAATATGCCAATCCTAATTTTCTAATTTTTTGTTTTTGTTAAAAAAAAAATTTAATCACAGCATTTATTAACTTCTCTCAACCCACAAGACTTTTTGACTTCTATTATAATTACTGCAGTACCTTTTCCAAAACAAATAATTTGTATATTAAAAAAAATTTAAAACAAATATAAATATCTATAACTTCTCTCAATCCACAAGACTTTTTGATTTATCTCATAATTACTACAGTACCTTTTCCAAAACAAATAATTTGTATATTAAAAAAAATTTAAAACAAATATAAATATCTATATCTATCTATCTATTTATTTATATCTATCTATAACCCACAAGTTTTGTGGGAGTTCCAATATCTGAACCTTAATTTCTTAATTTTTTTGATTTTTTTTTAAAAAAAAAAAAATTTAGCACTTATTAAATTTTTCCAAGTCTTTTTAACTTCTCCAATGCACACACTCTTTTTAACTTTTCACATAGCTATTGCAAACAGTGAGTCTTCTTTTTGTTTTCTCCTTCTTGATTTTTCACTTCTACACTTTCAACTTCAGTGACCACGTATGCAAACAGTAAGTTTTCTTTTTGTTTTCTCCTTCTTGACTTTTCTTTTTGTTTACTGTTTTAATATTGTAGTTAGATATCACATAAAAATATTTGTAATTTTTCTAGCAAATAAAAAATTATAATTTGATTTTTTAATATGATTGAAGGTAGATAAATATAAATCCTCACAAAGAGAAAAATGTGATTGTAATTAGTTGAATGATTCTTTTTTTTAATATGATTGTAGTTAGTTTAATAGTTCTTTTTTTTCATTTATTTATTTTATTATGTGAAAAATGTGATATGATTGTAGTTTGCTAAATGACTCTTTTTTTTAATATGAATGTTATCAAATAAGCATGTTATCAAATAAGCATGTGACACTACATCAGAGTCTCTAACAACCGAGACGAACCCATTGTGATACTAATCACTTCCCACGTACCCAAAGTATTCAAACCCGGTACGCTCTGATACCAAGTTGTAACGCCCTCAAAATTAAACCCATACATATACAATAATAAGGTGCATTAACCATAATTCATTCATCAGAGTATCCGTAAATAAAAGCATTACATGTAACATCAAATTAAATGCCCTATGGGCTTACATCTTTCCAAGCCAACACTTGGACGCAAACATGTGAGTTCTAACTCAATTACAAATAAAGCCCTAGGCTTGAAGGTTTACATGTACTATCAAATAAACACAAATATCGAAAGATAGTCTTCAAGATCCAAATCTTTCCAAGCTAAGTCCTTGAAGGTAGCTTATCACCTGGACCTGAAAATGATGTTCCCTTATAGGGTGAGCCACAGCCCAGTAGAAATATACTAAACCAAATATAAGCATTGAATAAAGCATTAGCATTCAATAGATGGTTAACCAAGATAATCGATTATATCATTATACTGTTCATGACACTAATGTCTATGACACTTATCAATTTCCATTCTTAACAATATGGCTCAAAACCTGGCCAAACTTACCCCTGTGAACTATATAGCATATTCACATTACTTCCAATGTCACCAACACTAATGAGACTCAGACTCATATCAAAACACTTCATACTTCCAGATTGATACACATTTTAGTGCTGTATCAATAAAACACTACAATATAATAAGCACACATAAAAGTGATGCTAATGGAGTCCATCCCCTATCTCCTCCCAAACAATACACTTCAATATAAATAAGCACACATAAAAGTGATGCTAATGGAGTCCATCCCCTATCTCCTCCCAAACAAAATCCGGTTTAGAGGTCCATCACCTATCTTCCCCTAAACCGTGGAGTACATCCCCTATCTCCTCCCACAAAATATGCATATGCAATGCTCAATCAATACACATATTTTCTATATTAATTCAATAGTCAAATTGATGACTTAACCAATGTGAGTAGTTTCAGTTGTCCCTAATCCACATGCAATATCTACAACAATCACGACTATCCTCCACCGATAGCCCAAAACAGTTTTCTATACTGGAAATAAATATAACAACAATTAAATAGGCGAGTGATTTAAATAACCCAACTACCCCATTTAATCGATATAATCCTCAATTTCATGAATTTAACTAAATTCCCCAATTTTCCTCAAATTAATTATACAAATTAATTTATTAAAACACTACGATTTCCCAAAATTACCAAAATACCCCCAACATATCAAAATACCAAAACTTAGAACAAAACTTATAAGATGGAGTAGGAAATCTCTACCTCGAAGAAAATAGCCCAAATGGAGAAGATGGAGATGATGACCCAAACTCCAAAGTGCTCCAAACCCAAAGATTTTCAGATTAGAACGAAGATTTCTACGCCCTCTATCTTTTTAACAAAAGCCCTAGGGTAGATTCACACTCTAGAGAGATCAAACCTTAGAGAGAAGATAAGTTTAGAGAGAGAGAGTGTGGGCTGCTAGGGTTTACAAAATAAAAGAGGATGAAAAATGATGTTCAAACCCGTAGCTGCCAACTGATATAAACAGGCTCGCTCGAGCAAAGACTTGGTCGCTCGAGCGACCAGACACAGAAAGCCTCGCTCGAGCGAGGAAAAGCTCGCTCGAGCCAAAAACTCGATGCTTCAGGTCTACACTAGACGCAATCGCTCGCTCGAGCGAAGAAACCCTGGCTCGAGCCACCAGACACAAAAACAACCCTCACCCGAGCGACAAAACCCTCGCTCGAGCGACCAACTCAAAAACTGGACAGCAACACTTGGTTTCTGAACTCAACTAACCTGTAACAAACCTGCCCAACACATCCCATCATTCAAAATAAGAATTTAAAGGACGATAACAACAATGTGATAACAACAGGATCTACGGAACATAAGTCCGGATACAACAAGTAAAAAGAAAAGACCGGGGTCGCTATAACCTCCCCCCCTTAAAAGAATTCCGTCCCCGAAATTAAGCATAAGTTTTCAAAAACAGGTTTTTCTCAAATTCCAAAATAAACAACTTGACCCATTATCGGTCATTTCATCTCTTATCAAGAGGCATCTCACAATATGTATGTACAATAACATATAGTTCAACCTGCATCAGTATTATGCATTTTGCTGTCCATTTTACCAGTTTTCAAAATCATATTCAATTCCATGATATAATTCTAATTCAACCATATATTAACCAAAACATTCACAATGTTTTCCAACTTAAGACATATATAAAGCTCTTAAGTTCAACAATATTACAAAATCTAAAGACAGATTATGAATCAATAAACATATCCGGATATTTCTCACGGACTTCTAATTCACGTTCCCAAGTGGCTTCCTCCACTCCGTGATGTTTCCACAGAACTTTCACCAAAGGGATGGTTTTGCCTCGCAAAACTTGATCCCGCCTATCCAAAACCCGAACCGGTCTCTCCTCATACGAGACATCTTCGTCAACTACCAAATCGGTCCAATCCAACACATGTGATGGATCTGGCTCATACTTCCGAAGCATACTCACATGAAACACGTCATGTACTCCGGACAACTGCGGTGGCAAAGCTAAACGATAAGCAGCCTCGCCAATCCTCTCAAGGATCTCAAAAGGACCAATGAACCGAGGGGACAACTTCCCACTCTTCCCAAATCTCATCAATCCTCGTCTAGGTGATATCTTCAGAAAGACATGATCACCCACCTCAAACATCAAAGGTCTCCTCCTACGGTCGGCATAAGATTTCTGACGACTCTGGGCTGTAACAAGCCTCTTACGGATAAGCTCAACTTTCTCCGTCGTTTCCCTCACCAACTCCAGACCCAACAAAGGTGCGTCACCTACCTCGGCCCAACAAACAGGAGATCTACAAGGTCGGCCATACAAGGCCTCAAACGGTGCCATACCGATACTAGACTGGAAACTGTTGTTGTAGGCAAACTCCACCAATGGTAAGTGCCTCTCCCACGACCCACTAAAGTCAAGAACACAACCCCGAAGCATATCCTCAAGGATCTGAATAGTACGCTCGGACTGCCCGTCAGTCTGAGGATGATAAGCCGTGCTAAAGGTCAACTTAGTGCCCAAGGCACTCTACAAACTCTGCCACAACCTAGCAGTAAAACGAGGATCTCTATCTGAGACGATCGTCACTAGAACTCCGTGCAACCTCACTATGTCCCGAACATACAAGTCGGCAAGATGATCTACCGAATCTCTCACACGCATAGGAATAAAGTGCGCCGACTTAGTCAACCGGTCTACAACCACCCAAACAGCATCACTACCTCGCTGAGTCCTCGAAAGACCTACAACGAAGTCCATAGTGACATGTTCCCACTTCCACTCGGCAATAGGCAAGGGTTGCAACAAACCCGCTGGCCTCTGATGTTCGGCCTTCACTTGTTGACAAGTAAGGCACTTGGACACGAAAGCTGCCACGCCTCTCTTCATACCCCGCCACCAAAATTGGCGACCCAAATCCCGATACATCTTAGTGCCTCCCGGATGCACCGCAAGGCGCGAATGATGAAACTCTTGGAGTACCTCCTCTCGGCAAGACTCCGGCACAAACAGACGGTCTCGGTATCTCACACTCAGGTCGGGATACACCGTCAAACCCTTCTCAACCTTCCCACTGGAGATCTTCTCTCAGAGGGATTCTACCTCAAGGTCACCCCTCTGAGCCTCTAACACTCGAGTCACAAGTGTAGGCTGCACAACAACAGAAAACAAGGTTGCAGTTTCAATGGATTCACCCCGAAGCAAATCAAACTCCCCAAGTGCACCCAACATCTCCCACTCCCGAATGGCTATGCTAGCTATGTCACCAACAGGTTTCCTGCTAAGGGCGTCGGCCACCACATTGGCCTTTCCCGGATGATAATGCAATTCGAAATCATAATCCTCAATGAACTCCATCCACCTCCTCTGCCTCAAGTTCAAGTCTTTCTGTGTGAACAGATATTTCAGACTCTTATGATTCGAGAATACCTCGAACCTCTCACCGTAAAGATAATGCCTCCAAATCTTCAAGGCAAATATCACAGCTGCTAACTCTAAATCATGCGTAGGGTAATTCTTCTCGTGAATTTTCAACTAACGTGAGCCATAGGCAACCACTTTCCCTTCTTGCATCAACACACAACCCAAACCCTCTCGTGAGGCGTCACAATAGACTGCATAACCCAACCCTCTCTCCGGAATAATCAAGACTGGAGCGGTGGTCAGTCTAACTTTCAACTCCTGAAACGACTTTTCACAAGTCTCACTCCATACAAATTTAACTCCCTTCCGAGTCAATCTAGTCAAAGGTGAAGCTAACCTGGAGAAATCCTTCACAAATCGGCGATAATACCCAGCTAACCCTAGAAAACTGCGGATCTCAAACACACTCTTACGCTGTGCCCAACCTTGCACTGCCTCAGTCTTGGACGTATCAATAGACACTCCTTTCCCTGACACTACATGGCCTAAGAACTTCACCTCTTCTAGCCAGAACTCACACTTTCCAAACTTAGCATAAAGCTTATGGGCTCTAAGTAACTCAAGCACCACTCTCAAAGCTAGCAAGTAGACCACTAAGCTCTCTCTGCCCTCGCGAAGCATACCCCGGTGGCAAAACACTACCAACCCGGTCCCCCAGAAAATGAAAACACTCCCCGCCCACGGTACAACAAGTGACCCTCTGGCGGTAGCAATCAATAACTGCCCGGTATGACGATAACCAGTCCATACCCAAAATAACATCGAAGCCCTTCATAGGCATAACTACAAAAGGAAACGGAAGTCTATGATAGTCGACCTCTATATCACAACCCCTAACCCCTTGTTTCAAGATCAACTCACCCCCAAGAGGTGACACTACACAAATAGGAGATGCTAACTGTGCTAACTCCAACTCCAAAATAGATGCAAATGCAGCAGACACAAAGGAATGAGATGCACCCGTATCAATCAAAACATTAGCAACTGAGTTGCAAAACAAGAAAGTACCTCTCACAACAGCTGGAGCTGGTACAAGATCTGGCGCGGTAACAGCATACACGCGCCCAGAAGACCTCTGATCAACCTGCTCACCCCTAGAAGCATAAGACTGCTGTACCGACTGGGACGATGAAGCCCCCTGATTGGCCCTCGAGGCCTGACCCGACTGAGCTGGCTGCTGACCCTGAATCTGCCTCAACCCAGATGCACCAGGTGTGCCACCCAACTGCGGGCAATACCTCTTCATGTGCCCTACCTGACCGCACTGAAAACAAGAGAGCGGCTGGCCTCTACTCTGACTCTGGCTCTGAGATCGAGCCGAAGAAGATGCTGCTCTCTGTACTCCTCCCCTCTGAGGACAAACTGGAGACTTGTGGCCTAGCTGGCCACACGTGAAACAGGTAATGCCTCCCTGGCTGCCTTTTCCAGAACTAACACTCGGCACAGGAAAAGTCGATCTAGAAAAGTTACTCTGAGACTGCTGAGGGTTAAAACCCTTCTGTTTCCTGCCATCACTCTGGCTGTCCTGACTCCTCTTGGAGCCCTTCTGCCCTTCCTCCTCCTCCTGCATCATGGTTTCCATATGGGCTGCAGCATCAACCATACGCCCATACTCCCGATTCATAGTTCCCCCAACTCGCAGCTTAAGGCCACGCCTCAACTTCTTCTCAAACTTGATACAACGGCGTTCCTCAGACGCCACTAACTCAGGTGCAAACCTGGACAAGCTAGTAAATGCAGCCTCAAACTCGGCCACTGAAGAACTCGACTGCTTAAGCTGGCAGAACTGGTCTCTCAGCCTCTCTCTAACTGCTGGAGATAAGTACCGTTCCTGGAAAGCATTCACAAAAGCCTCCCATGTAACTCCTATACGAGCCTTGGTGAACTTCCACCACTGACCCGCATCTCCCTTCAGCTGGAACGATGCCAAGGTCACTTTCAACCCCTCGTCTTCGATGCCAAGCATCTCAAACGTCTTCGTTGTTTGTTCAAGCCATTCATCTGCCTTAAGCGGCTCTTTAGGATCACCCACAAATTCATCCGGATTAGACCGGAAGAACTCCCTCTTAAGAAAGGAAGGTCCTGCATCTGCAACAACAACCTGAGCCTGATTCTCAGCTCTGAGAATGCCTACTGACTCTCTGAATGCCCCTGCTATCTCTCGGGCTAAAGCGCCCATAGCCTGCTGGCCTACTGGCTCGGCCACATTGGCCTGGCCAACTCCCTCCTGCACTGCCGGAATCTCCTCCGGAATAGGCATTTCCTGCCTCCTAGGCCTGCCACGCCTACCACCTCTTCCTCGTCCTGACATCCTAATAGAGGAAACGAAAAATATTAGCACATGCATAAGTGTGCCGAAATTAAATACTCGTGTCCTAATACATGGACAACTTTAATTCATTCCACGTAAGCATATAAACACATAAGCACTTACGAATTTCCTCTCCGGATAATGATAGTCCCAAGGCGTTACTAGAATTCCGGTTAGAAACAGCAGTAATCAAGTGCCTTTCCAACGAGACTCATAGAAACCCAAGGACCCAATCAACATCCGAGAGATTAAATCCCATACCCAAACAAGCACATAAACATGTTATCAAATAAGCATGTGACACTACATCAGAGTCTCTAACAACCGAGACGAACCCATTGTGATACTAATCACTTCCCACGTACCCAAAGTATTCAAACCCGGTACGCTCTGATACCAAGTTGTAACGCCCTCAAAATTAAACCCATACATATACAATAATAAGGTGCATTAACCATAATTCATTCATCAGAGTATCCGTAAATAAAAGCATTACATGTAACATCAAATTAAATGCCCTATGGGCTTACATCTTTCCAAGCCAACACTTGGACGCAAACATGTGAGTTCTAACTCAATTACAAATAAAGCCCTAGGCTTGAAGGTTTACATGTACTATCAAATAAACACAAATATCGAAAGATAGTCTTCAAGATCCAAATCTTTCCAAGCTAAGTCCTTGGAGGTAGCTTATCACCTAGGCCTGAAAATGATGTTCCCTTATAGGGTGAGCCACAGCCCAGTAGAAATATACTAAACCAAATATAAGCATTGAATAAAGCATTAGCATTCAATAGATGGTTAACCAAGATAATCGATTATATCATTATACTGTTCATGACACTAATGTCTATGACACTTATCAATTTCCATTCTTAACAATATGGCTCAGAACCTGGCCAAACTTACCCCTGTGAACTATATAGCATATTCACATTACTTCCAATGTCACCAACACTAATGAGACTCAGACTCATATCAAAACACTTCATACTTCCAGATTGATACACATTTTAGTGCTGTATCAATAAAACACTACAATATAATAAGCACACATAAAAGTGATGCTAATGGAGTCCATCCCCTATCTCCTCCCAAACAATACACTTCAATATAAATAAGCACACATAAAAGTGATGCTAATGGAGTCCATCTCCTATCTCCTCCCAAACAAAATCCGGTTTAGAGGTCCATCACCTATCTTCCCCTAAACCGTGGAGTACATCCCCTATCTCCTCCCACAAAATATGCATATGCAATGCTCAATCAATACACATATTTTCTGTATTAATTCAATAGTCAAATTGATGACTTAACCAATGTGAGTAGTTTCAGTTGTCCCTAATCCACATGCAATATCTACAACAATCACGACTATCCTCCACCGATAGCCCAAAACAGTTATTTCTATACTGGAAATAAATATAACAACAATTAAATAGGCGAGTGATTTAAATAACCCAACTACCCCATTTAATCGATATAATCCTCAATTTCATGAATTTAACTAAATTCCCCAATTTTCCTCAAATTAATTATACAAATTAATTTATTAAAACACTACGATTTCCCAAAATTACCAAAATACCCCCAACATATCAAAATACCAAAACTTAGAACAAAACTTATAAGATGGAGTAGGAAATCCCTACCTCGAAGAAAATAGCCCAAATGGAGAAGATGGAGATGATGACCCAAACTCCAAAGTGCTCCAAACCTAAAGATTTTCAGATTAGAACGAAGATCTCTACGCCCTCTATCTTTTTAACAAAAGCCCTAGGGTAGATTCACACTCTAGAGAGATCAAACCTTAGAGAGAAGATAAGTTTAGAGAGAGAGAGTGTGGGCTGCTAGGGTTTACAAAATAAAAGAGGATGAAAAATGATGTTCAAACCCGTAGCTGCCAACTGATATAAACAGGCTCGCTCGAGCGAAGACTTGGTCGCTCGAGCGACCAGACACAGAAAGCCTCGCTCGAGCGAGGAAAAAGCTCGCTCGAGCCAAAAACTCGATGCTTCAGGTCTACACTAGACGCAATCGCTCGCTCGAGCGAAGAAACCCTGGCTCGAGCCACCAGACACAAAAACAACCCTCGCTCGAGCGACAAAACCCTCGCTCGAGCGACCAACTCAAAAACTGGACAGCAACACTTGGTTTCTGAACTCAACTAACCTGTAACAAACCTGCCCAACACATCCCATCATTCAAAATAAGAATTTAAAGGACGATAACAACAATGTGATAACAACAGGATCTACGGAACATAAGTCCGGATACAACAAGTAAAAAGAAAAGACCGGGTCGCTATATTTTTGAAAAACAAAATGGATTGTACTCATTAAGGTCACATAATGTAACAATTATTGATGATGATTAGATTATATTTTGACCAAAAAAAATTATAATTGATCTTTTTAACTCACTATGTTTTTTGAAAAATAAATTATTGTGTTTTTAATTATCAATTGACTTAATTTGTGATTGATTTTTTTAATTATTGATGATGATTAGATAGCATTAAAAAAATTGTGATTTGTATGATTGAAGTTATCTCATTTTGTTTATAATTTTATTTTTTAATATGATTGAAGTTAGATAAACATAAACACTCACAAAAAGAAAAATGTGATTGTAGTTTATTCAATAGTTCCGAATAATCTTTTTTATTTACTATTTTAATGGTTATTTTTTTCAATTATTTTTTTTGTTATGTGAAAAATGTCATTATAGTTAGATAGCATTAAAAAAATTATGATTTGTATGATTGAAGTTATCTCCTTTTGTTTATAATTTGATTTTTTAATATGATTGAAGTTAACTCACAAAAAGAAAAATGTGATTGTAGTTTGTTCAACGGCTCTAAATAATATTTTTATTTACTATTTTAATGGCCCGAAATGGCTCGAATTCAAAAACGACGTCGTTTTTTATTTTTTTTTTCTCTGAAACAGAGAGGGAAGAGAAGAAAGAGAGAGAAGAACGAGAGAAGATGGAGGGAGAACTGAGAAGCAAATACATCAACAATCCCAATACATCATCATCAACAACAACCAAATGTAGAATCAACAATACATCATCAATCTGAAAAAATGAAAAAATACATCATGAACAACCAAATGAAAAAAATGAAGAATCAATAATCCAAAAAAAAATAAAAATGTAGAATCTAAAAAAAATTTCAACAATACATCATCGCCAACAAATCTATGTGTATACACATAGATCTGTGTGTATACAGATCGTTTTTGATTTTTTTTTTCTTTTCCTTTTCTCTCTGAAATAGAGAAGGGAGAGAAGAAAGAGAGGGGACGGTTCGACTGGACTGGTTGTGGGGAGATCGGAGGTGGCAACGACGATGGCGGCGACGATTGGCGGCGGTGATCGACGGTCGAGCCTTTCTGTGTATACGCACAGTTCTGTGTATATACAGATCGTTTTTGATTTTTTTTTCTTTTCCTTTTCTCTCTGAAACAGAGAAGGGAGAGAAGAAAGAGAGGGGACGGTTCGACCGGACTGGTTGTGGGGAGATCGGAGGTGGCAGCGACGATGGCGGCGTCAATTGATAGGGACGATAGCGGCGGTGATCGACGGCCGAGCCCCTCTCTCTCTGTGTTCCCTCATTCTCATTCTCATTCTCAGATATATAAGAGAAAAGCAAAAAAAAAAAAAAACCTACCCAAAACGACGTCGTTTTGGGCAGTCGAGCCATTCGGGGCAACGGAATTTCGAGCTACGAAGGATTATCCATAATAAAATTACATAAATTGTTAATTGAAATATATTTATGATATTATTAAAAACTGTTAATTGACTTAACAATTTATTAATAGAAGGGGTTATTTGTTATGCAATTAGAAACTTGAAGGGGCGGGATGTAATTTACAGAACCACTGAAACAATTTATATTTTAAGCAAATCTTAGGAGTTGTGTGTAATTTAGCCTAATTTTTTTAGCATTTTTTTATTTATTTTTAGTGATTTCTTTTCAATTATTTTAAAAAAAAATTATTGTTTAGACAGGTTTGGAAATTTTAAAAATATCTAGAGAAAAAAAAATTTGACGCTGACCAATAAAATTATCTAGTTTAGACCGGACTGAATATATATATATATATTTTAAATTTAACAAAAAAAAAAACTACGATATATATTGATTCTTTTAGATTAGTCAGACTTGAAAAATAAAAAATTAACAAAAATTTTAAAATTTTCAAGACAAAAAATCACAAAATATGATTTTTTTAACTGTTGCCAAACTAAGCCCTTGTTTGGTATAAGCTAAACGAGGACGTTTTGGTTAAAATAGTTACAAAAAGATAAAATAGGCTTTTTAACGTAATAAGACAAAATATTATATTCAAACCATAATGCTTTTATTTTTTCTGTCACAAAAGTCAAAAAAGTTAAAAAATCTATCCCAAACGAGATTTTTTATCTCAGGCTAAAATAGCCAAAAAGTTAAAAAGTTAACAAATCAACCCACATCTTAAACGAACCCTGAGTGGTGTGCTTAGGAGTATTGTGATTGATGGAACAAGTAAAACTTAAAATTTTGTATTGAGACATGAAAATATAGTAAAAAATTTGTAACTGATGGAGGCTTGGATATAATGCTCCTAGATCGTTTAATAATTTTTAAGGAGGGACAATAAGTGGAATAAAGGGGTGTTTTGATAATGACATTTTTTATTGGTGGCTTATTTTCATCTTTAGTGAATTTATTTTTAAATTTTTTTCAAAATTTTTTAGGTTTCTAAAATCAACTTGACAAGGTGAACTGAAAAATTATAATTTTTAAAAAAAAATTCAAAAAAGTAAGTCAAAGTCGCTATTTGACAAAAATTTTTTTAGTTGATTTTTTAGAGTTGAGACTTTTTTAATTTGAAATTAAAAAATTTGTTTGACAATTTTTTTTTGACTTTTTTAACTTTGTGAGAGAAAAAGTGAAATAATTATGATTTATGCGATATTTTGACTTATTTAGTATATTTTATCTTTTGTGTTTTTTTTAGTCCCAACTGTGATAGCACAATCTTTTTTGACTTATTTTCGTTTTAATATTCTTTTTAAAATTTTTTTTTAAATATATTTTTTAAACACGTCTTGACAAGACAGATTAGAAAAGTAAAAATTTACTAAAAGTAAAAAAAAATTCAAAGAAAGAGTTGATTTTTGAGAGGGAAAAAAAATATATTTTCTAAACACGTCTTGACAAGACAGATTGGAAAAGTAAAAAATTACTAAAAGTAAAAAAAAATTCAAAGAAAGAGTTGATTTTTGGGGTGGGGGGGAGTCACATTGGCAAAATTTATTGAAAGATGAGCATTGATTTTGTTTTGTCGGGCAGCGGAGAAGGTGTCTATTTTAACCTCCAACAAATTCATCTTTTTAGTTTGGGAGTTTTAATTAAATATTAATGAGATAAAAATTTTAAAATAAAATAAAATAAATAAATTAAGGTCAAAATATGACACCAATAAATGTGGACCACCCCTAAAACTTCTTTAGAACTCATAGTTTAAAATTATTAAACATTTTTGTTTAACCTATTTTGTTCCCAATCCTCTTTCCAAAAAAGATCAATATTTAACCATTGTTTTATATTATTTATGTTTTGACACTTGTTGCGTTATCTATAAAATAAACTAACAAAAAATATTAAATTTTATTATTTTTATTAATAAATATCAAATCGACACGTCCCCTAAATTTATTCAAGGGCCACCAAATAAATTACATTAAGTTTCGTTTGAGAAGTCAAAAGTTAGACTTTTTTAGTTAAAATAATTATAAAAAATAAAATATCACATCAAATTTATAATTATTATATTTTTTTCTCATAAAAAAGTAAAAAATTCTTTCCAAATAAAATTTTTTAATCTCAAATTAAAATAATTAAAAAAAATAAATAACCAATCTCCTTTCCAAACAACACGTGTGCGTGATGCATACATGTGGCCCTTTATTAAATGGGAGAGCACCATCGGGGAGAAATTATTAATTAATTTAAGAGCACGCGATTATAGCTTATTTTGAAAAGATGGTAGAAAGTGATTTTTTGACTTTTGACCAAACTTTTAATTTTTTTAAACAAATGATTTGAGAAGTTGGAAAAAAATTACTTTAGACTTTTTTAATTAATATTTATTTATAATGTCAAATCACAATAAAATGACCAAAGTATCCCTATTTAATTTAAAATATTTATAACTTTACCTATATAGCACATTTTGACTCATAAGAGTAGAATTGTAATTTTACTATTGACTAAAAACTAACTTTCCAAATAAAAAAAAAACTAAAAAAACCAACTTTTAACTTTTACTGTGAACAAAAAAAAAAGACTAAAAATTATGTTCTCAAAAGGGACCTATGTCATTAGTCCATCACAAATCGTCATATATTTTCTGTAATTATTCAACACATAAATTCCACCCCTCTATCAACCGCAAAGCCAACCACATAACACTATTCCTCAATCGACTAATAACTTTTCTCACACAACATTTCTCCCGCATAAGTCACGTGACATTGCCGCCCACTATTTTTGACTACACTCAAAAAGTTTCCTTAAAACTCTCCAAGATTGCCGTGTGAAGGAAGTGACTTTGGGTTAGTTTGGAAACTGGATTGATTTATAATTTTTTAAATTTTTTAATTTTTTATAAAAAAAAATATATAATAATTACAAATTAAATATAATATTTTATTTTATTAAACTAAAAAATTTATTATATCTTTTTATAACTAAAATGACTCCAGCAATGGTAGAGGGCCCTAATTTTTGTGGCTTAAATGGTTCAAATTTGTCAAAACGACGTCGTTTTGTGTACAAAACAACATCAAAATTGCCAAAACGACGTTATTTTGACAATTTTAAGCCATTTGAGTCACAAAAATTAAGACCCCAAATATTTTTCAAACTCAACCTCACGCTTCTTTCAGAACGAAGTGCCGTTTTGGGAAGACATAAAAAAGCCAGCGTTTTTGTTGCTTGAGAAAAAAGCTGGGTCAGCTTTTTTGGGCCATTGTTGCATTTGGCAAGTGAACAAAAAGCTAGGTTGGCTAATTATGGAAATACCCTTTAGGTCAACAAATTGTGTAGAATTTTAAATTTTGATAAGGTATTTTGGTCATTTTAAATTGATTTGACACCATAAATAAATATTAAATTAAAAAGCAAAAAGTCAACTTTTTACCAACTTCCCAAATCACTTTCCAAAAAACTAAAAAGCTTGATAAAAAGTCAAAAATTAACTTTTTACCAACTTTCCAAAACAACCCGAAGCCTTTATGGAGGACGGCATCACTACAGGGAAAATTACTTAAAAATTGATAACTAGGACAAAATATTACCCCAAAAAAGGGTATCTTTCTTAATTATATTAGAAAAAATATGAAGTACAAAATTAGTTGCAAAATAATGGCTTCTATGTACACCATCATTTCTTTCAAGCTACATACAAATTTGATATTTTATCTTTTTCTCATGTCATACCATCAAGTCTCCATAAGTGCTTCATCTTCAACATTTTTCTTTTAACCCTAACCTTAACGGCATTGTCCATTACTGCCACCTCTACTGTGGATGCCAAAGTCGCCTTGTCCTTTCCTAGTCACCCATTTTCATGGCATGTTGTCTTACCACCACCCTTTTCCCGACTTCTTTCTCTTCACTTCCTTGTCGCCCTTCCCCAACCTCGTTGCCCAACGCCACCCCCTTTATTTCCCATCGTCTCCGTTCCCAAACCCTAACATCACATACCAGCCACTACCATCGTGACTCCTCATTCACTAGCGCAATCCTCCCTCCAACCCTTCTCAACTTAGATCTAGGGTTTCAAAGGGGTCAAATGTAGGGTTTCAAAGTTGAAAGAAAGAAGAAGAAGAAGAAGAAGAGGAAGAATAATAATAATGATGTCAGAATGCTGCAGTGGTTTTGAAGAGGAAGGAGTGACGATAAATTGAACTGGGGAGGCGACGTGGAAGGGTAGGGGAGGTATTGCAAGAGGAGGGGGCTGGTGAGCTAGTGATAGGTTTAATGAGATGTGTACTTGACCTTAATAGTAATTTTCTTCGGAGACGGAAAAAAGTTCAAAAATGGTTTAAGGTCTGTTTGATAATATTATTTTTTAATTTAAAAATTTTAAAATTAACAATTTATATTAAAAAGTCAAAATGTTAAGACTTTTGAATTATGATTTGAGAATATGAGTTATATTTTGAGTTTGTGTGTTTTGAAATTATAATTTGAATGTAAAAAAATTGTTTGGTTATAATTTTTGAATAGAGTGTTGAATTGAGTGTAGAATTGAGTTTTGAAAGTTTGATTTGACATGTGAAGTAAGAAAATTTGTTTGGTTATGAGTTTTGAAAAGAATTTTCAAAACTTAATTCAAATTGTTATAACTCATAACAAAACACACTAGTTTTACATTATTGAAAATTCTGATCAACACTCATAATCAAACTCTTTTTAAAATTCAATTAAAAAAATTTATTATTAACAGAAAATAACATTAATTTTAAAATTCAATTCATTGAAAATACTACAAAGGAAATAATTTTTTTTCAAAATAAATATTTGAAAAATTTAAATCATAAATATTTAAATAATTTAAATAATCTAAAAAATTTAATAAGTAAAAAATTAAAATAAATATTCAAAAAATTTAAGTATTCAAAAAATTTAAATAATTAAAATATTCAAAAAATTTAAATAATTTAAAATTTTAATATTTTAGATTTAAAAATAACTCTACACTCAAATTGTAACCAAACACATAACTCGATTAAGAAATTATTTTTAAAACTCATAACTAAACACATAACTCGAAACTCCATACTATTTTCACAACTCTACACTTAAACCGTAACTAAATATATAACCAAAAAATTAAAATATTTAAAAATATTTTTATAAAATAGAGTTTGAATTTATTTTTATAAAATATTTTAAAATTTAAAAAATTAAAATCGTAATATTTAAAAATTAAAATATTTAAAAATATTCAAAAAATTAAAAAATTAAAAAAATCGTAACATATTTAAATATTAAAATATTTAAAATATTTTAAAAATATTTAAATATTTAAAATATTTAAAAAATTAAAATTTGGATTTGAATTGAGTTTTGAAAAGAGTTTTGAATTATGTGTTTGGTTATGAGTTTTGAAAAGTAATGATTATGTTTTGAATTGAGTTGTGAGAAATGGGTGTAGAATTATAATTTGAAAACTCAAAATAAACACCACACTCAAATCAATGGGTGAAATTATAATTTGAGAGACTTACCAAATGGAGCCAAAGATTTTTATTTATTTTTATTTTTTACACATTTTTTCGTAAAAAATTAAAAGTTATCCTCAATATACTAATTTTTTTTACATTATATTTTAACTAAAAAACTAAATAATTACTAAAAAAGTGTTCTCCAAAGGAGGCCTAAGATTGGGAAGTCGATGTTTACCTTTTTTCTTTTAAGGTTAAAATCTAAAAAAATAAAAATAAATATTACATCAAATTAATAAACATTTTACCTTTTCTCTCATAAATAATATATCTAATTATAAAAAAATTTAATCATCTACTCAAACACAAAAAGATTTTAACGTATTTAAATAATTAAAAACTAAAATAACTAACATGGTTTGCAAATAGGAATTTCCTTGTTAAATAATGGATTTTAAGTTTTTTTATTTTTTATTTTTTTTATCCGTCATCTTGACTCTCGTCTTTGAAAAATATTTTGGAGTGCTAAGCTCTCATGAGTTGGTAGTGAATCCCACCCACTGTAATGTGATATTTTAGTCTTGATTTATTTTTTTTTCTATTTATCATATCATTAGTACTCCATTAGAATACCAAAATTAATACTCTGAATCATTATTACTTTTCTTTTCCATCTCTCTTCATCTTTCTCCACAGCCTCTACTGTTGGCCACCCCTTCCCTGCCATTAACAGACCCTTCCACACGCTCATCTTCTACCTCCACTTTCTCCTACGATTCCCCACTCTCACCCAATCATCACCATTTTTGATAGGTATCATTAAAAATATATTATAAAAATAATTATGAAAGATTTTCTATCGTTAGATTACATATATAAAAAAATACTACACGCTAATCAAAAGATAAAAAATTTTCATAAAATATTTCATAACATTTATTTTTCATAATCTCTAATATTATTTTTTGATACTCCTTTTCTCCTCTAGCCTTTGAAACCCACCCCGAGACCTCTTTACTCCCCAACCTTTTCGGCCCATGGCCAACCCTTTTTATTATCATAAACAACAATAATAACGACAAAATAAAGAAAAGAGGAAAAATAGATAAAAATCAATGCTTTGTAATGATGGATCGAACTCTGTAACTGTGGTTTGTGACAACAGTTTGCGATCGGTGTTCGTCATGAAAGATTGGGATAGAGTTTCGCAATAGTGGTTTGGGGTAGGCGTTTACTACATCGATTCTTGGGGCTTTTTAGAAAGTGGGTCAAGAGTTATTTCTTAATTTTTAATTCATTTCACGTCATATTATTTTTTATATTTTTTATATATATATTTAAAAAAATTAATTTTTAAAATTTTAAAAATTAATTTTTAATTATCTTTCCAAAACAATTGTGATTGGGATTGAGAGAAAATAGATAGTTGTGATAATGGTGGCTGGGATTTTTCAGAGGAGATGTACTACTGAGGGTATTGTGGGCTCATCTTGTTTCACTTTGATAATTAAAGTTATTTATATTTTAACAAAAATATTTTAGACCTCTAATATATCTCCAACTTACTAGATATATAATACTTGTTGATCAAAATACCTAACATGACTTACTTTTTTTTAACTCCAATACACTAGGCATATGATTAGGCATTTTAACTCAACTCACATTCGTTAACTACATGTAGCTAGCCTTCAAGGTTAGGCAAAATGTATTTAATCATTAGGATTATTTCCCTCCATCTTTGTTGCCGATGTAGCATTCTATAAAGTTAATAGTATTTGGATAAATAGCTAAAATATAGAGCATGGTTGAAGTAGAAACATGAAACAGTCGATAGGCAAAATAAAATATATATTTATAGTAATGTTTAGATATGTAAAATGCTTATTACCTTTGGAGTTGCTCTAACCCATTAGAGTATCTCCAATGCACTAGGCATATAATACTTGTTAGTTAAAATGCCTAGTGTGATTCACTTTTTTTAATTCCAATGCATTAGGAATATGATTAGGCATTTTGGCTCAACTCATATTCATTAACTACATGTAGCTAGCCTTCAACGCTAGGCAAAATGTATTCAATCATTAGGATCATTTCCCTCCATCTTTACTGTTGACGTGGCATTCTATAAAATTAATAGTATTTGGATAAATAGCTAAAATAAAGAGCATGGTTGGAGTAAAAACATAAACAGTTGATAGGCAAAATAAAATATATACTTTATAGTAATATTTAGATAGGTAAAATGCCTACTACCGTTGGAGATGCTCTTAGGTATGTAATACTTGTTAGTTAAAATGCCTAGTATAACTCATTTTTTTCAACTCCAATGCACTAGGCATATGATTAGGCATTTTAGCTCAACTCACATTCACTAGTTACATGTAGCTAGCTTTCAAGACTAGGCAAAATGTATTTAATCATTATGATCATTTTCCTCCATCTTTGTTGCTGATGTGACATTTTATAAAATTAATAGTATTTAGATGAATAGCTAAAATAAAGAGCATGGTTGGAGTAGAAACATAAAATAGTTGATAGGCAAAATAAAATATATACTTTATAGTAATATTTAGATAGACAAAATGCCTATTACCGTTGGAGATGCTCTCTAATGGAAGGTGGGTCCCACTCTATGCGATATTTTGGTCTTGTTTTGTGTTTTGTGGTTTTTTTTTTTTGATTTTTCATCTCACTAAAACTCAATTAGAACTCTAGTTTTAGAGGGATAAATCATAACTCATATTTTAATATTGTCTGAGTAAATCATTTAGCAAAAATATTAATTTAGTGGTGTTTTGAAAAGTTGATAAAAAATTAATTTTTCAATTTTTTTTAATCTATTTTATTTTTTTGTAAAAAAAAATATAAGAGGTAATTTGACTTAAAATGAATAACTTTTCTTTTACTTCTCAAAAGACCCCTTAATGGAATATCAATATATTAAAACCAAACATATAATTATTAATATATCTTATCAAATTAATTTTTTATATAAATAATTTATTAATAAAATATTAAAATATGAATAACTGAAACCATCAAATAACGTTCAATGGACTCATGGTTCCCTCAACATGATCATCCGGTCCAAATAGTAGAAAAAGGAGAGCCTAGTTTATTATTCTACAATGGAGCAGCTTGCCACGGTATTATTTGGCTTGTGAGGATCCATCACAAACCACGTATTGATAATTTGAACAGTTCAATATGTAGAATTTGTCGAATACTATATGTCTGTAAAAAACTACGTTGATCGGATATTGATAGCTATCTCATTGGATCAGTTGTTTTGTCAATCGTTAATTTGTTCACCGTTTATTTTTTTTATACAAAACTGATTTGATTACATAGCTATTGATATCCGATCAATGTGATTTTTTAATGGCATATAATACTCGATGAATTCTACACATTAAACGGTTCGGATTATCAAAACGGGACCCATGGTCGGCCCTTACAAACAGAACAATACCGTCCAATCCGATCTCGGACTGAAGGTAAGCTGCTCCCTTCTAAAATGGAGCAGCTTAAAATTTATCATTAAAATATAAATAAAATTAAAATATTTATAAATTTAATATTTTTTTATTATATTTATAACGGTTTTACAAATAATTATATACCTTTTATACATATATCAAGGATGATAACAGGTCATAGGACTATTTTTAATATTTTTCTTCATAAATCCCCAGCCTCTACGAATTCCTTTTATTTTGGCAGCATATTGCAGTTGAAATTTGTAAATGGGTTTGGTCAGCCATGACTACAGATTAGACTAGGCCTCGAATAAGAATAAATTATTTTAATAATTTTTTAAAGTTGGAATATGAGATAAAAAAATTTATTATATTTGGGACGAATTTTTATTTTTTTACAGAAAAAAGTGTAAAAAGTAGACAGAAAATGAAAATTTTGACATATATATATATTCTCTAACTTTTTAAGTTATTTTTTGACTTTTAAATTATTTTAATAACAATTAGTAGGTAGTTTGAGCCAGGTTGGTTTGGACTCGGGCCTAAAACGTAAATTCCCAAACTAAAAAACAAAAAACAAAAAAACAAAAAATATGCTGTCTCAAATTAATATTTATAGATATTTATTATTTTTAAATTAACATTTTTGAAAAATAGCATGAAAAAGACCAATTAATAAATATTATATATTAAATCATCCAACAAAAAAAAAAATTATATGTAATTGAAATTTAATTAATATATTATAAAATTTATATTTAACTATGAATCCCTTCTTAAAAAAAAAAAAAAAAAAAACTATGAATAACATATTGATATTTATAGATAAAATTTTAAATATTTAATATTACTTTTGTGAAATACCTAACAAATTTTTCTTCAATTATTTTATGTTTGGCCAGTGTTGAAGAATTAAAGTCTAGGGGTGAGCTTTGGTGGCTCCCCAACCTTTAGGTGATGTTGTAATCACTTAACTGTGGTATCAGTGGGGCTGTCAATATTAATGGGATTTGGGAAATCTAGTGACATGTTTAACTGAAAATGACAGTAATTGAAAATCTATGCTTATTTTGACATTTTTGGTAGGAGTAAAGTTATTTTTACCATTTTTGTAAAAGAAAAATACAAGAATTAATGAAAAAGTATTTCAAAACTTGCAAGAGAAATTACATTTGAGTGACTCTTTCACAAAATATTTATAGATTCATGAAAATTTTTATAATTTTAATTATTAATGTTAATAAAATTTAGGATTATTTACATGTAATTCTTAATTTATGAAATTATACTCCATTAAGTCTTAACTAAAATTTTTTTGATTGTCAGGTTCCATTAAATTTTTAATAGTCGAAATTACCCTTCAAATAATGATTGTTCATTATTTGTGATTATCTATATTTATTTTGATTTTTAAAATTTTAAAATTTAAACTTTCAAATTGAAAAAACTAAAAAAAAATTATGTGCAATTTTTTTTTTGAAAAAAATTAAAAAAACTAAATTATTTTTTTATGCAAAACTAAAAATTGTGTCTATAAAGAGGTATGATGATGGAACATTAATGTGCAAAACTGAAAAAAAAAATTTAACAATAAAAAAAACTGATAATGTTCTCGATTTTATTAGATAGTTGAATAAAACTAATAAGTAGAAGGGCAAAAATGTTTAATTTCATGCTATGTTTTTTTTTTATCAGTTAGAGAAATAATTACCTGGAACATTACTATGTAAAATTGATAATATTCTTAGTTTTAAAAATTGAGAAAAAATGATAATATTCTCAGTTTTACTAAATAGGACTTGTTGGTTTAAAAAAAATCTTAGATAGGATCTGAATTACCATAATAGGTGTAAATAAGACTTTTAACTAATTAACTCTAAAATTTATCACTTATCTTAAATAATTTTAAAAAATTATAATGAATTGTAATTTTTCCAAATTAGAATGTATAGTGTAGATTTAAAATTAATAGAACGTGAATCACACTAATTCATAAATTTACCTTTTTGAGTAGATTTTTGGTATGTTGTTTTTGGAGTATGTAGTATTGTTAAAAAATTTGTACAAAAATTGTCGTAAAAATGATATTGTAAATACTATTTTTCTAATTCTTTTATCATGTTTGATTTACAGGTTGAGTGACAAATGATGACTACTTATAAGAAAGACATTCTTTTACCAAGCCTATTTTATGTCTCACTAAAATTGTGAGAAATAAATTGATTGATTATAAAATATTTATAATATCAAAAATTTTCTTTAAAATGCAAAGGAAGAAATAAATCCCACTTATATTTCTCTCTCATATGCTTTTCTTTCTTCCTTATTTAAATATAATAGTGAGAAAACATAATTATGTATTTTTTCACCTAGATGAGAGACTGCAGTCAATTTTTTATTTTGGGCTCGTTTAAAAATTTGACTATTTTAGTGGATTTTTTTATTTTTTATTTTGATTATTTTAGTTAGCTAAAAAAGTTGTATTTAGGACAATAGTTTTTTTTTTTTTAATAGTTATAAGGAAAAAAATAAAATGATTATGATTTTGATGTGACATTTTATCTTGTTAATTATTTTAAACTATTTTATCTTTATTGATTATTTTGGTCAGAAAAGCAATCAACCCAACTTCTCAAACACCTCCTTTTTTTTTTGTTTTTTAACCTAAATGAGAGATCCCAATCTTTTCTTTTTTCACCTTTACGATCCAGACAATGTGTTAGTGAATTGTGTTAAACCAAGGATTTGTGTGGGAAATGACTTCTTTAGTGAATTTTTAACTCTTTTAGTTAAAATATGAAGTGAAAAAAAAATAAAATATTTGGGAATAATTTTTTAACATTTCAAAAAAAAAAAAAATGGAAAGAATATGAAGAAATCTTTAATATATATATATTTTTTTGTGTATGACTTTTAAATTTTTTTAATTTATTAATTTTTTTAGTGACTTTTTAACTAAATTAACTATTGAGAAATGACTTAGTCTTCATTTGGAAAGAGTTAAAATAGCTTGACTTTTTGGCTATTTGGCTATTTTAGCCTTGTTTAGTTTTTGTTTTTGATTTTTTTGACTTTTGTAAGAGAAAAAATATAATAATTATAGTTTGAATGTGACATTTTGTCTTATTAGCTAATGTAATCAATTTTATCTTTTATATATATATATATATATATATTTTTTTTAACCAAAAAGTCAAAATTAAGCATAGCCTCAGATTCTATTAGGCTGTATAAGGACCTAGACTATCTATTTCACATCCCAATTATATACCATATTCATTCAACAAACGAAAGCTTAATTAAATCCTAAATGTTTGATATACATTACTTCTCTATTGATATTATAAACTCATATCACATGTATTGATATATTCACTGATTCTAAAACCTGAATTTATAGCATGTGATCGATAAAGATTCAAATCTAAATTATTGTAGGTTTATACTTTATTAGTTACAAGTTTCAAAGACTATCCTTGGTTACAACAAAAGTGGGTTATAAGCCCTAATATCGATGGGCCTGCAAGAGGGTCCGGCCCACGACTCAGGATCCAACCCGCAAACTAGATATTAAAGCCCAATAACCTTGAGAAACCAATGATGGACCAGAACTAATAGCATTCAAACACTTATCGGGCAGGGAATCAGCCATGTAGGCAGACAAAGATCCTGCAAAGTTATTGCACCCACACATCAGCCATTAATGAGGCTCTCATAGCATTAAATGCGATAACCTCTTCACATCGGAGGATACAGACTCGCCATGAACGATGCGATCTAGAATATGGACTTTCGGCCAACAAGACAGTCTGAAATGGACAAGGAAATGATGAGCAAAGGATATAAGGAAGCTTCCGAGATGCGTTAAAGGTTAAGTTCTTCATCCCTCTCTTCTCTCTCTACACAATCAATCTACTCTATCCTAACTCGATCGTCGGAGTGTCTGTGGGGGGATTACCTCCCTCGTTGGACCTTTTTGTAGGCACGCTTCGTGGACTTCAAGGCCAGCAGACCTGTTAGAAGTGCGGATCAGCCCGACTCATCCTTCGTTGGAACTGTTGCATTATCAAGACCAATGTACAAAAGCCCTAGGTTTACAGACAAAGAAAATCACAAAAGTGAGCATTTAACTCCAACGTCCTCCCAAGCTATCTTCTTGTTGGAGGCATACCATTAGCACCTGAAGTGTTTTTTTTTCAAGTAGAGTGAGTTAAAGCCTAATAGAGATAGTTTAATGACATATATGATATTTAACAATATTATATAGTGAATGCATATGAAATGCTGTTACAAAACATGTGTTTTTCCCCCCTTTTAAACAATGCTATGCTAAGGTTCAAATCACAATTCAATATCTTTGCTTTAAAATAGTAAACAGGACAGTAAATACACACACTAGTAATCTCTACGTATGTGTTTGCAAGTAGGTTATAAAAATACTACTAGGCCCCGTTTATTTTGGGGTGTAATAGATGGGAGGGGATTAGGATGGAAGTAGAGTTATTTAGTGTCGTGTTTGTTTGTAGAGTTGGGAAAGAGATTAGGATGGAGGAGAGGATTAAGATAGAGGTTGAAAGGGGGATTGGGATGCAGGAGGTGGAGGTGGTATTAGAAAAATAGTGAGGAGATTAGAAATTTTTTATTTATTTTTTATTTTTTACATATTGGGAATTTTGTTTTAAACATTAATGTTTAATTTTTTATATTTTTTTATTTGTTTTATTATTTTATATAAAAATAATTTAACAATTCCTACACTAACAACTATCATCAAAACAAATACAACAATTTTACTTAATCCCCTTACTAACAATCTCCTCATTATTAATCCCCTCACTATTAATCTCTTCCATTCTACCTCTGAAAACAAACGGGACCCTAAGGCCATTTTATTGGCAACTAATCGAAAAAAAGACATCTTGACTGCACGAATTTTTAAACTTTCACCATAGACACACAAGCCAACTTGATTAACTACAACCACATCCCCTAACTACATTCACTACGGTATTCACATTTTTTTCTTTCTTAAAACAATATTTTTCAACATTTTCAAATGTATAAGTACGAAACAATTATTAAAATGGAATGCATGAGTAAATATGGTTTCAATTCATCCAATTCTCATGCAATCTCTACAACAAGTTGACACTATCTTCCATTGGTAGCCAGCATAGTAATCTTTATTCAATATATATTCCAAAAATGGACAACATATATAGAGCAAAACTAATAGAGTAATTCCAAACAACATCAACATAATGAAATAACAAGAGTCCAATATTTTCAAAATCTCACCAACTTCCAAACTAGCCCATGTTCATGAGTTCATTATGAAATTCATAATTTCCCAACAAGACAAAATATTTCTCAACATGGAACAATTCTAGGGTTTTGATAGAAATTAGGAATTTCCAACTTTAAACACAGTTTTTCTCAAAGTTTCAATACTACTCATCATCATAAACAATCAACTTAGGTTTTAATAAACCGCTCTTTTATGCATTGAAAATATACATTAAACCAACCCTAATCTTTTAAGGTGTGCAAAGTTATCCGAATAACATATAACAAGGCTAAATAACATGTAAATCATTAAAAGAATCCCTACCTTAAACAAATAAGGTGAAAATGAGTAACACCCAAAATCTGGTGTTGACGGAAACATAAACTTTTCTGATTAAAACGACTCCCTCTTCAAACTCAACTTTTAATCCCAAAGCACGAGGTTCTAGAAATCCACGGATCAAGGTAGATTGGAAAATTTACGCAAGCTTTTTAGAGAGAGGTGAGAGCAAAAGAGAAAAGGTGGATTATAGAAAGAGAGCGAAAGCAAAAAGTGATTAAAAAGTGACATTCCCCTCAGCTATAAAAGGACAGATTGCTTAAGGGACCAAAATACCACTTGAGCGACAGACATAATAAACCGCTCGAGCGACAAAACCAACGCTCGAGTGAAGAAAGCATACTTCCACTATATCATCTCTGTAGAACAGACCGCTCAAGCGATAAAACTTGCGCTTGAGTGGAAAAAACTAAATTCTCAGAAGTTCAGATTGCAAACCTAGAATTGGGAGAAAGCAAAGACCACTCGAGTTACTAAACTACGGCTCGAGTGAACTCAACCAAAATCACCCCAAAAATACCAACCTCCACCTGTTTCAAACATAACTCCAAAACCCAATTCTGAACTTAAAAGACAACATAGGGTAAGAATAAATTAGGAGAACAAAAATAGATGTCAACGAAGATAACCCAAAGTTCCAAAGACAGTAATAGTCCTAATAATAGAAATCTGAATTACATTTCCATATAAGTCTCATAAGTAACCAGGACATCACACACCACAAGTCCTGTTTTGAAGATTCGAATCGTTCAATGTGTAGATCTTGTCGAATATTTCCTTCATACAAAAAATTACGTTGATTGGATATCAATAGTTACTTGATTGGATAAGATTTCTATCAATAATTTATTTTAAATATTATATTTACTGTTGATAGAAATATGATTTGATTAAGTGGCTCTCGATATCTGATTAATGTGATATTTTGTAAGGATGCAGTATTCGGTGAGTTTTACATATTAACAATTCAAATTATCGAAATAGAACCTATGATGGACTCCTACAAATTCAATAGCATGCTCTAGTTCGAGCTCAAACTGATGAGAAGCCTAGGACATTGAGAAATGACTCTAAAACTAAATAAAGTGGATTCCATGGTTTGAATTAGAAAACAATAATGGCTTTATGTTGGGTCCCTTAATCAATGGGACGTGTGGACATTTGTAAATTAAGTTTGTGTTTTTTTTGTTTGTTTTTGGTTATTTTAGCTTGGTAAAAAAAGTTTTTTTGGGATGAATTTTTTATTTTTTTTATAATTTTGTGAGAGAAAATGTGAAATAATTATAGTTTAGATGTAATATTTTGTCTTATTAATTTTTTAATATATTTTGTCTTTTAATAAACTAAATTAGTCCCAACCATTGAATTTGAAAAGGAAACCTAATTTTTGGACCTTGATTTTATTGATGTCACACGTAGCTCTCCAAATAGGGAAAAAAACTAGAGCCTTACTTACGGAGGCCAAGTCTGTTGGCTTAATATTTAATGTTTGGACCAGTTTAACGTAAGTTTTAAAGACATTTAGGCTGGTTTATGAATTTAGGGAGGGATTTAAAAGGAAAAAAGAAAAAGTAAGTGAAAAATAAATAAAACGTACTTGCATTTCACATAATTTCATACATTTTTCCTCTCTCTTTCTAAATCTCTCCCCTAAATCTATGAACCAAACACGTCCTTAGTAATCACATAGTTTCACTCAGTCTATTTGCTTCTCCACAGTTAAGGTTTCAAATGAGTTGAGTCGAGTCAAATTTTGCAGGACTCAAGCTCTGCTCATTTGTTTATCGAGCTTTAAAATTTAGCTCGAACTCGGCTCAAAATTTAATCATACTTAGTCCTGGCTTGGCTTGTTAATATTAATCAAGTTCGAGTTCTGTTAGAAATTCAATAATAAAGTTTTTTTTACTATTATTTATACACATTTTTACATTATTTAATATATAAAAAATATTTATTTTATTATTTAAATAAATAATAATCGAGTCACCCTTTACGAGTCGAGCTTATTTGAAATCGAGTTCAAGTTTGGCTCGTTTATTAAACAAACTAAAAGTCTAGCTCGAACTTGTTAACTGAGCCACAACCACTACAACAAAAACAGATTTTAGTGATATCATACTAGTGGCATGTTCTTAAAAAATGTCACAAAAAGAATATTTAGTGGCATTTTTTAGAAAAATGTCATAGAGCCACAAACATACAAGGCTCTAATGGCATTTCAATTAAAAAAAGTGTCACTTCACTACAATAAAAATGTCACTATAACAAATTTACATTTTAGTGACACTACACTAGTGGCATGTTTTTAGAAAATGCCACAAAAATAAAAATTGGCATTAAATGTTTTAGAAAAATGGCACAGAACCACAAACATATAAGGCTCTAGGGGCATTTCAATAAAGAAATGTCACATCAATTTTATGGCATTTTATAAAATAATAACATGAAAAATTATGTTCGTGACATTTACCAACAGATGCCACTAAACTTTAGTAGCAATGGCATTTTTTAAAAAATGTCAGGACACTAGGTAGGAGCAAATTACTTTTTATGGCACTTAGGTGAAAAGTGTCATAAACAAATATTTTATAGCATTTTGAGAAATGTCACTAAGCCAAAAATTTTCCAAGCTTATAATGACATTTTTGAAAAAACAAAAAAAGTCAATATATTTTCTAAATTTTTAAAATGCAGTAAATGATTAAAAATAAATAAATTAAACTCAATATACACTACAGGAAAAAGCACATTCGGCGACTAAATTTCCTGAAAAAAAAAAAATTGGTCCCTGAAAGTATAACTTTCAGCGACCAAAACAACATTATTAGCCAAAAGTAAAGCTTTTTGGCGACTAAATAATTTTAGAAGCCAAAAGTGTACAATTGGCGACTAAAACTAAATTTGGTTACTGATTATATGGGTTTTAGTGACTAAAAAATTTTTAGTAGCCCAAAGTAAAACTTTTGGCGACTAAAAAAATTTAGTTGCCAAAAGTCTACAATTGGCGACTAAAAATAAGTTTGGTTGCTGATTATATGGGTTTTACCGACTAAAAAAATTTTAGTAACCAAAAGTAAAGCTTTTTGGTGACTGAAAATATTTTAGTAGCCAAAAGTCTACAATTGGCGACTAAAAAATAAGTTTAGTCGCCAAAAGTGGTCATTTTTAGCGCGGGAGAACTAAAATCCTAATGTGAGAATTAAATTTTTTGACGACCAAAATTTTGATAGCTGAAAGTGCATCTTCGGCGACCAAATCCGATTTTGGTCGGCAAAAGTTAAGTTTTTTAGCAACTAAAAAACAATTAGTAACCAAAAGTATAGAATTAGAGACTAAGGCCTCGTTTGGAAGCGACCGGTTTAGCCGAAAAGTTACTAAAAAAGCCAAAAAGCTAATAACCCATACCAAAAAGTCAAAAATTCTCTTTTCTCTCTACTTTTTGCACATTTTTTCGTAAAAAGCCAAAAAGTCATCCCAAACATACTAGTTTTTTTTAGCTCATATTTTAGCCAAATAGCCAAAAAGTTACTAAATTAGCCTGTTCCCAAATGAGGCCTAAAGAATATTTTTAGTCGCCAAAAGTGGTCTTTTTTTATTTTGCTAGTAAATAGTTATGTTCAATAAAATAATTATGTTTATACATATACTTTTATATTAATATGGATGCATGTACTATATAAATAATATATGTTGAATATATAATCATGTGGTGCTACAGAGGTGTAGTGGGAAGAGTGTGGTGTATAAGGTTTATGGTACGAGAGGTTGGCGGTTCGAGTCTCCGCAAGAGCGGATCAAACTGTTCTACAACGAATTATCGTCACGAATGGCACTTGAAAATGTCACGAATAGTGCATACCATGACATTAAAGTGTCATTGAAATGTTTTAGTCTTGATGGTGTAATAACACTTATAAGTGTCACTAACTCTTTTTTAATGTGCTTGATAGTGCCACAAATAATATCTACCATGATATCAAAATGTCATTAAAAATTTTTAGTTATGATGGTGTAGTGGCAGTTGCAAGTATCTACCCTGGCACTAGTATCTACTGTGGCACGGATACAAATGACACTTGTTCAAAATGCCACAAGATTAAAAAATGTCATTAAACCAATAATTTTGTGTCACTTTCAAATATCACTAAACTAAAAAAATGTTGTAATGACCTTTACCAAACTCACGAACAACTCGATTAATTTATAATCTTATCCATGGTCAATAAAAGATTGCATTATAGAATAATATTAGCTCAGTATATATAGTATATTGTTTGGGAAATTATTTCAATCTCATGTATCCCTATAAATTTCAAGAAATTCTGGGACAATTTAACTAGGGATAGAGTCTGATGAGCTTCTTAAAATAATTGAATCCTAACAAGGCAAAAGGCTTTTCAGTTGCGTAACTTTTCTTAAATTAAAAGTCGCCAATTAAAAAATATGAATTAAAAGTATTTTCTCAATTTTTTAAATAAATTTTTTAACATCTTTAAATTATTTTTCAAAATTTTAAAAAAAAATTATAAGCAATTTTAATAACCTGTAGCGAGAAGGATCAAGAATGCATGACTGAAATATCTTAACTACCATCCTTATCCAAAATGAAGTAACAAATAGTAGAGAATTAATTTTATTTTGAGAATGTCAGAGACTCACATTTTTAGAATGGGTTTGGCTTCTCTTAAGTTGGTTATGTCAATTTGAGAGAGTGTTTGGGCATGGTAAGCCTATTTAAGAATTGATTTCGGTAATTCGAATCGTTCACATTTTAGGACTCGTTAAATAAAATATTCATGCAAAAAATTGAAATGATCGAATATCAGTAACTATATGTTTGAATCAGATTTGTATTATAAAAAATGGATGATTATTTTTAAATTATATTTATCGTCTATTTTCTCAAAACAAATATGATTCAAATATATAATTACCGATATCCAATATTTTATTTTTTTGTATAGATATTCTACTTAATGAGTCCTAAAAAGTGAATGATTTAGATCATCAAAATTGGTTTCAAAATGGGCCTACCAAGTTCAAACACTCTCTCAAGTTGAGATGATAATTTGCCAGAAACCAAACCCTTTTAAAATCACAAATTTACTTATAACAATGTGGCAAAAGTGTTATTAAGTGTATATCAAATTAAAGATTAACATCTATTATACCACCTCATTTAGGTTAAATTATAATATTTATTTATTTATTTTTGTGGTGAATCTCAATTATTTTCCTTTTATTTTTTAGCAGGTAGAGTAGACTTGTACCAACCCAAAAACAGGTAGGAAAGCAATGCCATTTACTAATACCTTTTACAAGTGGCATGAAAGGGCTTAAATCTTGAGTCATGGGTTGTGTGCTCCTATGTTGATGTTGACATCAGTACATATTGCGAATAAGAACTTGTAGTTATATGTCATGGTCCATACGCATGGTCCAAACTAGAAAATATAGAAATATCACATTCATATAAAAAATTAAAGATAGAAAAAGATTGCTCTTATCCAACTACACAATTTTCACTATAATTTTAGTTCTCTCTAATTGATTGTGTAGATTAGACCATTAAGTCTCGTTACACAATCGATTTTAATGATTATAATCATTTTTTTCAAGACTATGTGCATAGTTATTCATAAAAATCAGTTTGAATCGATAATCGTACACATATAATTCCATTACATTTGCTTTGTAATTTATTTTAAAAAACAGTATTTATTTGACAATAAACATGATGCACTCCTGTATAAAATCAATATCTGAATTTTTTTCATAGTTAATCTACCTAATGAAACCTAAAAAATAAACGAAAGTGTTCAGCAGAATAAACTGGTGGGAGGCTTGGGTGGATGGATTGGATGATCCGATTCATTCAAGGAATCCGAGAGAAACATAATTCCATGAGATCAAATAAGTGAACACAATCGTTAAATGTGTGGGTCCTATTCTATGTGGGAGTTCTATCTGATTTTGTTTACCTAAAAAATTGTATCATAAAATTTCACAAAAGAATGTGTCCAGAATACAACGTAACGATACTCATTTAGTGGAGTGTAACTCATATTTAAAATGAATGCAATGTTTATGACACAATATTTTGAACACTATTATGCTATTTAAAAAAAAAAAAATACATATTTTTTTCTCTTATTTTTAGGCACAACGAGGCTATTGATTGTTGGAGTATGTGTGAAAGTAAAGTCTCACATCAAATAAAGAGTAAAAAAGATGGGTCTTTAATATACACTAAATAAACGCTCCACTTATAGGCTTAAGTTTTTAAGTAAGTATAAATAATATATGTTGAGCCTTAATGTGACGTCTGTAGACTCTAGAATGTCTCCTTCTAAGATTGGGACGGTATTACCATATACTTGTAGGTTTCCTATTTTCCTAACAACTGGTATCAGAGTCGATGGCAGACGATATATGGGCAGACTCTCCTGGAGCATTGATATTGGTGGACTTGGGCTTGCACGAAAAACTCTTAATGGAGCAAGAAAAAAAATCCATGGTGACTCTTGATAAAGCAAAATTCCTAGTGCACATAGAGGTTGGATTGTGGCAAAATAGCTCTCAATGGAGTATGGTGCCTCACAATGGAGTGTGTGAGGGTGGCCCAAAGTTGGACTTGATATTGGAGAGTTATAGATCAAGATTAAAGGTGTACGAGCGCAGAATAATCTTCTCGTATAATCCTGTTGATCAAGTTTGCGCTTCCTCCAAACGTCGTCGCTTTACTCCCTGAAAACACAAACGTGAGCTAGCCGGCGGGTGTGTGCCAGATACCTCTCCGATGCCTAAGTCAGAAAAATAGGCAAAAAGCTCTGTGTATTCGAGAATCGAAGTTGCAATACCTGTACATAGGTCCTGTTATGAGCTTTTATAGATTCCGTGTGGCATAATCATAGTAGGACTCTTACTCCTCAATGTAGAGTCCCTCTAGGAATCACATTTGTAAGAGATAACGCCAATCCCTTAACACCCTTATCATTGCTTTAACCAAGTGAAATGGTTTTAGCTCGGTAGTATGACAAAACGACCGAGCTAATATTGCCATGCTTAAGTGGTAGATTTGACTGAGCTTCAATTAGCTCGGTTCCTCCCTTTAGCTTCCTGTACCTCGGTTCAACACACTTCAACTGGGCTGAGTTATTTTAAGACCGAGCTAACTAGGCCCAATGGCGAAGTCTACTCCACTTAGCCCATAGCTCGGTTCTCCTTCACCCGGTCCTAGCTCGGCCCAGATTTACGCTTTTTACCCTCTCAATTGCCCCTTAATGCCATCTGCAATGCATGATTAGGATTACTTTTCTTTAGCCTAGCTAAAAATACTCAAGCCAACCGAACACACCTTCTACCAGGCTTCCGATTAGTTCGGTTCATAAACGTCCTTTCACTTTGTATAGCTGAATCGTTTCCTATTCGTGTGGACACGTGGCTGGCTCCCATTGGTCAAGTACAACTGCCGCCGCCCTCGTACTCTGAAAATTTTGAACAGTCCTGCCCATTTTATGCGTTTTGTACAAAAGACCCCATATTTTGAATCAAAACACTCCTGTTCATCTTCTCTCTCGTGCCTTCTGAGTTTCTACCCTCTCGATCACAACATTTGTGAAGCTTGCGTTTTTGGCTAACATCCTCGCTGTTCTAGTCTCCGTCCTTCCATTTCGAAGTTGTAAGTAGCTTAATCCCTGCTTTTTCCTTTGTTTTACTATGTGAATATGCATAGCATAGAAATACATACACATGTTTTCCAAACAACCTTTTGTAGTTTTAACATAAATCTCCAAAAACCACTTTCCCAGACTTTTTCCTCACACTTTAGCTGGATGTCATGATCAATCCGTTTATGAAATCCCTTTGATCCAGAATATCACCAGACTGAACTAGGAACCTGTTTGTATTAGGTGTGTACTCGACCGAACTAGAAAGCTTTCCAAGTGACCGAGCTAAATCTTGAGGCCAATCCAGATCTCCGACCTAGCCAAAACTGAACTAAGAATGGGCTGCAACCTCTTTAGCCGGACTAGGGTTTTTTGTGTGTATCTTTCTTCTTTTTTAGCCCGGTCAGCGATCTGGGCATAACACTTGTTATTTCCATTTTGCAGACTTGACTTGTGTTGGCCAGGCACGCCTTTGCACCCTGTGCCTAGGTAGCTCTGCTCAACCGAACCAACCAAGGCCCCAGTCACACCGAGCTAGGTTTAATTTATTCACAGCCTTAAGTTAATCATGGGGAAATACCGATTTTTAGTAAATTCACCCGGGGCTATTGCCGAGTCCGCAAGGACTACAACATCCCTGATGATGTTCATCTTAGTTTAGCCGAACTAGATACCACTCCATGGGAAAAACCAGGCTTCGTTCCCTTCACCGTCATTTCTATTGTAGAGGCCGGACTCCGATTCCCTGTTCAGCCACTATTATACGAATTCCTTAGGCAGACTAGAATATGCCCAACCCAACTTAGCACCAATTCTTACAGAATAATAAATGGCATCACCGAGCTAAATTGCCGACTTGGCTTAACCTCGCTTTAGCCGAGCTATTTCACCAATACTCACTTGGCCAGAATGAAGACGGCTGGGTATATTATTTAAGAATAAGACGTCGCCGAGAGAAAATAATAAAAAACACACCGGATAAAGACTTAAACGATGACGACTTTTTTTGGGTTTCTGGTAACTTCGAGGACTAGGAAGCCCAAATGTCGGGCTACAACATAAATTAGAACAAAGGGACTGCTGGTAAGGACACCTCGGTTCTCACTTCTATATGTTTTTTATCGTTGCTGCTTGTAAGTTTCTCACCGCGCTAACTGTTTGCCATTTTCCTTATGCAGACTTGAACCAGCTCAAGTCTCAATACCAATACCCTAATTTGGACGCTCTCTGCGCCGCGCTTCGATACCGCGATCGAGGTTGGGCCGAACTACTCAATTTTGAACCGACATACAAATAAAGTAGTAGGAGGAAGACTAGGGTGACAGATTTCCTTCTGGAACCTTCACCAGAACCAAATCCAACTCTTCCCCAAATTAACATTGTTTCCTTAACCGAAGAGCAAGAAATGGCAAAGCGCCGAGTTGTCCGAGCTTTCATCACCGAAACAACTACTCCAGCAAGCAGTGATCCAACTGAGACATCACAAGCCGATCAAACATGCAAAGCTATGGTGGCCCTTCCATCAGCCCGAGCTTTGTCATCCCGGTCTGGGAAGCGTGCTCGCACTTCCACGACCGAGCCACAACTTGTGGATGAGGATGACACCGTGCTCCCTCAGTTCAAGCAACCGAGCCCAGAACCTGTGGGTTTTGATCGGGCTAACCCTTCAGAGTGGGTACCAAGAATGAGTTTCAAGAACCGAGCTATAACAAACACTGACTCAGTGGTTGCAGAGAAAGACCATTCGCTGGCTTTCAACCTCGCCAAGAGCGTATGCCTGCCAGCCGAAATGGAGCATCACGACCATCTGACCGAGCTGAAGGCCATTCGCTCGGCAACAAAATCGATGGTGCTGGTAAGTTCTCCCTTTGCTTGTCTTTCCAATTCACACATCTGTTTGCACGGTTTTAGTCACAATTGCTACCTCTCTTTTTACAGGTCATGCAAAAGAATCACATTGCTCATAAGCGCGTGCTAGAGCTGTGTAAGAAAACACGGCTGGCTGTTGCAAATGCTAATACAAAAACGACTGAGCTGAACGAGGCCAAGCAAAAGATGACCGAGCTGGGATCTGAAATAGCCCGACTCACCGAGCTGGTCAACTCGGCTGAAGCAGATAAGCAGAAGGCTTTGGCCGAACGGAAAGAAAAATATCTGCTCGAGCTGGTCAAGCTCAAGAAAAAGAAAGACGCCGAAATTGCCGAGCTGAAAAAGAGCGCGGATGATGCTGAGGACCGCAGTTATAAAGAAGGCGAAGTCACATATGTCAAGCAGTGCGAGGCTGCAAAAGACATCTTCTTTAAATGCTGCTGGAAGGCCGCTATTGCGCAGCTCGGCCTGGGTCCAGAAACCGAGATCTTTCAAAACCCTCCTCCTCACTTTATCCCCGACTTATATGGCGGCCTATGCCAATGCCATCCAACAAAAGTTTCTCCAAGAGGGGGAGGAGGAAGAAGGATCGCCTGAGCCAGACAATGCTTCGTCTGTCAACAAAGATCGCGGTCAAACCGAACAAACAGCCCAAGTGGAGCCACTGGTACCAAGCACGGTTGACGACGCGCCTCTGACCGACGTGCCTGCTGAAACCGGGCTACAGAGTGGCGAGACTCGGGTTGTTCTGGATGCAGATCTGGATGACCTCTTTGTTTGATCGTCTTTTTCTTTTGTTCCTCTTGTAAGATTTTGTAGCCGGGCTAAGGCCCCTCCTTATGTAGTACCATTTTTCATATGGAATGAAAGCATACTATTTTCCAATCTTGATTTGCCCTCGACTTTTTGCTCGGTTTATTTCATACCTGTATTTATTTTTCAACTCTGATTTGTATGAATTTTTTAACATTTTCTGGTCGAGATACTTATCTCGGTCTTGGAGCCTTGTAATCTGTTTGGTCACCTGCCAAGTCTCTTCAGCCTAGATCCTTATCTCGGCTGAGGAGAACTCAAAGTTGGTTTTTCCAGCCAACCTCTCTTCAGCCTAGATCCTTATCTCAGCTGAAGAGTACTCAAAGTTGGTTATTCCTGCCAACCACTCTTCAGCCTAGATCCTTATCTCGGCTGAAGAGTACTCAAAGTTGGTTATTCCAGCCAACCTCTCTTCAGCCTAGATCCTTATCCTGGCTGAAGAGTACTCAAAGTTGGTTATTCCTGCCAACCTTCTTCTGTTGCCCCTAGCTAGTACTGTCTAAGAACAACTTTACAATGGAAAGAGAAACTACTTGTTTTACAGTGGGAAGATTTATGCTGAAAGAGAAACTACTTGTTTTATTAGAGAAAGAAAAATTACAAGTATTTAAAGGAAAGCTAAAAATAAAATAGTTTGAGATTGGCAGTGTTCCATGGCCTGGGTACAGCCTTGCTGTCTCCATCTTCCAAGTGATATGCCCATTTTCCTGCTAAACCAACCACTTTGTATGGTCCTTCCCAATTAGGCCCTAACTTGCCATCTCCGGGTACCAGAGTGTTTCCCATTACTTTGCGCAGCACCCAATCTCCAATCTTGAATTGCCTCGGATGTACCGTCTTGTTATATTTTCTGGATAACTCTTGCTGGTATGAGGCAATGTGAACCAGTGCTCTTTCTCTTCTCTCTTCTGCTAGGTCAAGTTCCAAGGTTATGGCTTCTCCATTCAAGTCTGGGTCAAAATTTTCACTTCTAATGGTGGGGAGGCCTACTTCCAGTGGGATTACTGCCTCCATGCCATAGGCCAAAGAAAAAGGCGTTTCACCAGTTGACCGCCGAGGTGTGGTGCGGTAAGCCCATAGAACATGAGGAAGCTCCTCAGCCCACTTGCCTTTTGCTCTTTCCAACCTTTTCTTCAAGCCATCCAAGACAACTTTGTTTGATGCTTCTGCCTGGCCATTTGCTTGAGGGTATGCTGGTGTAGAGTTGTAGAATTCTATCTTGTATTCCTCGCAGAAGCCCCTGAAGATCTTGCCGTCGAACTGAGTGCCATTATCGGATATCAGAGCCTTTGGTATGCCGAATCGGGTTATGATATTCTGCCAGACGAACTTCTTAACATCTTTCTCCTTTATTGATGCGAGTGCTTCAGCCTCTACCCACTTCGTGAAGTAATCCGTTGCTGCGAGAAAGAACTTTCTGTTGCCGGGTGCTGTTGGAAGTGGTCCTACTATGTCCAAGCCCCACATCGCAAAGGGCCATGGGCTAGTTAATGGTAGAAGCTCTCTGGCTGGTTGATGTATTTGGTGTGCGAACTTCTGACATTTCTCGCACTTCTTGACATACTTCTTTGAATCTGCTTGCATGTAAGGCCACCAATATCCTTGTGAAATTGCTCTGTAGGCCAATGATCTTCCCTTTGGTGGCTTCCGCATGCGCATTCGTGTATCTCGAACAAGAATGTCTCGACCTTACTGGGATGGACACATTTCAAGTAAGGTCTTGTGAAGGATTTTTTGTATAACGCCTATGATGGAGAGAGCCAAAATCGCTATGACTTTGCTCTGATTTTGTTGGCCTCTTTCTTCTCTTCAAGTAAAATGCCGTCTTTTAATAATACAATAATGGGATCCACCATGAAGGGCCTAGTTCGGCACAACATACCTTTGTTACTTCGTTCTTCAATACATGGTCTGGGGTAAGAAGTCGATAGTAATGATGTGGGATAGATGTGTCTGCCATGGAGGCAAAACCTCAGTTCGACGTCTCTGTTGTTTTCGTCTCTCGGCCGATCTGCTCTATTCGCACTACTTCGAACTTCATGATCTCTTTCTGACTAACTCTTGGTACTTAGCCATCCTCTCATCTTTTGCCTGTAGTCGCCTGAAATCTGGTTTACTACAGCTGGGAGTCACTGTAAACCATTAGCTCGGTGGCCTTCATGAAGAGTGCTGATTTTAGGCCTGCTAGAAGTGCTTCGTACTTTGCCTCATTGTTTGATACTGGGAAGCCAAGGTTGACTGCTTGTTCACTATCAGGCCATCTGGTGAGATGAGGACTATGCCAAGTCCTGCACGTGCCTATTGGATGCTTCATCCACGAAGGCTTCCACATCTCTCCAACGAATAGCTTCCGCAGTGGAGGGGTCGGATGATGTCTTGGGTCATGAGTGTTGCTGATGTTTTCTTCAAGTCTATGCCTACTGGTGGGGTTTGCTCTTCACTATCTGACTGTACCAAGTTTTTACTTGTTGATGAGTCTTTGTCGGGTATAGCACGGTTTGCCTCTTCCTTTATTTCTTCAATCCGGTATGACTTGGGATGTGGCTGGGCATCTTGTTTGGGGGGCTGCGCAAGTCCTACGGCACTTTCCACCCCTTTTCGGTTGTATCAGTTAAGTCAACTGGGCAGATATGATGGCTTCTTGGTGTGAACTCAGCCACAAAGTCTGCCAGAGCTTGGGCCTTTATTGCGGTTCTGGGTTGAAACTTGATGTTGAACTGTCCCAACTCCACCGTCCATTTCAAGATTCGTCAAGAAAAGTCCGCCCTCTCAAACAAAGCTTTTAAGGGAAAAGCTGTCAGGACGATTATGGTGTAGGCGTGGAAGTAATGTGATAGCTTCCTTGAGGCCATCATCAAAGCTAAGGCCAGCTTTTCCAATGGTAGGTACTTGGTTTCTGCCCCCAGCAAGGTCTTGCTAACATAAAAGATAGGCAGGTGTTGGATTCCTTCCGCTCTGACCAACACTGCGCTGACTGCATGCTGTGAAACTGCTAAGTACAAAAAGTTTTCTCCAGGTACGGGGTTACTAGTAATGGAGGAGAAGTAATGTAGTCTTTAGGCTCTCTAGGGCGCGATCGCATTCTTCATCCACTCAAATTTCGCCTTCAACGCTTGGAAGAATGGTCGACATCTGTCTGATGACCGACTTATGAACCGGTTGAGTGTGACAGCTAGGCCAGTGAGATGCTGCACCTCTTTTACTGTGTTGGTCCTCTCTAGATCCTGGATTGCTTTGATCTGAGAGGGGTCTGCTTCTATACCTCGGTTGGTCACCAGGAAGCCTAGAAATTTGCCTGATCCTATGCAGAACGCACACTTAGATGCATTTAGATGCAACTTGTTCTTCTTTAGTATTTGGAACATTTCGTCTAAGTCCCTGAGATGGTCTTTCTCATCCTTGCTTTTGACCACCATGTCATCTATGTAAGCCTCCATTGTTTTGTCTAACAATGGTTCAAACATTTTGGTGACCATCCGTTGGAATGTTGCCCTTGCATTTTTTAGGCCAAAGGGCATGACCTTGTAACAATACAATCCTCTGGGCGTTGTAAAAGATGTGACCTCCTGGTCTGGCTCATACATAGCAATCTGATGGTAACCTCTATACGCATCAAGGAAGCTAAGTTGATTGTGCCCTGCCGTCAAGTCTACCAGTTGGTCTATCTTGGGTAAGGGAAAGCTACCCATTTGGGCATGCCTTGTTGACTGTTTTATAGTCCACGCAAACACGTCATTTTCCATTCTTCTTTGGCACTACTACAGTATTGGATATCCACCTGGGATAGTGTATTTCTCTGATGGCTCTTGCCTCCAGCAAGTTTCCATTTCCTTCGCCACTATCTCTGCGTGGTGGAGTGCTGATCTGCGAGTACGCTGTATAATTGGTCTAGCAGTCGGTGGACATTCAGTTGGTGACAGATGAAGTTTGGGTCAATGCTAGGCATGTCGTATGGTGTCCATGCAAACACTTTGATGTTAGAGGTTAAGAATTCTATGATCTCTATTCTCTCAGTGTTGGACAAAGACGAGCCGAGCAAAAAGAACTTTTCTGGGTTCTTTTCATCTATCCTTACCTCTACCAAGTCTTCCACTACCTTTTGTTCTGCTGCCTTGCCAACATCCGCAAATAGTTCATTGCTCTCTGGCTCTTTTACCATCTGTACATATCCTTTTGCAGCTTGGCTGCTATTTACTGTGACGAAGCACTGTTTTGACATGATTTGGTCTCCCAAGACCTCTTCAATTACTCCGGCTTCGTTGGGGAACCGCAGTGCTTGATGGTAGGTTGACGCTACCGATCGCATGGTGTGCAGCCATGTTCTTCCCAGGATTATGTTGTAAGTGGAAGGGACCTTCAATACCCAGAATTCCACTTGTTTAGTCATGGTCCCAGCTTTGACTGGAAGGATTATCTTGCCTATTGGCCATTCTAGCATTGAGTTAAAGCCAACTAGGGGGGATGTTGCAGGGGCCAAGTCTTTGTCCTCTAGTTTCAGCTGTTTGAAGGTTTCATAATACATTATCTCGCACGAACTTCCTTGGTTAATCAGGATTCGCTTGATGTCGAAGTTCTTGACGCGCAAAGTTACCACTAGTGCGTCATTGTAAGGGCAATGTAGCATTGTTAGGTCCTTGTCTGAGAAGGATATGACGTTCATAGCCTCTATTTTGCCCCTTTTTATGGCGGGTTGTGCACTTAGTACCTCCTTCAGGTGCTCTGCCTTCTTTATCATCCCCCTGAGTTCACATACCACTTAGGTTCAATGATCCATGAATAACATTGATTACGTCTTGGGGTGGTCCGTCCATCGGCATCTCGTTTGGCCCGTTGAGGTCCTGGGGGGCTGGCTGTGTTCCCCTTCAATATACTGGTCTAGGTGACCAGCAGCTACTAATTCTTCCAGATGTTGCCTCAGGGTGTGCAAGTTTCAGTGAGGTGCCCCTTCTCATCATAGAAGGTGCAACGGGACCTCTCGTCGTAGCCCCTTTGTGCTGTTCCCAACTTGGCTGGCCGCCGAACGAAGGGTTCATTCTTTATCTCACTGAGAATTCGGTAGATGGGTTTATTGAACACGGTGGTGATGGCAGTGCGAACTCTTAACCTCATTTTTTCTGGGTCCTCCCTGTTAGCTCGCCTGCCTCGCCCATTCCTGTTTGGTTGTTCTACCGTGTTGACTTTTGTTGCAGTCTTTTTGTCTAGCATTACTGTTGAGCCAGATTTTGCTTGAGCCCGGGCGCTATCTTCCTCCACGCGGATATGTTGGTGCACCCTCTCCATTAGGGCCTGCATCGTGAGGGGTGGCATCATAGTAATTGAGTCCCTCAACTTATTTCCGACTGGTAGACCCCTTTTGTATTGCGCGATGGCGAGATTTGTGGGGGTAATCTCCTATCTGGTTGAAAGTCTCCCAATATCGACCGTTGTAGGATCTCAACGTCTCCTTGTCGCCCATGTCAATGGAGAGTAGCTGATCGATCTCCACTGGTGTCTTGGTGTTCCTTCTAAACCTAGTCACAAACGCCTCTACTAATTGTGCCCAGGAGGCGATGCTGTCTTCTGGTAGCCTTTTAAACCAGGTTAGACTTAGGTCGCTAAGGCTGGATGGGAACATGATGCACATCAGGGCCTCATTCCACCGGTATACTGCCATAACCTGGCTCAAGTGGCTCAAGTGCATGTAGGGGTCCGTCTTCCCCTCATAAGTGGTGAATTTGGGCTGGTGGAAGCCCGAAGGTAGTGGTGTGTTCTCTATCGCCGGAACGAACGGCGAGCTCTGCAACCTTGCTAATACTTTATTCGCTGGTTCGTAAGCAAGGCGAGGCATTGGCATCCCTACTTTGACACTTCCATGTGTCCTAGGGCCAATCGCTGTAGGGCTGAAATCCTGCGGGGGTCGCGAGCGTTGGAGTCCTCCTTCCGTCGGGCCTTCTCCTCGTGTACCGACCGTAAGTCCGCTGACCTAGGCAAGTTCGTCTGCTTGGATGTCGTCTGGTGCGTGTGCGAGGGGTAATAGTTGCTTCCCTCTGTATAAGACCTTTCAGTCCTCGTTTTCTCAGGCCTGGAGTGACGAGTCCTGGAAGTCCTTGATTGAGTGTCGCCTGTTCTAAGGCTCCTGCTTTGTGCTTGTGATGGTGTGGTATGCCTATCACGATCCTCCGAGTGGCGAGGGGGCGCGTTGCCTTTGCGCCCCTCTCTTGTCGCCACCCATTTCCTTTTATCTGGCACTTCATTGTCTCCATGTCTGCCGTCATCTTCCTAATTAACTCATCTTGCTCCCTCACGCGATCCTCCAGAACTTGAGGATCCAGCCTCCGCCTCTGTCTATCAGGACTTTAAGAGCGACGGGGGCTAGTGCCCCGTTTCTCCCTTGTATTCCTCCGGGAGTTCCGTCGTTGGGGTTCTAAATCCGCTATAGGAGAGATAGAAGGCAAACCTTCGCGCTTCCCACCCCCCTACGGGGTTTGCCCATCAATAGCCGATTGCGGCAAGTCTTCATTGTGCGCCATTGCTTCCAACTAGAGAGGAAAGTTTGATCAAGATGTTTTGTTCTTTATGGACTTCCCACAGACTACGCCAATTGTACGAGCGCAGAATAATCTTCTCGTATAATCCCGTTGATCAAGTTTGCACTTCCTCCAAACATCGTTGCTTTACTCCCTGAAAACACAAACGTGAGCTAATCGGCGGGTGTGTGCCGGATACCTCTCCGATGCCTAAGTCAGAAAAATAGGCAAAAAGCTCTGTGTATTCGAGAATCGAAGTTGCAATACCTGTACATAGGTCCTGTTATGAGTTTTTATAGATTCCGTGTGACACAATCCTAGTAGGACTCTTACTTCCCAATGTAGAGTCTCTCTAGGAATCACATTTGTAAGAGATAAGCCAATCCCTTAACATCCTTATCATTGCTTTAACCAAGTGAAATGGTTTTAGCTCGATAGTATGACAAAACGACCAAGCTAATATTGCCATGCTTAAGCGGTAGATTTGATCGAGCTTCAATTAGCTCGGTTCCTCCCTTTAGCTTCCTGTACCTCGGTTCGGCATACTTCAACTGGGCTGAGTTATTTTAAGACCGAGCTAACTAGGCCCAATGGCGAAGTCTACTCCACTTAGCCCATAGCTTGGTTCTCCTTCACCCGGTCCTAGCTCGGCCCAGATTTACGCTTTTTACCCTCTCAAAAGGGAAGTGTGTATGATCCATGATGAACTGCTGATCGTTGATCAAACTCAAAAGAAAACAAGGCGAGAACCGATATTTGGTTCACACATGAAGGGAAACTGTTAGAGTATGTGTGAAAGTAAAGTCTTATATCGGATAAAGAGTAAAAAAGATAAGTTCTTAATATACATTAGATGAGCAATTTACATATAGGTTTAAGCTTGTAAGTGGGTATGAAAATAATATATGTTAGACTTTAATGTGATGTTTGTAAATTCTAAGGCCTTGTTTGGTTTGTTTTTGAGAAGCAAATTTTGGAAAAAAAATTTTGAAATTTTGTTTGGTTTAGTGATTTTGGAAAATTTTTTCCAAAATCACTTTCTATCTCTTACACATCAATCAATCACTTTTTCTCTCTCCTCTCTCATTCTCAATTATTTTTTCTCTTACACACATCTACTCAACTACAACAAAATATCAAATCATCTCAAACTCCCACATTTCAAAACTATTTTTAAAATATACAGGGACGAAACCGGGAATTCATTTGTAGGTGGAATAATTTTTTTATATGAATTAATATAAACTATAATTTTTTTTGAAATAAAAAAATAAACTAAATTTTGATATTAAATTAGTACTAAAAAATAAAACAATCATATATTTAGTATTTTTTTTTAGATAGGTATATTTAGTGAATTTAATATATGAATAAAAATAAAGTCATGTATTAAATAATTTTTTATACAAATCAACTTAATCATCTATCAAAGTGGAATTCGACGTTTTTTCATATCTCGAAAGTGTATAATGATTGACTCTGTAATAAATTTTCCGCAATTTCCTTTTTAATGTATGCAAGCAAAAAGTCTGTAAAAATTATATTTAATATGAATAAAAAGAAGTGAATTTTTAATTATATTTTATTCTTTATTTTATGTTCAGTTTTTTTTTTTTTGTGGAAAGAAGAGGCGAAGAAAAAGAATGGGCCATCTAATGAATAGGTGAGGCCCATATTACTTGACAACGACAAAAGAGGGGCATATTTTCTACACAATTATATATTATTAATATTAAGTTCAAAACAATATATAATATAAATTTTTTTTTTTAATTTAAGCGGGGGGCCGTGGCCTCTGTTCGTCCACGCATAGGTCCGTCCCTGAAAATATACGACCAAACAAACTAAAAAAATTTATACTCTTTTTTCAAAAAATTTTCTTTTAAAATTTATCTCCCAAAATCAAACCACACGCCTCCTAAATTTCTTCCTATAAGATTGAGCAGAAATTATTGTGCATATGTGAGCTCTCTAGTCCCTTAACATTAACTAGAGTCTGAAATGGTATTCAACAATTCATAGATTTCATAGCTGGAAAACCAAAAATCTTCATCACAATTGACTCAATCAATCTATGTCACCAGTAGTTTTTGGAACTACATTGAGAACATTTATCAAAGTGGATTTGACTCAATCAATCCATGTCATCAGTAGTTTTTGGAACTGAGAACATTTATCGAAGTGGATAATAATTTGCGTGTATATATATACATGAACATATATGCATATAGACCTACTATATAAACCAAAAATATTATATATAAAAAATGTCACATAGAATATTTTGTCGCATTTATATTTAATAATTAGAAATTAAAAAGTTTGTCACATTATTTCGTATACAAATCTGGCATATTTAGGCCTCGTTTGGCAACTGAACATTTTAGCTAAAAAGTCAAAAAGTTACTAAATTAGCCAAAAAGTCAATAACCCATACAAAAAGTCAAAGATTCTTTTCTCTCTACTTTTTGCACATCTTTTCGTAAAAAGCCAAAAGTCATCCCAAACATACTAGTTTTTTTTAGCTCATATTTTAGCCAAATAGCCAAAAAGTTACTAAATTAGCCTGTTCCCAAACGATTATTAAAATATTTTAGCCATATTTTAATATTTTAGCATTTTTTTTTGCATATAAAGTGATATGTCTCATTTATATTTAATGGAAGTCAAAAAGTCCATTGCTATGATTCATAACAGTAATGGTTGATGGCCCGAAAATATGTAGCTCGAATGGTTCGAAACACTCAAAACGACGTCATTTTGAGTGTAAAACGACGTCGTTTTGTCATTTTCGAGCCATTCGATCCCTATATTTTTGGGCCACCAAACATTAATCGATTCATAATTGTTTAATTGTAACTGTCACATCATTTTCAAAAAGTTTTATTTTTTATTTTTTTAATATTAAAATTTGTATGAATAGCATTTTCTTAATGGAAGCAATAATACCAGAGTTGATTCTTTTAATAATTTTTTTGATTTTTTTAAAATCTAAAAAAATTATTGAGTTTGAAAAGTTACTAAAAAAACAGACTCTTTATGAGAAAAAAAATTAGCGTGGCATTTAACTTTTTAAATTGATAACAAATAGCTTAATAACTTTTTTTTTTTTTTTCTTATCATTATCCCAAATGCCTACCTATGTAAAAAATGCTCAAAAAAGTAAATTAATCATCTAAATTTATTCTAGGTGAAATAAAGACTATATTTAAAAGGTGATATAAAGATTATATTTAAAATAAATCTAAGTCAAATATTATATTACGTTTAATTTTAATAAAAATTTTATGCACGAAACATTACCGTCCTATTTGTCTTTTATTTAGATGATAATGGGATGAGGACAAAATTCTCAGAAATCTCTTATCCAAAACTAGTTCTTGGTGAGGTGTGGAGTCCATAGAGGTGAAGTGACAAAAGCATATGTGATCTAGATAAGGTGAGGGATTTCAACCGTTCATGAATGTCTTAATCACAATTGCACATACATATGAATTTGGGCATATTTCTATGAAAATGTGTGTCCTAAATCAAGCCCATATATAGATATAGTGGACTCCATGACTTGGATTTGGATGCAATAATTGGTTTAATTGTGTCCCCTCAATGAATTGGTTATCCGAATCGATTTTGTCACATATTTAATTTTATTATATACACTACAAAAAAATTAAAATTTTAGAAATTAAAATTTAAAAATAAAATTATTTTTAGGGACTAGATATTTTGTTGCGGAAAAGTATCGTTAATATTTAAGCAACAAAAATTAGATATTAGTGATGAATTATTATATTTTTGGGTCTAAATTTTTTATCTAAAAAAATAAATTATTTTGAGACCAAATTATTTTATCCTAAAAGACTATTTATTGGTGATATTTTTTAAACTTTGCTATCAAAAACCTTATTTTTGAATTTTCGAGACGACCTTTTAGTGACTATCCTCATGACGATAGAAATTAGTCACTAAATATCAACAAAATTTTCACTTTTAGAGACCAAAATATTTGATCTCTACAACTCTTATATGTTGTAGTGATAATTACTTAAATTTTTATAAATCTATATAAATAATTTTATAAAAATATATAAGTTGAAAATAAATTTGTATAAATCTATTTATAAAAGTGAACTTACGTTCAGGTCAAGTTTGGCATAACTTAAATAATACAAAAAGTCAAAAAGTCACTATCCTATTTAAGTCACATCATCTTATTTAAATCACATCACCTTTCTAACACATCACATCAAACCCAACCCAAACCCAACCCATATAAGTCAATAAGTCAAAAAGTGCACTTTTTTAGAACATTCCAAACCAGTTGTGTTCAACTTATATATTTTTGTGAAATCACTTATATAAATTTGTGAAAACTTACATAATTTTAGTGATAGGATCATACCGGAGCATTACCAATTTTGTTGTTGGTTTAGTTTTTCATTTAGGTGGTGTTTGATAAAATTGAAAGTTAAAAACTGAAAATTTAAAATAAAAAATTAAATACTGTGAATGTTGGATTTTTTAAGTTAAAAAACTGTTTGATAAAAATTTAAGTACTGAACTAAAAAATAAATTATTTGATATGTATAAGATCAAATTTAAAATTTATTATTTTCAAATTATATATTTCAATTTTTATATTGCGATGATGAGTTGGTGGTGGTAGTGGAGGAGGAGGAGGGGGCGACATTAGCTATGTGCTAATGGCAATGGTAATGGAGATAGATGGATAGTGGTTGTAGTGATGGTGAAAAGGTAATGTTATGAAGATAAAAAGAAGTGATGGTGGTGGTGTAATGATAGTGGTTGTTATGGTGATAGTTATGACAATGGAGTCATTGTTGTAGAGGTGAAAGGTTGTTGTAGTGGTAGTAGTAATGGCAATAGCGACTATTGTTGTGGTTTGGTGGTGGTAATAAAATGATGTTGGTGCTTATAGAAACAATGATAATGGTAATGAAGGTAGTGGTAATAATAGTGGTGATGGTAGTGGCGGCGGTGGCGTCGTGGCGGCAGCGGTGGTAGTAGTGGTAACAGTGGCATGATGGTGGTGGTGCTGGTAGTGGTGGTAATGATGTGTATAGACGCTTATTTATAGTAAGTTTAATGACTTAATTTTTTTTTTAAAAAAACTTTTAACCTATATTTTAAGAGGCACTTAAATTTTTAAGTGTTATCAATAGTAGTTATCAAACGAACTTAATTAATTATTATTTAATATATTAATTTAAGTGCTGAATTAAATTATCAAATATCCCTTAATATATATATAATATATATTTAATTGAGAGGTTTGGATTAAATTTTGTCAATGACGGAAAGAAAATTAATTATTTCATCCCTATTAAAAGTTGTATTTGTTTTGTTTTTTTTGTTATAGGGATCTTGCTGGTTGGTGTTGGACTTGTGAATTTATATTATTGAATTTTGTAAAGGAGGAAGTACCAATAAATCTTATTTTCATATCTTAGTAATCAATAAGTCTTCTAAATAATCTAATGAACCCAATAGTCTCATCTTTGTGAAAATTACAGAATTCAAAATGCTGGTTAATACCCATAAATGACCAAAATATCCATATATCTTGAAATTATACGTTTGCCCAAAGTTTAGTAAAAGGTTTTTGTACTCCTTTCTGGAATATTTTGAGAATTCCACAAATCAAGCCATCCCAAAATAAGAAAATTTCCATATCAACTTCCACTCATTTTGAATACTCAAATCCCACCTCGATTTCCTCCAATATGGTAAGTGTGGGAGTCCCAGGGGTATCCGAGCGCGCTCGATAGTTTGGACTCTCCCGATTTCTAATATGATATCACTAGTGCAGTGTGAAATAGAAAATAAGAGTCCAGGTCTGGCAATCTTACAGAAAATCCATCTATTGCAAAATATGTCAAAAATAGGCTGCATCACCAAATCTCAGAGTTACTATTTAATCTTTTTGGAAAAATCTAGGAAACCCGTGACTCGTGCCAAAGGCTACTGTTCACCATAACCAAAGATGCCTCGGTTCAGAACCTTAGATATAAGGAGGGAATGTCATGAATTGAGCACTTGCACTCAACCAATCAAAAGATCGGCCTATACTAAATCATGATATGATTTTTATAAACACTATATGCTCATGTTCTGGTTTTAATAATGCCAACATTACTATGTGAAACAGACAAGTATAGATCATGTCATTCATTTTGGAACGTTTTGATCTCATGTATTTTGAAAGAGTTTTGAAATGTGTACAACTCAAATAAAACTGAGCCCACATGCATAAGAATTAACATCATTCCAAATTGAATGATACAACCTCCATCCACTGGCAACCATGTAGATATCAACTAAGCAAATAGCCGCATGGTGAATGCTAGACATAGTAAGAAAATTATGCATAGGCGGGATGCTAAAATTATAAATGCTCACCTAATACTCCTCCATGGTAAGCCAAAAGTATATGATAAAAATATATGCATGATCTTATATGCAAATTTCTAATGCAATACACACAAAAAATGCACCTAAAGATCCGGCTACTAATACATGATATGTGAATCATTTTAAGACATGATAGCGCACAAGATCACGTTTAGAAATGTTAAATCCCACAGATGCATATGGGTCGAATCTAAATGCATGGAAAGTGGGTGCAAGACATGGATATGATAAATAAAACATGATGCAACATATATAGAAAGCATAAAAATAAAAGGGATAGAAATACGTGGGGTTAGAAGTTATTACAACAATTGAATGGAAAACAAAGACGAAGAGGGGGGAATTGTTACAACAACTGAATGAATAAGAAAAGGAAAAGACACGGGGTTGAAGAAGTTATTACAACCATGAATTGATTTAGCCAAATTAAAGCTGAATCTAACAAATCATAATAAAATAGATAGCAAACTTTAAACAACAACCACAAAATGCCTAGGAGAGCACTCCTTAGAAATTGCCTTGTTTTGTTCTGAGAAATTCATCTGGCCACACATACTGAATAGAAAGGGGGTCGGCCGTGCATAACATCCGATAGAAACTCTGTTTGGTGCAGTAGATCCAGAACAGAACCAAAACACATCTTCTAAGGAGTGCTCATCCTTTTTACCTCTTTCTCTCACAGAAAACATTCAAGAAAGGGATATATAGGCCTCAATCCTTATTTAACAATACAAATGACTATATACAACATGATATCAAATGAAATAGAAATTGAGGATGGAAAAAAATTCAAGCCCAAGAAATAAATGGAAACCTACAATCATCACTTTGTGAATAAGAGTAGATTAATATCCAGATTCATGCTATTAATTGGAGAGAGTATATTAATGTCCATTATTTCTTGGTGGAAGCTTTGCTTTGAAAATAAGAGATTCATGAAAGGCTATTAATGGCTCCTTTTCTATTCATGGAACAAGGATGTCTTGATCCCTTTCCATGATCACAAAAGATTGAGAAGAGAGTTTTCAACATCTTTGACCCAAAATTGTTTACTTTACTTCTAAAAAAAATAATAAAAATGAAAACTAGCTACCTTCTCAACATCAAATCCCAAAAATCATCCAATTAGCCCTATGAAACAACCACCATTATTCATTAAGATTGAGCATGGGTTGAAGCATATGGACAAACATGCTTGAATGATTGGATATGTGATGAGAAAGTGTATAAAGAGGAAAGAATTTACTCTTCTTGTGGATGGGTGGCTACTTTCTACTTCATTCCTCATCCACAAGGTTCCAATCAACATATCTATATACAACAAGAATGAATTATACCACTAGGAAACAAGAAAAAAGAACAAGAAAATAAAGAGAACAATTAACTTAATGGCTGGGTGGCTATATCCTAGTTCCCCCTACGTCCATGAGGATTTATCACATGATTACAACAAGCTAATAGTGAAGCACAAGGCTTGACAATGAAAAAGAGAGAGAAATTAAGAAAAAGAGGCAAATGTTCACCTCTTGTAAAGAGGGTGAGCTTCTTAGTTGTCAAACCCTTTTTCTAGCACCCTCACAGTTATTGAGTACGCCTAATGATCCTTAGCAAGGAGCTTCAATCCAAAGTTGGATGGTGTTTAGGTGGTGTGTGTGAGAAAAATAGAGGTTGAAGATGAAGTATGGGTAACTTTGTAGAAATGTTTGGCTCCACACAACAAAAAACATTTTGAAAAGGGTTTAAGATGGTCTAAAATAGTTTGGCCAAAACGGGTGTAAGGTTGAGATTAAAGCTTGAACTCGGTTCTCCTACTGAGCAATTTGTAAGATAGCACATTTTAACTTTTATTATTAGGTGTTCAAAAGAAAGCGCCCAAGTCATAAGATCGGTAAAAATGGGGTGTTTACAGTAAGCGACTTCGACGATGTAATCAATGGCATCACATTCAAATTTCAAAACCTAATACTCCACCAATGGTGCTACATACAACCAATTAGTACACCAATTAGTGTACTAACATATGTTATGATATTGCCACTTTAAAATTATGGACCCTACCCATTATACAAACTATAAAAACTCAAAGCTTCTAAAACTATGCCATATTATCGATTAGTATACTAATTCGTACACCAATTGGTGCATATAGCTTTATTCATACTCCATTGTTGTGGTTCCATATTTTGATTACCACATCTAGTCAAGCACACATAACTACATTCATCTCCAACTGAGGCCGTAGTTGCTTTTGTGGAATTTGCTACATTGGTCGAAATGTAAGCACACACAATGACTCGGAAAATAAGTATTGTTTATGAGTTTTTTTGATAATTACATATCACCATTGTGCTAGGGTTTCCGGTAATGTTGGGTTCAGTCAGAAGTTTAGCAGTTTGATTTTCATTTTTTTTAATGAGAATGTGGCTCTCACTTTGTTTTTGGGTATTCAGCTGCATATGGTGCATGAGGGTTGGGATAATCCCCCAGATTTGTGTTCGGTGTGGATGTCGTAAATACATGAGTTTGACTTGGGTGTGAAAATCTGACTTTGTAATGCTAATTTGCAAAATATTTTGTTTTTAAAAACAAAAAGTGGGTCATGTGTGGATGAGTATTTTTTATTGTCATTCATGACGTATATGTTAGAAATTTGTTATTTTTATAAATTGTGGTCTTCATGTTTCAAGTATATTAATTGAAAATATGGATGTATATATATACGTATTTTGCAACATAGGAGTTTGATGTTATCGATTTTGGGTTAATGTGTTGAGGTCAAAATATAATTTAAGGTGTATAGCATATGTCTTAAAAGAATGTAAAGGGTAAAGATATTATTATGAGTTAAGGATATAATGTGATTGTTTATGAAGAATGAACGCAATTCACACTTTACAAGCACATACAATGAGAAACGCACTTGGTGTCGTTTTGAACGACCCAAACAATACTATAACACTGAATGCAGCTATCAAAACATCGTCTGCCCAAGAAAACCACACCGCCAGAAAATCCACATTGCCATAACAATTTCATCTTTTAATGTATGTGCCTAGCCTGTGGTCCGGCCGGAAAAGTTTTTTCCCCCTCTGACTTGATCTGGCTTGACCCGATTGACTTGCCCCAATGGCTCTACCGCCTTTCACTGTGCAATGGTAAGAAATTCACAAAAAAAAATAAAATAAAAATCAAACGGTCATTTGACCATTAATTCCACAATAGCCAATTTTTTTTTATATTTTATTTTGTAAATTAACCCCTCCCTCCCCCCTAACTCCTATAAATGCCACTCTCCCATTTTATTTTTCACAAACAAATCTCTCTCTTAAACTCTCATTCTCTCTAAACTCTCAACTCTCTTAATTAATTTTGAAGTCTCATTCCTAAGTGTCAATTGCAATTGTGTAAGAAGAAACTTTTATCAGAAGAAGTTAATTTTTGTATCGCATTTGCCAGTCGGTAACATTAATTATTTGAATTAATATTTATTAGTTACTCATTTTTATACGTTAATTATTTCGTAACATATATTATTTGTTATTGTTTACTCATTGTTGTCTACTCATTATTTTAATTAATTGCTAGTTAATATATATTATTTTACTCAAATTACTATGGATCCTAATTTTTCTAATGTTTATGTCGATGTTGATCAATATACACAACATGAATCTGTTGATTCTTCTTCTACTGTACCTAATATCCCTGTTCCAACAGTAGCATCATCATCTAGGGGCACATCTAGTACTATTTGGGAGCATTTTCAAAGAGTATCTGTAACTAATTCTGATGGTACAACTGTATTTAAAGCAAAATATAAATATTGTACACATTTACTTAGTGCTGCATTGAAGGGGTACTAGCCATCTAAAAAGGCATGTTCAAATACATTTACAAAGTTAACAAACCGATATTAGAACTCAAATGTAATTAGGGGGTTCATCAACTGGTAATTTACAAACATTTTCATATGATCCTATATGTGCATAAAATTTTGTAGTTGATTATATTATTAAAAAAGAACAATCTTTTACTACTAGTGGATGTTTTGATTTTTTAGAAATGATTCACGGAGGTTTTGCACTGCAATGTCAAGGTTTTTCATGAAATACTATTAGAAATAGGATTTTTAAAAAATTTGAGGATATTAAAATTGAATTATTTGACATTTTTAAAAATTTGAATAGAAGAGTTTGTTTAACATTTAATCTGTGGTTAAATAGTGGTTTGGAATATTAATGTATCATTGCACATTTTATTAACAATGATTGAAAATTTAGTAAAAGAATCATTTCATTTAGACTAGTTAAACTTTCATATGCTGGTCATTCACTTAGGGTAGAAATAAGAAATGTATGATATGAGTAAGCTTTGCAAAATAAAATATTTTCCATTAGTTTAGATAATGCAACATATTACAATCAGATTGTAGCTCATTTGAAATCAACTTTACAATTAGTTGTTGATTGTGATTTATTTCATGTTCATTGTTGTGCTCATATTTTAAACTTGATTGTTAAAGAAACTATGCATATATATGACACTTCTATACTGGAAATAAAACATGCGGTTGTTACTATTATGTCTTATGCTAATCGAATTTCAGAATATAGAAAAATTTGTCAACGAGAAGGCAAGTAGCCTTATATAAGGATTTTCTAAAATTTTTTGATATTGTAACAAAATTATTTTCTTACATATATATATATATATATATTCCTACTTCACTATTTGTTTTACATATGTTAGCAAAAATAATAAAAGTTTTCACAAAATATATGAATAATAAATATTATATAATCATTATTATTACAATGAAAGAAAAATTTCATAAATATTTTAATCCATTGCCTCATTTTTTAGATTTAGCCATCGTAATTGATCCTAGGTATAAAAAAATTGGCTTACAAGAATTTCTAAATTGTATTTTCGTTGATCAAAAACAACTTGCCCCTGTTATGAAAACATGCACAAAATTATTTGAAGAATATAGAGAAGTAATATCTGCAAATACACTTACACTACACACATTACACTAGCCTCATCTTGAGGTGGAAGATTAAGTATTTTTTCAGCAATAGAAAAATATTTCAACATACAAGAGTAAGTAGTTCTAAATTACAACATTATTTGGATAGTCCACCAGTGGATGATAATGATGATTTTGAAATTTTGGATTGGTTGAAACAAAATCAACCTATGTGGCCTATGCTTTCACAAATGGCCCATGATATACTAACCGTTCATATTTCCATAGTTGCTTCTGAAATAGTTTTTAGTGCAGGTAGATGAGTGTTAAGCGATTAGCACAACAGACTTCCACCCCAAATGGTTATAACACTGATGATATTGAGAGATCATATGCATGCGCTTATGGGAAGATAAAATTATAGTGAAAATAAGAGAATTCAAAGTGATTTGGATGATATATCCTCAGGTAACGCAAATGAATTATCTGCTTCCTCTGATGATTGATCAACAATTTTTTTTTTTTTTTTTTTCACAATTTCATTTCATAATGTATCTATTAGATTATTGAGGTGGAGTATAATGCAAATGATTGGTATGCTAGTAGGTGCCAACCTAGTTAGGATGTACTCGACCTATAGCGATGCAATGTGTTTGCCATCATCAATAATCTATATCTATTTTATTTAATGATATAAATTTTTGTAATAATTTATTCCATTTTGAAATAAAAATTATTCATTAAATAAATGTTATCTATTTAATTTAATGGTTGTAATATTTCATTTAATTTTGATAATATAAAATTATTCATTTCAATAGATCAAAATTACATAATTTCATACTTTTTTAGTCATAAACATAAAAACATAAGTTATACATAATTAAATACTTGACATGAAACATAACCAAACATCTCATTAATCTTAACTAAAATACTCTAATATAAATTTTTAATTATTTTTTTTTTATCCCTTATACATAATCTATATATATATCCATCATTTATTAAAAAAAAAAAAAAAAAAAAGGGCTTGCCAGGCTCTGGTCCGAGGCCCTAATTTGAGTGGGCTTGGGCCGAACTTTTCAGTCAATGGGCTAACACGGCCCGATCCAAAAAATGAAGGGAGCCTGCGACGCTCGAATGCGGGTTGGGCCCAAATTACACACCTAATGTAATGGTGCTTGTGATAATAGTGGCGTCATTTTCACGAAAATAACATTACGTTTCTCGTTGTGTGATTTGCATTGCATGGACTGTAATAAGTGTAACATCACCTGGGGGGTTTCTGCGCGTGTTAACAGCTTGGACCCCCGATTTCTTCAATCTAATCTCACAAGTGCAATGTGAAACGTAAATGAGAGTCCAAATTTGGCAAGTTATTGAAAATCCATTTTATTGCTAAACATTACTAGAAATGGATTGCGTCATCAGATCTTAGAGTCGTTACTTAATATTTTGAAAAAATTAGGAAACTTGTGAGTCGTGCCAAGGACACTGTTTGTCGTAACCTAGGATGCTTGGCTTAGAATCTTAGGTATGAAGGGGGAATGTCATTAATTGAGCACCCTAACTCACCCAATCAAAAGATCGGCCTCTACTAAGCCATGATATAAATTTTGTTGACTTCATATGTTCATATTCTAATTATTTAGTAAATCCTAAAATTTACTATGTGAAACAAACAAATATAGACTATGTCGTTTAGTTTGGAATAACTTGATTTCATTATTTCGAAAATGTTTTGAATAGTGCAATCATGAAAATCAATTTTATTCCAAATTAAATAACACAACCTTCACCCACTAACATGCAAAGAGTTATATCAAATAAGCACATAGCTGCATGGTAGGATACTAAACATAGCAGAAAAAAAAACACACACACATATACAGGATGCTAAAGCACAAAAACTTACTTATTTGCTGACATCCCACAAAGAATTACAAAACAAAGTTAGTAAAAACATGCATGATCCTATATACAAGATCCTAATGCAATTCACTCATAAAATGCAACTAAAGATTCGGCTTCTAAAATATATGACATGTGAAATATCTCAAAAGATAAGGTAGTGTACAAAATCACATAATAATCAATTAAATCCACAGATGTAATTTTGTCGGATCTTAAGGTATAAAGCATGGAAGCAAAGCATAGATATGATGACAATCATGATATACTACATATGTATAGATAAGAAAAGCAAATAAGAGAACGGGATAGAAAGAAGCGGGGATGGGGAATTATTACATCGGTTTGAATATTACAAATCCGAATAGGGGGAGAGGAATAAAATATTACAACAAAATTAAATCCTCACAATCTCTCTAATTAAAACAAAAACAGAAGCTTCAGGGGGCCTCGAAAATCGTAGGAGATTGTTCTGCTCGACATTCGGGAGACTGTTGGGTTTTGTCTAGGAAAAACTGGCTAGCCGTCCAAAAGATGAGCTGGTTGGCCAAAAAGTTGGCCAGCCGGCCAATCAGGCCAGGCCAAAAACTTTGTTTTGTTCAAACACCAAAAAAAACAAATGAAAAATATGCAAGTGACTCAACTAACCACTTCCAATTAGCTTACAACATGTTTATAACGTGAAACTGAAGCAAGAAAAGTAATAGAAGAAAGAAAATGCAATAAATACAAGAAAATGGAAAGTGTGCAAAATTTACCTTCCAAGAAAGAATTTGATTTCTAAACTTCATTTTGATCAACCTCAAGTTTAGGAAGTGTGTTCTCAATTCTCAGTTTGAAAATTTGAAATTCTTATTGGAATGGTGTTTTTGGGTTGTTTAACAGAGTGTGTGTGGGGAGTTACATAACTCTCTGTTTTTCTTTCTTTTGACAACACTCATTCTCTTTTGATCAAAGCTACTTGAATATGGTTCTAATGGAATTTTTGGGCTTGGTTTGATATGTGAAAGATGGTATATCAGTGTGTATGGAAGCTTATATCTCAAATGTTTAAGGCTTTTTCTCTTTATCTTTCTCTATATCTTTTTTTCAATTCATTCCTCTCTCTTTAATCCCCATCTGATCCTCCATATAGATAATGAATGCAGGCTTAATCAAGAAGGAGAGAAACAAGATTGATGGGATGACAAGGGTGGTTGAAATGGATGCCACCTTTTGGGAAGAAGACAATCCTCATTTTGACAATGGAGACCAAATGATGATAATGGAGTATGAGTAGCTGCACCTTGTGCATGAATGTATCAACCAAAGATCTAAAGTGGCATGACCCACACATTTTCAACAAGAATTTTGCCGAAATTGCATTACTTCTGGGAAAATTAACTGGTCGGCCGATCAACTAATTGGTTGGCCGACCAATTAAGTTGGCCGGCTGGCCAAAATATTAGCCGTGGCTGGCTATTTTGCACTCAACATGATTTTTCGACAGAATTATCATCCTTTCCTCCTATTTCTACATTGTTCTTTACTTAATTTCCTCAAAAAACGTTTCATTTTAAAGTTCAAAAGTGAGCCTCGGAACACTACAAAAATATTCGAAACAAAACGCAGAAAGAAGGTTTTGAAAGAGAATTTTGAATGAGACTTAAACAGTTGGCCAAAACAGGCTTAGGATTGGGAATGAAACACAAATTCCATATTTCTTATTGAGAATTATGCAAGAAACAAATTCTTGTTTTCATCATCAGGTAATCAAAAGAAAGTGCCCAAATCTTAGGACCGGTCAAAATAGGGTGTCTACAGTTGTCCCTCTTTGACAAAACTTGAAGTCATTTCTTGACGTAAGTGAATGTCAAAGCCTGAAGACGACCTTTTCGACAAGGCTATAAGACTTGGGCAAACAAATAAGATGCAAATGCAATTGGTTGAAGCCGAAGGTTACCTACATATCCCTTTGCAAGGAATCAAACCAGCGTAGTTCAGGGACAGAATGCAAATGACATGCTCAAAATGCAATTGAAAACTGGACTTACACGCTTCACAAAGCTAGTTTGTTTTGAAAATTCATGATATACAATACAATGCAATGCAACAGGTAATATACGATGATGCAAGCCTTGTGCAAATGATAAGAAGCATAACAAGGGATACAATCCAAACACACTCACATAAGAGAAGGACATGTAATCGTTGAATAATTTGAAGCTAGAACCCAAAACAGGGGAGCGATTAACCGATGGATGGTCTTAACTAACAACCTAAGAAAATAGAGGTATTAATCGATGGTGGTTTGAACCGTAAATCCGAGAAAGGGATAGTATCATCATCTCGAAAAAGGGCCAGTATTAACCTAGTGATTTGAACCTACAACCCAAAAGAGGGAGCCAGTATTAACTGATGAAAAATGTTATAATCAAATGTTCATGTCAAGAGATTGTAGCCAAGTGATGTAACAATGTGATAGTTGTAACCATGCAAATGATATGCTAATGCAATTGAAAGTTGAATTTTTTTTTTCTTTTCTTTTTGAAAATGCATGATATAATATATGGTGAGGCAAACCTCATGCAAATGATCACAAAACAATGGGATACAATCCAAACACTCTCACATGAGAGGAGAAAAGAAGGTTTAAATCAAACAACAAGACCTAGACCTTACCTCGATACGAAATAGGTGATTGGTTTCAACCAGGTAAAGAGAAAAGGGTTTTAACCAATATACAAGACCTAGACCATACCTCAATACGAAATAGGGCGATGATTTCAATCGGGTAAAAGAGAAAGGGGTCTTAACCAATATACAAGACCTAGACCGTATCTCAATACGAAATAGGGCGATGGTTTCAACAGGGTAAAGGAGGAAGGGGTCTTAACCAATATACAAGATCTAAACTGTACTTCAACGCGAAATAGGGTGATGGTTTCAACCGGATAAAAGAGAAAGGGGTCTTAACCAATATATATGACCTAGACTGTACCTCAATATGAAATAGGGCAATGGTTTCAATCGAGTAAAGGAGAAAAGTTGTAACCAAAAAGGTTGAAGTGATGTGAATGGATTGTAACTATGCATGACAAATGTAATAGACAGTGCAAGTGTGATGGTGAATGCGAAAACATGAAGGGACAATGTGAGACACACAATATGCAATGTGGTGAATACACAATAATAAGATGATAGATGCACAACAGAAGACTACACAAAATGATTTTTTTTTTCAAATTTTTTTTTCCCTGATTTTTTTTGATTTTTTCTGAACATTTCTTTTTTAGTTTTTTTTTTTTTGGTTAAAAATTTCTTTTTAAATTTTTTTTGAAAATTTCTTCTTGAAAATTTATATATATACCGTATATATATACGGATACAAATAATATACAAAATACGTACTATGTATATACACACAGACAAAATATATACATACAAACTATATACATATACAAATACATACATATACGTATATATATAGACATATGAATACGGATACACAGACATACAGATACAAATACACAAACATACACATACAAAATATATTCTGCCTCGTTCGTCTTCGTCGAGCACCATGTCTAGTGCGTGATTTCAACAATCACAATGAGCCTGACCGACAACAACTAGACCAGCCTCATTTGTCAAAGATTGCCTTGGCAATCCCTCTTCTCTTGGCCTCTTCTCCTACTAGGTTCTTTTAAAACCGAGGCCTGCGATAGAGTAGAGTAAAAAGCTGCAAACTTCCCCTACCATTACTCTGCCAATTCTCTCTTTAGCGGTATTACTTTCTTCTGATATGGTCTTTTCTCACCGTCCTCTCTCTCTTCCTGACCTTAACGATTCCCTAATCGAGAATGCTGAGGCCAGCTCCTTTGATACTCGACAAAGTGCCCTTGCCCCTGTCCCTGTTCTCAGCTTTCCTGCGCTGTCAATCGAGCAACTGATGGCAGGACAGTCTGATATCGATGCTAACCACATCACATTGAAGTCCTGTGTGGAGACGGTGATTGCGGTCTCCAATTTTTCCCATCGACTGTAGAACATGACAAGTGAAGTATACCGATTAAACGCCTAACTCTCTCTACTCCAGAGTATGTATAAGGATGCTCGAGCAGAGATTAGCACACTGAAAAAGCATAACAAAGAGCTGAAACGACATGCCACCCCCGTGGTCTGATTTGGAGTTCCTTCATACTCCCTATTTGATGGCCGGTGTAGACCTCCCCGAACTCCGTTCCTCGCGTGAGGGCGCGAATTGTAGTTCTTAGCTACTATAGTTTGGACTCATGTCACGGTTCTGCATCTAATCTCACAAAGTGCAATGTGAGACTGATAAATCACCAAAGAGTCCAAATCCGGCAAATCGTTTTGGAAAATTGATTTTAATCAAAAAACGCCAAACATGGACTGCTTTGCCAGATTTCAGAGTCGCCACCAAAATGTTTTATTTTGGGAAATTTAGGAAACCCTGACTCGTGCCTAAGGCCACGTGTCCGTCATCACTAAAGTTGCCTCGGCTCGGGAACTTGGGTACGAGAGGGGAAGGTCATGCAATGAGTACCCCCCACTCGCCCGATCAAAGGATTGGCCTTTACTAACATGATATGTTGTTTTTGAAAACACATGCGTTCTTATTCTAGTTATTAATCTATCATTACTACGTGATGCGCACAGCATACAAGTATAGACTAAGTCACTCAAATTGGAACAGAACATCTCATGTTTGTTTGTTTGAAAATGGTTTGAAGTTGCTACTCGCAAGTAGGCTGAGACGCGGATTTTGCCACCCTCAAGTGGGCTTAGAAAACGTGATTTGCCACTCTCAAGTGGGCTTAAAACTTGCATTTTGATGAATTGTTCCAATTCAAGCAATCCAACCTTCATCCACAGGCATTCATGCAGTTAAACACTTAAGCAGTTAGCCTTATGGCAAGCATGCTATATATGGCAACATACACATCTCATGCAGTATGCTAAAGCGTAAAAGCTTACCTAGTACTCCGAGCCAAAAAAAGAAGCTAGTTAGTAATCAATGCATGATCCTAGCTATGTCAACAATGCCTAATGCAACACATGAAAAATGCAGCTAAGGAGGCTCAGCTATTCTAAGATGTCAGGTGAATGCAACTTGATAACATGTATTCAAATTGGTATAGAAATACAATGTAGTTTGAATGATGCGCCGAGCTCGGTGCATGCAAAACAGATGAATGATGCACGCATGCGAAGCATAAGGATGCTAATTGAGATATGCCCTAAAACTAACCATCGAAAGCGGATAAGTAAAAGGGAGAAAAAAATGGGGGTTGGAAGACATGCATCACACACACACGCTTATTACAACAGCTGTGCCCTCTCAAAGGAGGGTCCGAATAATAAGCTAACACTAAGCTATGCTACTTAATTACAAACCAAAACTAATTAACTAACAAGCTAATTAATTATTACATTTCAAATTGAAACAAATAGCTATACTAAGCTAGTTGAGATATTGCACAACAAATTGAATGACTAATCACGCAAACTAATCATAAGCAGTGAAAGGGCCTCGCGGGCAAGGAAGAGATGCATGCTCGGTTGGCTTCGCTCGGAAATCCACTGCCGTGCCTCATGATGCCTCTGTTTACACACTTCTGGACTTTTGAAAATTGTGCCAACTTCCAAGGTACTTCTGACCTATCTTAAGAACCTTCTGAGGGGTGGTCGGCCAAGAGGAATGGCCATCGGCCAAAGACAATGATCATTGGCAAAATTGATAGCCGATCGGCAGACTTTGATGGTCGGTCGGCAGCTCTGATGGCCGATCGGCCACTGCTTCCTGCAAATTCTCTTTTTGCTGCAACAGAGCACTAACAGAGACATGGCAGTGTATTTGCAAGAAAATGTGTGTGCAACCACACTCCTTATCATGTCTAATGCTCAAAGGAGTATAGTGCTCGGCTCTCGAGCCATCAATCACGCATCTCAATGCATGATGGCCAAAGAGGCCGAGTTGCACAAATCAATGTCAAATGAATGCACACAAATATCACATAAGACTCAATGAACCTCCACCTTATCATGCATGATCAAAGGTGTCGGCGACCGAAGGAATGAGGCGCGTTTTATCACTTCAAGTATGAAACGCCCCTCGTTCCCCGTGTTTGGATCAATATCTGATCCAAACATGATGCAATGCAACAAACATCCAAACATAATGCAACATGCAAATGTGACAACATGCAAACAACATGAGCATGCAACAACATGCAAACAACAATGTCATGCAACAACATGCAAATAACAATGCAATGGCAAGGGCAGTGTAATGCAACACCTAATGGACCAAACCAAACTCAAACAAACCTCATGCATGCCAAGACAATGGCCAAAACATGCTGAAAAGGAGCCACAAAGAGGTATAAAAACATGCCAACTTGGTGAGCCATCAACACAAGCATACAAGAGAAGAGGAGGGGGGACAACCCCCTCCTATTTAAGGCCTCAAAACACACTTTCCACCACTAAAATTCCTCTGGAATTCAGTGGTGGAGAGGCCAAATAAAAGTGATCTCGAAGGCCTACAGAGATGGTTCAAAACAAGGCCAAACAAGGCTCTAAAGGGGGTAGACCACCCCCAACACCAAAGAGGCCTTAAACAAACATGTTAAGCACTTCAAAACAAGACTTTTTTCAGTTGAAAGCTAAGCCAAAAGAAGCATGCAAAGTTGGTTAAGTAAGCTATGAACGCAAAGCTTTAAAGAGGTAATGGACTCACCCTTGAAGAACCTCTTTAGAACAGCAACTTCAGAGGCAAAAACCAAGCTTAAACCACCCAAATGCAACCTCCAAGAACCTCAGCTCAGTAATGAAGGTGTTTCACTAGGTGTTTGTGTGCAAAAGTGTGAAGAAACTACACTTTTGAGCACAAACAAGCACAAGTATAGAGAGAGAGGAAGAAATATATAGAGAGAGATATATATCTTGTATATCAATTTTTAGAACCTCTGGAAAGGGAGAGGGGTCTCCCTTCTTATAGAAAAATCAATTCTTAAGCTTGTTGGACAAACTAAGGGCTTGGTTCAATCCCTCCATACACGTGTATGGAGGATGAAATCTGTGCTCACCAGCTGTCACAACTAGCACAAAAATATCTGTAAAAGCAAATAAAAAGGCCTCGGCCAAAAGAGAAGGCCGATCGGCCAAAAGGGGTGCCGACCGGCCAAAAAGAGTGCCGATAGAGAGAGAACATGGCCGATAAGCACAAGGCTTGGCCGATGGGTTGTAGGGATGGCCAACAAGCCACCCCTTTCCCTCAGAAACAAAACCACAAGCTCTTGGTCCACAACCAAGCACAAAACAGACAAGTTGAGAGGTTCCAAGGCAAGGCGCGCAGCCGAGACCTTCAGAATCTCAAAACGAACACGAGCATGGATGATCATCGGGTGTTCAAACGATGACGTCCAAGTCTTGAGGACGGTCAAAAATGGGGTGTCTACAGCTGGCGGGGTGTAATTTCTTTCGGAAGCTCTACCAATGCCGAGGCAGAGTCTTCAAAAGCTTCCCGAGAGTGATACTGTGGCGAGGTGATAAAGTCGAGCAATGATGTGATCTGCGAATGAAGTCAGTTTGTAATCTTCACTGCTGGGTTACTGCCGGAATCTAAGGAAAGTGTCCCTCTCTGTCTTTTTTCTTTTGTATTTTTTTTCAATTTTTTTCTTTTGTTATTTTTTTCTTACTTTTTCCTTTATGTTTTTGCTTAGGAAGAAGTGCCAATGCTTTAGATTTTCCTTGTTTTGTTTTTTGTTTTTTGTTTTTTTTGTAATGTTGATCAGGGCTTCATCCTAAATTTTGATAAAATGAGTTTTGATTTTTCACATCATGGCGTGAATGGCACAACACTTGAGCATAAAAAATATTTTTGTTTCGAATCTGAATCTGAGAATTATTGAATTGTAACAAACTTTGAATTGGACATCGAGCCCTTAACTGACCATAAATCAAAGAATGACTCAATGAAAGAAAAACAAAACAAAAATAATCCAAACACACCTATTTATACTTGTCAGAATGAAAGACACTCAAAACAAAACTCTAAAAGAGAAACCATTGAGCTTACACAAATTCTGCCATTTTCTTTTATGGGTTTCACAAATTGGTCAGTCGACTAATTGATTGACCGGTCAGCTAATTTGTTGTCCAACGAACTGAAAAATTGACAGGTTGACTAATCCATTAACTGGCCAGTTGAATGAACTGATGAATTGGCTAAAAAATTGACCGGTCAGCTAAACAAGTGGCCAATTGGATGAAACAACCAAGAAGTACCTGGAGTCAACTAATAACTTGGCCGGTTGACTGAATTGTTAGCTGGCCGTCTGAAACATGAACATGAAACTCGAGAGTGCGGGGAGAAGACATTGCTGTAAAAACCCCGATCCATAATTAGCCGTTAATCCATAATTAAGAATGCTAATTAATTTTTAGGAATGAGCTTATGTCTGAATTGTGCATTGTATATGTGTTTTGCATTCCTATCTGTTAGCCGTAGGAATATCTGTTCAGAATTATGCTTTCTTCTGTTAATTGATGGCCTTATCGGCATCCGAACATGAAATTGACTACGCCATGTGTTCATTTGAATTTTTAGAATTTTATGTTCAGTTTAATTGGATTTTGATTCGGAGTCAAATAATTAGAATAATTAATTATTAAGTTGAGTTAACTAACCCTATCACAATTAATTAGCCTTAGCTAATCAAGCCTATATAAGGCACTTAAGACTCATTCAACAACATTCTAAACTTCATTCTTGAGATAAAAAATGTGTAGAGAGAGAAGGGGAGAGGAGAGAGAGCGGAGGAGAGAGAGAGAGAGAAGGGGGAGAGAGAGAGAGAGAGAGAGAGAGAGAGGGAAGTTGAATTCAAAGCTAGGAGAAGAGGAATTTGGAAGAAAATTGGAGAATTGACTTGCTAGCTCAAGAATTTGCTACTACGGGTCCAATTGAAGAGTGCAGGTAAGGAATTCAACTCCTAAATCTTATGTTTTATCCATTAGCATGTAGAATCAAGAGGAATTTGAGCCTACGAGTGTAAATTAAACTAGGAATGAAGAATTTAGAACCAAGTCATGCATGCATGCATAATTCATCATGTTTTGAGTTTAATTTCCAAGAATTCTTACGTGCATGGGTCTAGATTTGCATAAGTTTGAGTATCCAACATGATTTTGTACTTAATATCTCATTTACTCTTGCTTTTAAAAGTTTGAACTCAAAACATTGCATGCATGTATTTGATATAAAGTTTTGATTTGGTTTTGAAGAAATAGTTGAGCTTTGGACCTTGATTTTACAAAATGATCTTCAATTCAGGCTGTTATATGAGTTTCTATGTGTTTCCTCAAGTTTTGGCCGAAAAGAATGAGTTTTGGTACTTTGGATATGAGCTTTGAACCTTGAAGAGCAATCTGGAAATTCTAATTCGCAGGGTTCGCTCGAGCGTACTTTGCATGCTTCCAGTACTTTTGCAGTCGAGGCAGTTGGCTCGAGCAACCAAAGCTTCCCCGAGCGAACTTACCCTTTCAAGGCTCATGGTTCGAGCAACCAAAAGTTGGCTCGAGCGTAAAATGAGCATCAGTACTTTTGCAGACTTTGCAGACCGCTCGAGTGACCAAAGTTTCGCTCGAGCAAACTACCTTATTTTCAAAAATTTTGCAAAGTGTTTCAAAGTGCATAATTGCATCCTCATTTCATCTTAGGCATTCTTAAGCAATGATTTAGGCCATATTATTGAGGATATGAATTCGAAACACGCTAAGAAAGAAATGTAATAAGTTAAGTATATTCAGAGTTTGTGTTTCAATATGTATTTGTCACATGTTTGTGTGTAGGTCATGAGCCATTATCCGACCGATCTATCTACGTTGTCTACTCTGCTTCTGGAGCTATCTCTGAGTAACAATTTTGTAAAGATATGTTGACTATAAGTATTTTCTGAATGATATAATACAATACGTTTTCTGAAACGCTATTTTGTGAACCATGAATGATTGTTTAGCTTTCTGAAATGTAATCGTGATGCTTGCGTCATGTGATACGTTATATGTTACCTGGTACTAGGGTATAAAGTGGGTTTCATTCATGGAACTGATTATGCATAATCAATTATATGATTTGCATATGGGTCTTTATGACCATCTCATGTGAATATGGTCTTAATGATCATCTGCTCTGTATATGGGTCTTTATGACCAATCCGATCTGTTAGCGCTAATGATGTACCACGTATGACTGTTTACAAGTCTGAATATGCATATGAATTTGTTTTTGATCTGAATTCTGATTTCTAAATTGTTATGAACATCATTCATAAAACCTTTACTCTGTTGTTATTCACTGGCTCTACTCATTATTTATATTATGAATGTAGGTGATCGGGTGCGTAACCAGGCTTGAGATTTCCAGTCTGAATCCGTTTGTGTCAGCTAACAAGTGCGTCTCCTAAGAGCGTTCCAGAAGTCTTTTTGTGGTCAAGTTTTTGTGGACAACGTTGTGACCAACTTAATGAACAAGTTTGAAGTTTTATTTTCTTTTCTTTTGTTTGGACAAGTTAAAGTTTCTTCTGTATGTAAGGCTGACGTCATATTATATGTAAATATAAGTTTAAATTTTCTTTCTCATATAAGTCTGCATAGCTCTATGGACAATTATAGTTTGATATTTGCTTCTGCTAGCCCCTTAATTTGTTAATCTGTTCAGAGGCCTTCGGTAATCTTAGGATTACTAGCCAGTTGCGATGCTAAACCTAGAGGGGCGGGTTTGGGTTGTGACAGAGTGGTATTAGAGCACGAGTTATGCCGCACACACGAGTCCGTATGAGCTATAGGGTGTCCTAGAAAAGAATTAGGGACATTATATCAGCATGTATGAGTGTGTGTATAATTATATGACATATCTGAAATGATATAAAATGAAATAAAACTAAACACTATGATGTAAGGACTATTTGCCTATGTTTATTATTGCTATGTTTACCTATGACAAATGGAAAAACAAGAAACTGATGATGTGACTGAATCCTCTGATGTCCAAATAGACGAATGGAAAGAATGTTAGAAGCTTTAACTTAGTATATGAGACAACAATAGAGATAATAACTACCTCTTCCGCCTTCTCCAGTGCAAGTTGAGTCGGTAAACAACGACATCATCAGTTTGACTTAGGAGTTTAATAAGTTGAAGCCACCGACTTTTCTGGATGGTATTGAGCCACTAAAAGTTGAAACCTGGATGCTTGAAATTGAAAAATTGTTTGAAGTCTTTCCATGTTCCGAAGTCCAAAAATTTTGTTGGCTACTTACACTCTGAAAGACGAAGCTCGACGTTGGTGGATGTTGATACGAGACAGTAAAGGGGTTATGACCTAGAATCAGTTCAAAGAGATTGTTTATGAAAAATAGTTCCCTCAGTGCTTGTGGGATCGAAAAGTTTAAGAATTTGAATAGTTGAAACAAGGCAATATGCTAGTTACCGAATATGAGGCCAAGTTTACAGAATTAGCCCGATTTGCCTCGCATATGGTTGACATGGACTACAAAAAGGCTAGGAAATTTGAAGGAGGCCTTAATCTAGATGTATTTGATTAGGTTGGTCTATTAAAACTGACCAAGCATATGGATGTGCTGGATCAAGCCTTGATGTCTGAAGCCAATTTAGCAGCCATGAAACAAACCAAAGCCTCAACAACCGAATGGAGAGGTAAAAGATCCAGGTTTAATTTTAGAAAGGGCTAGTCATTCTCAGAGAAGCAAAATACGGGATCTTCTGGTAGTTCAAGTTAGGGTAGTGGTACAACACCTACTTGTTAGAATGTGGAAGAAAACACAAAGGTTCCTGCTACCGATCAATAGGTGCTTGATTTCGGTGTGGCAAGACTAGCCACATGATATAAGATTATCTACTCATGTCCCAAAATTCCAACCATCCTGCTACAAGTTCAGCTAGATTTGCTTTTGTACCAAGAACAAATATAAGAACTAATGCTGGAAAAGAAAATTTGAAGCAGGGTCGAGTTTTTGTACTTGTGCCTGGGGAAATCTAGAACACCGAATTCGTGGTGTCAGGTATACTTCTTCTTTGTGCTCAGAATGCCTATGTCTTAATAAATTCTAAATCTACTTACTCATTTGTGTCGCATGCTTTCTCCTAGCAATTGACTCAACCTCTGGAACCTATGAATTATTCGTTGTCATATCTACACCATATGGGGGTTCTATGTTGTGTGCATATTTATATCTTGCATGTGATACTATGATTGGTGATGTGCTGTTATATGTTAACTTGATGCTGTAGCTATTGATAATTTTGATTGTATATTGGGCATGGATTGGTTAACTAAATACCATGCGACTATTGACTGTGTGAAAAATCTATTGTGTTTCAGCCACTAGGTTACCTAAGTTTGTATTTTGTGGAAATGGTGTTATTCCACCCGTACTTGATTTCTTCTATATGAAAGCCAATAAACTATTGAGAACAGGGTGTAGACGTTATTTGTGTTATGTTTTGACTATGACCCCAGATAGTACTAATGTGATGAATATCCCAATAGTCACTGAATTCGCTGATGTTTTTCCTAATGAACTACCTGGAGACTTGACTGATAGGGAAATTGAGTTCATTATTGAAGTAGTACCTGGAACACAACCAATTTCTAAAACCCCATACAGAATGTCAATAATTGAACTGAAAGAGTTGAAAATTCAACTGTAGAACTATTAGACAAGAAGTTTATTGACCGAGTACTTACCTTGGGTGCTCCAATTTTATTTGTCAAAAGGAAAGATGGAACCTTGAGGTTATGTATAGATTACATGGAATTGAATAAAGTGACCTTGAAAAATAAATACCACTGCCCCGAATAAAAGATTTGTTTGAGCAACTTTAGGGAGCCCAAGTATTTTCTAAGATTAACCTTAGATCCAGGTATCATCAGTTAAAAGTCAAAGCTGAAGACATAGAGAAAACTGCATTCCGAACTAGATATGGGCACTATGAGTTTTTAGTAATGCCGTTTGGGGTGACAAATGCGCCAACTGCCTTTATAGACCTAATGAATAGAGTTTTCAAACCATATCTTGATGAATTTGTTGTAGTGTTTATTGACGATATTCTGATTTACTCCAAAAGCGAGATGAACATGAAAATCATCTAAGAATTATGTTACAGACATTGAGAGAGAAGAAATTTTATGCAAAACTATCCAAATGTGAATTTTGGCTTGAGTGTGACTTTTGGGGCATGTGATCAACAAAGATGGCATATCTGTTGACCCGCAAAAAATTGAGGCCATTGTGAATTGGCCAAGACTGACTACAGTGACAGAAATTCAAAGTTTTTAGGACTTACCGCTTATTACAGGAGATTTGTGAAAGACTTCTCTAAACTTGCTTTGCCACTCACTCAGTTGACACTGAAGGGTGTGCCATTTCACTGGAATGATCAAAGGGAATCAATTTTTCAAGAGTTAAAGACCAGATTAGTGATGTATCAATTCTGACTTTGCCTTCTGGTATTGACGGATTCCAAATTTACAGTGATGCTTCATACAAAGGCTTAGGGTGTGTTAATGCAAAATGGTAAGGTAATTGCGTATGCTTCTCGACAACTTCGACCTCATGAGAAGAATTATCCGACCCATGACCTTGAACTTGCAGCTGTGGTGTTTGCTCTGAAAATCTGGCGACATTATTTGAATGGAGTAACTTGTGAAGTATATACCGACTATAAAAGCTTGAAATATTTCTTCACTCAGAAAGAACTGAACATGAGACAGAGAAGATGGCTGGAACTAATTAAAGACTATGACTTGCAAATTTTGTACCATCTAGGAAAGGCAAATACTGTAGCTGATGCTTTGAGCGGAAAATCATGGGAAATTTGGCATGTTTGCTCACCGACAGAAAGAATTGTTGTGCTTAGAAAGAGATGAATTTGAAATTATTTTGCGTGAACAAGGTGGGGTTCTAGCTGCCATTTTTGCCCAGTCAGCAATTATTGAGGAAGTTAAAGAAAAACAGCTAGAAGATGAGTTTCTGACAAAGATTGTTGAAGGAATTGATGCGAAACCGAGACCGGGATTTATGTTTGAAAACAATGTATTGAAATTTTAGGGTAGACTTTGTGTACGGATTATTTAGAATGAGAAAGCGTATTATGACAGAAGCCAACAGTTCTAAATTTGTTATGCATCCGAGAAACACAAAAATGTACCATGACCTGAAACAGAATTTATGGTGGCCTAGAATGAAGAAATGTATTGCTGATTTTGTAGCCAAATGTTTGCATTGCTAACAAGTAAAAGCCAAACATCAACAACCCGCAAGATTGCTTCAGCTGCTTCCAATGCCGGAATGGAAATGGGAGCATATCACGATAGACTTTATTGTCGATCTATCTTGTTCTTTTAGAGGTATGCACTCTCTGGATTATAGTTGATCGTTTGACTAAGTTGCTCACTTTTTACCTGTCAAAACTTTTTATAATGCGGATAAATTGGCTAATATCTATATTGATGAGATTGTGAGACTGCATAGAGTGCCAATATCTATTGTGTCTAATAGAGATTCCAAGTTTACTTTGAGATTCTGACAAAGTTTGCAACAAGCTTTGGGAACTAAATTGAGACTCAGCAGTGCTTATCATCCTCAAACAGATGGCCAATTAGAAAGAACCATACAAACATTAGAAGACATGTTGAGAATGTGCGTTATGGATTTCCAAGGAAATTGGGAAACTTATCTGCCTTTGGCCGAGTTTGTATACAACAATAGTTATCATTCAGTATTGGCATGGCTCTTTATGAAGCTCTGTATGGAAGAAAATGATGATCACCAATTTATTGGACCGAAGTAAGAGATAGACCGTTGTTGGGACTTGAACTTGTGCAAGAGACAACTGAGAAAGTAAAGTTGATTCAGCAACGGTTAAAAACCGCACAAAGTCGTTAGAAAAGTTATGCGGATGTTTGAAGAAGAGACCAAGAATATGAAGTAGGCGATCATGTGTTTATCAAGGTGACTCCAATGAAAGGGCAAACTCGATTTGGAGCAAAATGCAAGTTAGTACTGCGGTATGTTGGGCTGCATGAAATTATAGAAAAGATCAATCCAGTGACGTATCAAGTGGCCTTACTCTAGTTATGGAACATATGCATAATGCCTTCTATATCTCAATGCTAAGGGATTATTGAGAGATTCGTTACATGTCATTGAATCAACTCATGTACTACTGAAGGATGACTTATGAAGAACGACCAATCCAAATTGTTAATCGCCGAATCAAAATATTGAGAAACAAAGAAATCCCATTGGTGAAAGTTGATTGGCAACAACATGGAGGGACATATGCAACTTGGGAAACTGAAGAAGACATGATGAAAAGATATCCGGAACTATTTCCATTGGATCCTATGTTCTTTCGAAATGAAGGTAATTTGTAGTTTGGAGGACCAAACTCTTTAACGGGGGAAGACTGTAACAACCTCGATCCAGAATTAGCCGTTAATCCGTAATTAAGAATGCTAATTAAGTTTTAGGAATGATCTTATGTGTTAATTGTGCATTGTATATGTGTTTTGCATTCTTATCTGTTAGCTGTAGAAATATCTGACCAGAATTCTACTTTGTTCTGTTAATTGAAGGCCTCATCGGCATTCGAACACGAAATTGACTACGTTAATGTGTTAATTTTAATTTTTAGAATTTTATGATAAGTTTAATTAGATTTTGATTTGGAGTCAAATAATTAGAATAAATTAATTATTAAGTTGAGTTATCTTAACCCTAATCACAATTAATTAGCCTAAGCTAATCAAGCCCATATAAGGCCACTAAGACTCATCTAACAACATTCTAGACTTCATTCTTGAGATAAAAAACGTGTAGAGATAGAGAAGGAGAGAGAGAGAAGTTGAACTCAAAGCTAGGAGAAAAGGAATTTGGAAGAAAATTGGAGAATTGACTTGCTAGCTCAAGAATTAGCTACTAAGGGTCCAATTGAAGAGTGTAGGTAAGGAATTCAACTTCTAAATCTTATGTTTCATCCATTAGCATGTAGAATCAAGAGAAATTTGACTCTACGAGTGTAAATTAAACTAGGAGTGAAGAATTTAGAACCAAGTCATGCATGCATGCATAATTCATCATGTATTGAGTTTAATTTCCAAGAATTCTTACATGTATGGGCCTAGACTTGCATAAGTGTGAGTATCCAACATGATTTTGTACTTAACATCTCATTTACTCTTGCTTTTAAAAGTTTGAACTTAAAACATTGCATGCATGTATTTGATATAAAGTTTCGATTTGGTTTTGAAGAAATGGTTAAGCTTTGGACCTTGATTTTACAAAATGATCTTCAATTCATGTTTTTATATGAGTTTCTATGTGTTCTCTCAAGTCTTGGCCGAAAAGAATGAGTTTTGGTACTTAGGAATTGAGTTTTGAACCTTGAAAAGCAATCTAAAAATTCCAGAATTCGCAAGGTTCGCTCGAGCGTTGGAACCTTCACTCGAGCGTACTTTGCATACTCCCAGTACTTTTACAGTCAAGGTAGTTGGCTTAAGCGACTAAAGCTTTGCTTGAGCAAACTCACCCTTTCAAGGCTCATGGCTTGAGTGACCAAAAGTTGGTTCGAGCGTAAAATGAGAGCATCTAGTACTTTTTAAGACTTTGCAGACTGCTCGAGCGACCAAAGTTTCGCTCGAGCGAACTGCCCTGTTTTCACAATTACATCCTAATTTCATCTTAGGCATTCTTAAGCCATGGTTTAGGCCATATTATTGAGGATATGAATTAAAAACACACTAAGAAAGAAATGTTATAAGTTAAGTGTATTCGGAGTGTGTGTTTCGATATGTATTTGTTACATGTTTGTGTGTAGGTCACGCGCTATTATCCAACTGATCTGTCTACGTTGTCTGTTCTACTTCTGGAGCTATCTGCGAGTAACAATTTTTTAAAGATATGTTGACTATAAGTATTTTATGAATTATATGATACGATCTGTTTTCTAAAATGCTATTTTGTGAACCATGAATGATTGTCTAGTTTTCTGAAATGTAATCGTGGCATCCTTAGCATCATGTGATATGTTATATGTTACCTGGTACCAGGGTTTCAAGTGGGTTCCATTCATGGAACTGATTATGCATAATCAACTATATGATCTGCATGTGGGTCTTTATGACCATCTCATGTGAATATGGATCTTAATGACCATCTGCTCTGTATATGGGTCTTTATGACCAATCTGATTTGTTAGCACTAATGGATGTACCACATATGACTGTTTACAAGTCTGAATATGTATATGAATCTGTTTCCGATTTGAATTCTGATTTTTGAACACGTTGTGGACATCATTAATAAAACCTTTACTCTGTTGTTATTCATTAGGCTTTAGCTCATTATTTATATTATGAATGTAGGCGATCAGGTGTGTGACCAGGCTTTAGATTTCCAGTTTGGATCCGTTTGTGTCAACCAACCTGTACGTCTCCTAAGGAGGTTCCGGAAGTCATTTTGTGGTCAAGTTTTTATGGACAATGTTGTGACCAAGTTAATGAACAAGTTTTAAGTTTTATTTTCTTTTATTTTGTTTGGATAAGTTCATGTTTCTTTTGTATATAAGGCTGATGTCATATTATATGTAAATATAAGTTTAAATTTTCTTTCTCATATAAGTCTGCACAACTCTATGGACAATTATATTTTGATATTTGTTTTCGCTAGCCTTTTAATTTATTAATCTGTTCAGAGGCCTTCGGTAATCTTAGGATTACTGGGCAGTTGCGATGCTAAACCTATAAGGGCGGGTTTGGGTTGTGACAATTGGTTTGACCTTTTTTTTTTTTTGCTAAATTTTTTTGACCAACATAAGAGTTAGATTAGTATATTTGTTCCACTCCTTGTTTTGAAATCACGTAAGTCAAGTTGTGAGCACTGAAAATGTTTTTTTTTTTTTTTAGGTCCAAGAAATGGTCTGGCTTTGGAAAAGATGGAATAATTTTTGAAAAAAATCAGTTAACTTGATTAAAAGTCCTCAAAATCTGTTTTCGTAAATGGCCACTACCCAACCAATATGGAATCAACCCTTGAGATGCACAAACTCAAATTAGATAAACCGAGGTTGATTTGTCTTGCAGCTACAAAGAAGAGATAGGACAATCAACCTAAATAAAGATAACTCAATTAAACATAAACAAGACAATCGAGTCAAGTAAAAATATACCAATAAAAAATGGACGGGATAAGTGAGTTGAAAATGGTTGGGGCCGAACTTTAAGATGAAGCTGCCTACGTATCCCAAAGATAGGAATTAGGCCTTACGTAGTTCCAGGATAAGGCTTACTCGGGTATTAACACTCTCCTTTTGTGCTATAACTTTTTTCAAAGCCGCCCTTTCTGGGTTTTCAACCTTGTGAGCTTTTCTTCATTTTTTTTTCACTTTTTCTTTTTCTTTTTTTCATTTTTCTCATTTTTTTTTTTGCTCTAACTTTTGCTTGGGTCACCTTTTCGGGTTTTCGAGCCAGCAAGCCTCTCAAGGATAGTACCTTTGTAGCTTGTCTGTATTGATTGGTTGTGAGAACTCTAGGCCATCTAAATCCGTAGGAATAACTGTTTCTCCTAATCAGATAGACTTCATGATGTAGGGACCCATGTGTCTGAATTTGCCCCTAGGGTCGTAGATAGAAACTCAATTATCTTTTAGCACTAAATCTTCTTCTCTCAAATTCTGAGATTTGACTTTATTGCCAGTCTCCATTTGAGAAACAATCCAGTTTTGAATCTTCGATCACATCCGATCTTTTTGCCCCTAGTTCAAGGGCTACTTCCAATCCAGCTATGCAAGCCTTCTTTGATCACATCTGACCTTATTGTCCCTAGTTCAAGGGCTGCAGCTATGCAAGCCTCACACTTTGGTTGATTATTGAGCATTCTAAATCAAGGTTTAAAAAATAGGGGGGTCGGGCCTTAAGTTGAGAGGGATCCTGTGTTATACAATCTCAAGATCAATTCTAGGCATGTCTTCGTAGGACCACACAAAAATATTTTTTTGAAATCTTTTAATAAAGCAACTAGTTGCTCGTCCTATGAAGATAATGCAGAACCAATCTAGATCGAGCTAGAATCCTTCTTAATACCCATATTAACAAAAATGATCTTATCTATCAAGGGTTTAACACATCTCTCTTCCTCTCAGTCGGTTAAAATTTTCAAATCCCGAAGAATTCCTTCCTCTTAGTTTTTGTCAAAGTTTTTGCAATTTTTTTTGAAAATTTTGGTCAATGCAATGATTTAAAGGCACAGAGAAATAGGTGAAAATTACTGCATTTTTCATTCAGAACTTTTAGCTCAATGGCTGAAACATACTTGAAAGCAAAGAAAAGACAGACATAGAAATGACAATGATGTTCGGGTTATCATCCCCAATATCACCGGACTCTGACTCAACATCAAATTCAGAAAGTAAAATGAACTCATTCTCAAATTGCTAATATCAGTGCATGCCATCCACCACGTCTGGAATGAAATGTGTGCAATCAGCAGGTGGTTTATCCCTCGATCACAGAAATGATATCCACCGAATTTACTAGTCTCACGTTAGTTTCAAGATTTATCACAAATTCAGCCAGTGTCAGACCCATAACTTTTTCAGTGTTTCTTTGCTTGATCAATCCATGGCTCTAGAAAACCATTATGAGGGAAGTGCATAGTCGTGAGAATATCTGCCATGATGCCCCATTTTGGCTCCAAATCATCTGCCACCACGGGGTGTTGGGGTTTTGGTTGGACTAGAGGTGCATATATCATGAATAAACCAATGCTTTCTGGAATAAGCACCTCGAGCTTGGGTAGATGGGAAGATGTGATATATATACTGGGGTTGAAGGCAGGTGGCAATGTATAGATGAGGTTGAGATGCGAAGACGGTGAGACTTGGTCATGGGATGGCAATGGGTTAGAGGTGGCATTGGGCTTTTGAGGTGGAGCTATTGTTTTGTTGTTAATGAGATCTTGAATCTCATGATGAAGGTAATAGTAACGATCAGTGTCATGTTTGGGCTGTTGGTGGAAGGCACAGTGTTTGGCACTGTCATGTTTGGTTGGTAATGGATCGGTAAGTGGTCGATGGTCAAGAGGTTTGAGATATTCGCTTTTTATTAATATCCTCATGGCTTTGGTAAGGGACATATAGAGAGGCGTGAATGCTTTGATTGAGGTTCAGGTTGGGTTGGCGGAGGGATTGGCTATTCTGACAGTGGTGATAGTGTGATTTCTGAGGATATAAAATTGGCAGCTGTGTTACTACAGGAAGTAGCATTGGAACTGTGAGTGAATATCTTTCTCATGGGCTCATTTCCTTCCGTAATGATCCTTTGTCTGATAGCATCCTCAATTTGAACCCCAATCTCATGGAGGTCCTTGAAGTTGAAGAGTGAGAGAACCATAATTTTCTGCAGTAATCTTCCATGTAGATTTTTGACCACCATATGGACTTGATCTTTTTCCAAATGTCGACTTGTCATCATGGCCACTTTCACTCTTCATCTAGTGATGAAGGCCACAAAACTCTCATTAGGCTTTTATCGGGTTGCCTTCATGTCCCGAGTGGTTACCTCAATACGGGTGTTGTAAGAATATTGGGTGATGAAAGCCTCGGCCAACACCTCCCAACTCTTTTTTACTGAGTCTTCTAATTTAGCATTCTAGATGTCAACTACAGCAGATAAAGTTCTCTTAAACAAGGAAAGTTTTTGAGGTCGAGTCAAGCCCACGAGTTTTAGCATATCTGAGAAAAGGCGAATGTGGACCATAAGATCACTAGCTCCATCAAATCTATCCATGTGCGGCATTTTGAACTGCTCAGGCAACCACACAATTGTTTCTATAAGCCCATCCTTGATGTCTGGAATGAAGTTGATCCTTTGTGATTTTTTTGAACATTTTCTCCAACTTGGCTAATTTTAGCACAGTAGGGTCCACTCCACCGATATCTGTGGAGAACAGTCCTCTCACTGTTGTGTGAGAACCCTCAAGTTTTCTTGCAAGTTGGGCTCAGGAAGTTCTGCAGCTGGCGAAGGCGGTTGTAGAATCAGATGAACCACTCGAGGTGGATGAGATGTTGATACCCCAAACGGGCATTGCAATTTGCAAGAGCCTCCTTGTTGGCGGTAACCTTGTTGGTAATAGCATTCATGCTTCATTGAAGGACCAAAAGCATGTTTGCTATATATACCAGAAATTGGTTTGTTACTATTGGAGGTGGGTTCGTCACTATTGGAAGTGGGTCTGTCACTACTGAAGGTTGGTCCATCACCACTGAAGCTGGATCCATCATAGATCTTAGAAATTTCGATTGGTGAGGTTCTGACAATGAGGTTTTAACCTTTCTCCTTGTAACTGGCAGTAGAGAAACTAACATTGGCTATCCTTGAACTAAATTTGCGGTTCTACTAAGTCTACTAATGCGAGTACACAAAACTTGGGGGATATTAGATCGTTCTGAAGCTATAGTGCTACGACTACCTAGCAAAAAAAAAAAAAAAAAATGGAACTCCTAATCAGAATTTCAATAGCATTTCGGCTCAACTGATCATTAGGCACAATGACACTACAACATATAAGAGTTTTAGAGACCAAATGTTTTGGTTTCTAAAAGTGAAAATTTTGTTGTAAAAGACATTTAGGGAGCAATTTCCACTGTCGCGAGGATAGTAGCTAAAAAGTCGTCCAGAAAAGTCAAAAATAAGGCTTTTAGCGACAAAATTTTGAAAATGTCACTAATAAATAGACTTTTAGGGACAAAATAATTTGGTCTTAAAATGGTTTATTTTTTTAGACAAAAAACTTGCTCCCAAAAGGATAATAATTCATCACTAATGTCTAATTTTTGTTGCTAAAAATATAATAAAGACTTTCGCAACAAAATTATTTGGTCCCTAAAAAATAATTTTGTCCCTAAATTTTGGTATCTAAAACCTTAATTTTTTGTACTGTGAACTCAACCCCTTAAAATGATATGCCTGACTCACTGATCAAATTAGAAAACCCAGATCCCAAACATTGTACATAGCAAGAAAGTGAATAAACACCCGTATAGAGGGTAGTGTTAGCCAGTCTTAGCTTTGACATGATCTAAGGTTTCATTATTCACATAAGTGGCATCACACATCCTAGCACGGGGAAGCATCATCTCCTAAGTTGGAAGTTGCTAGAGTTTACTATATGCACTAGGTCAAAAAGGGTACCTCAGCAAGACACCGATATGCCTACTCAATTCGGCGGATGAAGCGGTATGTGGTGATCTCGATTCCAAGGCTTGTGCTCCCACCATATTAGAGCCTATGCTCATCTATCCGCCCAACGCCGAATAACTATCCAGGATAACAGGTGATGAGCACGGGACTTAGGCGCACCAATGCATGCAATGCAATGAACATATAATTGAAAATAAAAAACATATCATGGAGTTCGAGTCAAGGTTTTTTATATCCCCAACAGAGTTTCCAGAAACTGTAACAGTGCCCAGGGGGTACCCACGCTCGTTAACAGTTCAGACCCTCGATTTCTTCAATCTAGTCTCACAAATGCAATGTGAAACGTAGATGAAAGCCCATATTTGGTAACTTCATTGAAAATCCATTTTATTGCAAAATTTTGCTAGAAATGGATTGTGTCATCAAATCTCAGAGTCGCCACCTAATATTTTGAAAAAATTAGGAAACCCGTGACTCGTGCCAAGGCCACTGTTTGTTGTAACCAAGGATGCTTGGCTCAGAACCTTAGGTATGAAAGGGAGAAGGTCATTAATTGAGCACCCCCGCTCACCCGATCAAAAGATTGGCCTCTACTAAGCCATGATATAAATTTTATTGACTTCATATGTTTATATTCCAGTTATTTAATAAATCCTAAATTTACAATGTGAAACAAATAAATATAGACTATGTCGTTCAGTTTGGAATAGCTTGATTTCATTATTTCGAAAATGTTTTGAATAATGTAATCATGAAAATCAATTTTATTCCAAATTAAATAATACAACTTTCACCCACTGGCATGCATAGAGTTATATCAAATAAGCACATAGCCGCATGGTAGGATGCTAAACATAGCAAAAAAAACACACACACACACAAGCGGGATGCTAAAGCACAAAAACTTACATATTTACTAACGTCCCGCAAACAATTACAAAACAAAGTTAGTAAAAGCATGCATGATCATAATGCAATTCACTCATAAAATGCAACTAAATATCCGGCTTCTAAAATATATGACATGTGAAACATCTCAAAACATGAGGTAGCATACAAAATCACGTAACGATCAATTAAATCCACAAATGCAATTTAGCCTGATCTTAAGGCATAAAGAATGGATGCAAAGCATGGATATGATGACAATCATGATATACTACATATGTGTATATAGGGAAAGAAAATAAAAAAATAGGATAGAAAAAAGCTGGAATGGGGAATTATTACATCGCTTTGAATATTACAAATCTGAATAGGGGGAGAGGAATAAAATATTACAACAAAATTAAATCCTCACAATCTCTCTAATTAAAACAAAAACAAAACAAACATAGAAGCTTCAGGGGTCCTCGGAGACCGTCAGAGACTTTTCGGCTCGACATCTGGAAGACTGCTGGGTTCGGTCCATGAAAAACCGGCTGGCTAGCCAAAAAGTTGGCCGGTCGACCAAAAGGGTGGCTGGTCAGCCATGTAGGCCAGGTCGAAAACTCTATTTTGTTCAAACACCAAAAAAAAAAAAAACAAATGAAAAATATGCAAGTGACTCAACTAACCACTTCTAGTTAGCTTACAACAGGTTTATAATATGAATTGAAGCAAGAAAAACAATAGAAGAAATAAAATGCAAGAAATACAAGAAAATGGAAAGTGTGCAAAATTTACCTTCCAAGGAAGGATTTGATTTTAAACTTCCTTTTGATCAACCTTAAGTTTAGGAAGTGTGTTCTCAATTCTCAGTTTGAAAATTTGAAATTCTTATTGGAATTGTGATTTTGGATTGTCTAACAGTGTGTGTGTGAGGGGCACCGGGGGGGGGGGGGGAGTTATATAACTTTCTATTTTTCTTTCTTTTGACAACATATAGACACCCCATTTTGATCGCATTTAAGGCTTGGGCGCTTTATTTTGAACACTTGATGATGAACTGTTATACTGTATAATCTGTTGAATCTTCAGCAAAAGAATTCAGTTTTGAGCTTCGAACCCAAACTTTGCATCCATTTTTGACCAAAATGTTTTAGACCCTTAAAAAATCCTCTTTTTCAATAGGACCCAGCCATGTGTATTTGGGCCCGGCTGGCTCTCAGTAGCAATAAGACCAAATTTGAACTGGCAGGTTACTTTTTTGGGTCGGCCATACAGTTGATTGGCTAGCCGGCTATGTTTAGCGCAGAAGATATTTTGCAACAACCAATTGCTCCCATGCACGGGATTTGGTCAACTGCTCTCCTTTGAAGATATTTACGTTGAAAGGTAGTGAAAACTCTATAAAAAGACCACATTCCCTTTTTCGAACAATTCCCAAAGGCTTAGACAATTTCCCAAAGCTTCTCTAGTCTCTTGAAATATAGATACACCATAGATACACCATTAAAGCTTGAACTTGAAGCTTTTTTATGAGGTTTTGAACATAATTTTAGATACTTGAGAGTGTTTGGATTGGAGTTTGTGAATCAAGAAACCCTTCCTCTTCTCTAGAGGTTGATTCTTCAACTCTTTCCATTTCTTTTCCCTTTAAGATTTTTGTTCTTCATTTCAATACTGTTTTTCAGAATATTTTGGGCTTTAAAACATGATTTGAACCTTGTTGAAGGTGGAAGGGTTAGCCACCCTTCTATTGGCTTATTCTCTAGTGTTGCTCTCTCGTTATTCTTCATATTTTTGTTTCTTTTCTTTCATTTTTAGCACTGTTTTAGGTAGATTTTGATTAAATATGAACTGTATATATGTGTTTAAAACTTATATAGATAGTTTGATTCTTGTCTCATATCTTTTTTCTTGGAAGATACTGCAAAGCTCTCTTCTAGTTCTTTCTTTGTAGCATGGAAATGGATGTTTCATCCATGTTCCATGAGTAGGATGACGAGCTTGCACTCATCTCTCCATAGCTTTCATTTCTTTCTTTTACTTAGTTTAGTTTTGTTTTTGCTTCAAAGCTATGTGAGAGCTCTTTCATCAAGACCATTAGAGACTTTCTTCTAGTTCCTTTGAAGCATGGAAATGGAGGTTTCAATCCATCTTCCATGAGTAGGAAGAAGAGTCTCTTTGGTTTCCTTAATGATGGAACCTCTTGTGTATGAGCTTTGCCTCTAAGAATAGCTCCTTCTAAACCTTTCTCTCTAAGCTTGAGTATTCACTTGTTATTGTTTTCTATGAGATTCAGTGGGTTTTGGCCATATCTTTGATTGTATCTTTCATAATTAGTTTTAGTTAGCTTTGTATCCATTAATTGCCATGTCGTTGCTTCACTAATCATCATTTAAATACCCTTGGGATGTTTGATGATTTGTGAAGCAACCTACTCTGTCATTTTGTCTTACTCTGTTCCAGTTCTGTTGCAGCAGGACTTTCTCTAGAATTAGTAGTCGGCCGGCCAGTCTCTTGTACGGCCGACCACAATCTTGTACGGCAGTGGTGGTTTTTTTTAGCAAAACAAAACAGGTTTTTTGGGCCAAACTGAGGCATGATCGTGTTTAATTAGATTCGGCCGGGCCTCAGAATGTACACACAGAGGACTGTTGTTGGCAAAATAGAGCAGATCTTGAGGCCAAAACATAACTATTTGTAGACTGTAAACAGAGCAGCTTCTAGCAGCAAACAGAGAGGTTTCCAGAGGATGTTCTCGCTTGTGCACATGGGACTCTGCACCTCTCATTCAAGTCCTTTAGATTAGTAGCTTTGAGATTCATATTTTGTAATAATTAGTTAATAATTAATTAATTCATTCATTCATTTGCGTTTGTAATAATTAGTTAATTAGGACATTTATTTAGACCCTTTTGTGCAAGGGCAAATTTGTAATATTTTAATATCTTCCAACCCCCATTTCTTTCTCCCTTTTATTTACATGCTTACCATGGCTGCGTATAGCATCATATTTTCTTTTATCATTACCATGCGTTGCATCCATTTTTGTATGCATTAAGGTTTGGTTCATTATTTTTGAATATCATTGTCATTTTCCACTTGTTTGAATATATGCGTTACCTTATGCTTTGAGTTAATCCATATGACATGTTAATAAGCCGAATTTAGTAGTTGCATTTTGTATGTATTGCATTAGTGATGTACATCGCTAGGGTCATGCATTTTCTAATTGTTTTCTTTTCTTTGGCTTGTCTCGGTTGAGTACTAGATGAGCATTTTTGCTTTAGCATATTACATGTATGTTTGTGTTGCCATGTCAAGTATACTACCACGAGGCTATGTGCTTCTTTGAAATATTTCTTTGAATGCCTGTGGATGAAGACTATTTCGCTTAAGTTAACTTTTCCTTTAAGTTACACATATTCAAAAACTCTTTTAAAAAACGCATGAAATCAAAGCATTCTAAAGTAAGTGACGTAGTTTATACTTGTTTGCTTCACATAGTAATGTTAGCATTATTAATAATCAGAACATGAGCATATAATGTCCATAAAATTGTCATCATGATTAATAGAGCCCGATCTTTGATTGGGTGAGGGGGGTGCCTAATTCACGACCTTTCCCTCTCATACCTAAGTTTTCGAATTGAGACGACTTTGGTTACGACGGACAAATGGCCTTTGGCACGAGTCACGAGTTTCTTAAATTTTTCAAAAATATTTAGGTGGCAGCTCTGAAATCTACAATATAGTGTATTTTTGGCATCTCTGATGATTAATGGATTCTCTAGGATTTGTTGGATATGGACTCTCATTCATTTTTTCTGTTTCACATTGCACTTGTGAAATCAGATTCAGAACCACAAGAGTCCGAACTATAGGGAAATCGCATCTGAGGAGACTAAACCCCTCCAAGGATTGCGAAAAACCACCTATAGTTTTTGGCGACTCTGCTAGGGATTTTGAGAACTTGACTTGAACTTCATGATGTGATATTTTATCTACATATATATGTTCTTTGCATTATATTTGCATGGTGCTCTTAAGTCACTATGTTTACCATCTGATATCCTGGACGACTTGCCGGAGGCTTGCTAAAAGCTTGCCAAAAGGCTGGTCGGACGTAGGCAATGTCACATTGGGAACACAACTCTTAGATCTGGGTTACCGCTGTACCGTTTGATCCTCCTTTCACTTTTTGGTGTTAGGTGTGCGAGGTATACTAGGTAACCTTGCTGAGGTAACCTTTTGACCAACTTGGCCTAGTGCATGTAGTAAGCTCTAGTGACTATTCCAAAATAGGAAAGGAGGCTCACCCATATTTAGGATGTTGTGATACTATTTGTTTGAAATAGTGGAACTCTAGATCATGCCAAAGATAGGACAGGGAACGTTAACCTCTCATAGGGTTGTTTTGAATGCATTTCGTGCAGAATGTGAAATCTTTGGAAATGTGTGATATAATTCCTGGAGAGTCTTAAACTTGAGGTGATTCCTTTCAAACTTGAGGGTCGGGGAGTAATTTCTTTCGGAAGCTCTACCAATGCCGAGGAGTCTTCAAAAGCTTCCCGAGAGTGATACTATGGCGATGCGATAGAGTTGAGCAATGATGTTATTTGCGAATGAAGTCAGTTTGTAATCTTCACTGCTGGGTTACTGCCGGAATCTAAGAAAAGAGTCCCTCTCTGTCTTTTTTCTTTTTGTATTTTTTTTTCAATTTTTTTTCTTTTGTTATTTTACTTTTTGCTTTATGTTTTTGCTTAGGAAGAAGTGCCAATGCTTTAGATTTTCCTTGTTTTGTTTTTTTTTTTGTTTTTTTGTAATGTTGATCAGGGCTTCACCCTAAAGTTTGATAAAATGAGTTTCGATTTTTCACATCATGGCGTGAATGGCACAACACTCGAGCGTAAAAAATATTTTTGTTTTGAAGTTGAATATGAGAATTATTGAATTGTAACAAACTTTGCATTGGACATCGAGCCCTTAACTAACCATAAATCAAAGAATGACTCAATGAAAGAAAAACAAAGCAAAAATAATCCAAACACACCTATTTATACTTGTCAGAATGAAAGACACTCAAAACAAAACTCTAAAAGAGAAACCATTGAGCTTACACAAATTCTGCCATTTTCTTTCATGGGTTTCACAAATTGGTCAGTCGACTAATTGATTGACCGGTCAGCTAATTTGTTGTCCAACCAACTGAAAAATTGACAGGCTGACTAATTCATTAACCGGCCAGTTGAATGAACTGATGAATTGGCTGAAAAATTGACTGGTCAGCTAAACAAGTGGCCAATTGGATGAAACAACCAAGAAGTACTTGGAGTCAACTAACAACTTGGCCGGTTGACTGAATTGTTAGCTGGCCGTCTGAAACATGAACATGAAACTCGAGAGTGCGGAGAGAAGACATAATTTCTGACTCAACTATGCCCCTAGTTCATTGTTGTAACAACCCTGATCCATAATTAACCGTTAATCCATAATTAAGAATGCTAATTAATTTTTAGGAATGAGCTTATGTCTGAATTGTGCATTGTATATGTGTTTTGCATTCCTATCTGTTAGCTGTAGGAATATCTGTTCAGAATTATGCTTTCTTCTGTTAATTGATGGCCTTATCGGCATCCGAACATGAAATTGACTACGTCAATGTGTTAATTTGAATTTTAAGAATTTTATGTTAAGTTTAATTGGATTTTGATTCAGAGTCAAATAATTAGAATAAATTAATTATTAAGTTGAGTTAACTTAACCCTAATCACAATTAATTAGCCTTAGCTAATCAAGCCTATATGAGGCCACTTAAGACTCATCCAACAACATTCTAAACTTCATTCTTGAGATCAAAAATGTGTAGAGAGAGAGAGAGAAGGGGGAGAGAGAGAGAGAGAAGAGAGAGAGAGAGAGGAGAAGTTGAATTCAAAGCTAGGAGAAGAGGAATTTGGAAGAAAATTGGAGAATTGACTTGCTAGCTCAAGAATTAACTACTACGGGTCCAATTGAAGAGTGTAGGAAAGGAATTCAACTCCTAAATCTTATGTTTTATCCATTAGCATGTAGAATCAAGAGGAATGTGAGCCTACGAGTGTAAATTAAACTAGGAGTGAAGAATTTAGAACCAAGTCATGCATGCATGCATAATTCATCATGTTTTGAGTTTAATTTCCAAGAATTCTTACGTGCATGGGTCTAGATTTGCATAAGTTTGAGTATCCAACATGATTTTGTACTTAATATCTCAATTACTCTTGTTTTTAAAAGTTTGAACTCAAAACATTGCATGCATGTATTTGATATAAAGTTTTGATTTGGTTTTGAAGAAATAGTTGAGCTTTGGACCTTGATTTTACAAAATGATCTTTAATTTGGGTTGTTATATGAGTTTCTATGTGTTTTCTCAAGTTTTGGCCGAAAAGAATGAGTTTTGGTACTTTGGACATGAGCTTTGAATCTTGAAGAGCAATCTGGAAATTCTGTAATTCGCAGGGTTCGCTCGAGCGTACTTTGCATGCTTCCAGTACTTTTGCAGTCGAGGCAGTTGGCTCGAGCAACCAAAGCTTCCCACGAGCGAACTTACCCTTTCAAGGCTCATGGTTCGAGCAACCAAAAGTTGGCTCGAGCATAAAATGAGAGCATCTAGTACTTTTGCAGACTTTGCAGACCGCTCGAGTGACCAAAGTTTCGCTCGAGCAAACTACCTTGTTTTCAAAAATTTTGCAAAGTGTTTCAAAGTACATAATTGCATCCTCATTTCATCTTAGGCATTCTTAAGCAATGATTTAGGCCATATTATTGAGGATATGAATTAGAAACATGCTAAGAAAGAAATGTAATAAGTTAAGTATATTCAGAGTTTGTGTTTCAATATGTATTTGTCACGTGTTTGTGTGTAGGTCATGAGCCATTATCCGACCGATCTATCTACATTGTCTACTCTGCTTCTGGAGCTATCTGTGATTAACAATTTTGTAAAGATATATTGACTATAAGTATTTTCTGAATGATATAATACAATATGTTTTCTGAAACGCTATTTTGTGAACCATGAATGATTGTTTAGCTTTCTGAAATGTAATCGTGATATGCTTAGCGTCATGTGATACGTTATATGTTACCTGGTACTAGGGTATAAAGTGGGTTTCATTCATGGAACTGATTATGCATAATCAATTATATGATTTGCATATGGGTCTTTATGACCATCTCATGTGAATATGGGTCTTAATGATCATCTGCTCTGTATATGGGTCTTTATGACCAATCCGATCTGTTAGCATTAATGAATGTACCACGTATGACTGTTTACAAGTCTGAATATGCATATGAATTTGTTTTTTATCTGAATTCTGATTTCTAAATTTGTTATGAACATCATTCATAAAACCTTTACTCTGTTGTTATTCACTGAGCTCTAGCTCATTATTTATATTATGAATGTAGGTGATCGGGTGCGTAACCAGGCTTGAGATTTCCAGTCTGAATCCATTTGTGTCAGTCAACAAGTGTGCCTCCTAAGGGGGTTCCAGAAGTCTTTTTGTGGTCAAGTTTTTGTGGACAATGTTGTGACCAACTTAATGAACAAGTTTTAAGTTTTATTTTCTTTTCTTTTGTTTGGACAAGTTAAAGTTTCTTCTGTATGTAAGGCTGACGTCATATTATATGTAAATATAAGTTTAAATTTTCTTTCTCATATAAGTCTGCACAGCTCTATGGACAATTATAGTTTGATATTTGCTTCTGCTAGCCCCTTAATTTGTTAATCTGTTCAAAGGCCTTCAGTAATCTTAGGATTACTGGCCGGTTGCGATGCTAAACCTATAGGGGTGGGTTTGGGTCGTGACAGAGTGGTATTAAAGCACGAGTTATGCCGTACACACGAGTCCGTATGAGCTATAGGGTGTCCTAGAAAAGAATTAGGGACATTATATCAGCATGTATGAGTGTGTGTATAATTATATGACATATATGAAATAATATAAAATGAAATAAAACTAAACACTATGATGTAAGAACTATTTGCCTATGTTTATTATTGCTATGTTTACCTATGGCAAATGGAAAAACAAGAAAGTGATGATGTGACTGAATCCTCTGATGTCCGAATAGACCGAATGGAAAGAATGTTAGAAGCTTTAACTTAGTATATGAGACAACAATAGAGACAATAACTACCTCTTTCGCCTTCTCTGGTGCAAGTTGAGTCGGTAAACAACGACATCATAAGTTTGACTTAGGAGTTTAATAAGATGAAGCCACCGACTTTTCTGGATGGTATTGAGCCACTAAAAGTTGAAACCTGGATGCTTGAAATTGAAAAATTGTTTGAAGTCTTTCCATGTTCCGAAGTCCAGAAAGTTTTGTTGGCTACTTACACTCTGAAAGACGAAGCTCGACGTTGATGGATGTTGATACGAGACAGTAAAGGGGTTATGACCTGGAATCAGTTCAAAGAGATCGTTTATGAAAAATAGTTCCCTCAGTGCTTTCGGGATCGTAAAGTTTAAGAATTTGAATAATTCAAACAAGGCAATATGCCAGTTACCGAATATGAGGCCAAGTTTACAGAATTAGCCCGATTTGCCTCGCATATGGTTGACACGGACTACAAAAAGGCTAGGAAATTTGAAGGAGGCCTTAATCTAGATGTATTTGATTAGGTTGGTCTATTAAAACTGACCAAGCATGTGGATGTGCTGGATCGAGCCTTGATGTCTGAAGCCAATTTAGCAGCCATGAAACAAACAAAAGCCCCAACAACCGAATGGAGAGGTAAAAGATCCAGGTTTAATTTTAGAAAGGGCTAGTCATTCTCAGTGAAGCAAAATACGGGATCTTCTGGTAGTTCAAGTTAGGGTAGTGGTACAACACCTACTTGTTTAGAATGTGGAAGAAAACACAAAGGTTCCTGCTACCGATCAACAGGTGCTTGTTTTCGGTGTGGCAAGACTGGCCACATGATATAAGATTATCCGTTCATGTCCAAAAATTCCAACCATCCTGCTACAAGTTCAGCTGGATCTGCTTTTGTACAAAGAACAAATGTAAGAACTAATGCTGGAAAAGAAAATTTGAGGCAAGGTCGAGTTTTTGTACTTGTGCCTGGGGAAATCTAGAACACCGAATCCGTGGTGTCAGGTATACTTCCTATTTGTGCTCAGAATGCCTATGTCTTAATAGATTCTGGATCTACTCACTCATTTGTGTCGCATGCTTTCTCCTAGCAATTGACTCGACCTCTGGAACCTATGAATTATTCGTTGTCCATATCTACACCATATGGGGGTTCTATGTTGTGTGCATATGTATATCTTGCATGTGATACTATGATTGGTGATGTACTGTTATATGTTAACTTGATGCCTGTAGCTATTGATAATTTTGATTGTATATGGGGCATGGATTGGTTAACTAAATACCATGCGACTATTGACTGTGTGAATAAATCTATTGTGTTTCAGCCACTAGGGTTACCTAAGTTTGTATTTTGTGGAAATGGTGTTATTCCACCCCCGTACTTGATTTCTTCTATGAAAGCCAATAAACTATTGAGAACAGGGTGTAGAGGTTATTTGTGTTATGTTTTGACTATGACCCCAAATAGTACTAATGTGATGAATATCCCAACAGTCACTGAATTCCCTGATGTTTTTCCTAATGAACTACCTGGAGACTTGACTGATAGGGAAATTGAGTTCACTATTGAAGTAGTACCTGGAACACAACCAATTTCTAAAACCCCATACAGAATGTCAATAATTGAATTAAAAGAGTTGAAAATTCAACTGTAAGAACTATTAGACAAGAAGTTTATTTGACCGAGTACTTCACCTTGTGGTGCTCCAATTTTATTTGTCAAAAGGAAAGACGGAACCTTGAGGTTATGTATAGACTACATGGAATTGAATAAAGTGACCTTGAAAAATAAATACCACTGCCCTGAATAAAAGATTGTTTGACCAACTTCAAGGAGCCCAAGTATTTTCTAAGATTAACCTTAGATCTAGGTATCATCAGTTAAAAGTCAAAGCTGAAGACATAGAGAAAACTGCATTCCGAACTAGATATGGGCACTATGAGTTTTTAGTAATGCCGTTTGGGGTGACAAATGCGCCAACTGCCTTTATAGACCTAATGAATAGAGTTTTCAAACCATATCTTGATGAATTTGTTGTAGTGTTTATTGACGATATTCTGATTTACTCCAAAAGCAGAGATGAACATGAAAATCATCTAAGAATTATGTTACAGACATTGAGAGAGAAGAAATTTTATGCAAAACTATCCAAATGTGAATTTTGGCTTGATAGTGTGACTTTTCTGGGGCATGTGATCAACAAAGATGGCATATCTGTTGACCCGCAAAAAATTGAGGCCATTGTGAATTGGCCAAGACTGACTACAGTGACAGAAATTCAAAGTTTTCTAGGACTTACCGCTTATTACAGGAGATTTGTGAAAGACTTCTCTAAACTTGCTTTGCCACTCACTCAGTTGACACTGAAGGGTGTGCCATTTCACTGGAATGATCAAAGGGAATCAATTTTTCAAGAGTTAAAGACCAGATTAGTGATTGTATCAATTCTGACTTTGCCTTCTGGTATTGACGGATTCCAAATTTACAGTGATGCTTCATACAAAGGCTTAGGGTGTGTTAATGCAAAATGGTAAGGTAATTGCGTATGCTTCTCGACAACTTCGACCTCATGAGAAGAATTATCCAACCCATGACCTTGAACTTGCAGCTGTGGTGTTTGCTCTGAAAATCTGGCGACATTATTTGAATGGAGCAACTTGTGGAGTATATACCGACTATAAAAGCTTGAAATATTTCTTCACTCAGAAAGAACTGAACATGAGACAAAAAAGATGGCTGGAACTAATTAAAGACTATGACTTGCAAATTTTGTACCATCTAGGAAAGGCAAATACTTTAGCAGATGCTTTGAGCAGAAAATCAATGGGAAATTTGGGATGTTTGCTCACCGGACAGAAAGAATTGTTGTGCGCCTTAGAAAAAAATGAAATTGAAATTATTTTGCGTGAACAAGGTGGGGCTCTAGCTGCCATTTTTGCCTAGTCAGCAATTATTGAGGAAGTTAAAGAAAAACAGCTAGAAGATGAGTTTTTGACAAAGATTGTTGAAGGAATTGATGCGAAACCGAGACCGGGATTTATGTTTGAAAACAATGTATTGAAATTTTAGGGTAGACTTTGTGTACGGGATTGTTTAGAATTGAGAAAGCGTATTATGACAGAAGCCAACAGTTCTAAATTTGTTATGCATCCGAGAAACACAAAAATGTACCATGACCTGAAACAGAATTTATGGTGGCCTAGAATGAAGAAATGTATTGCTGATTTTGTAGCCAAATGTTTACATTGTTAACAAGTAAAAGCCGAACATCAACAACCCGCTAGATTGCTTCAGCTGCTTCCAATTCCGGAATGGAAATGGGAGCATATCACAATAGACTTTATTGTTGATCTATCTCGTTCTTTTAGAGGTATGCACTCCATCTGGATTATAGTTGATCGTTTGACTAAGTCTGCTCACTTTTTACCTGTCAAAACTTTTTATAATGTGGATAAATTGGCTAATATCTATATTGATGATATTGTGAGACTGCATGGAGTGCCAATATCTATTGTGTCTAATAGAGATTCCAAGTTTACTTTGAGATTCTGACAAAGTTTGCAACAAGCTTTGGGAACTAAATTGAGACTCAGCAGTGCTTATCATCCTCAAACAGATGGCCAATTAGAAAGAACCATACAAACATTAGAAGACATGTTGAGAATGTGCGTTATGGATTTCCAAGGAAATTGGGAAACTTATCTGCCTTTGGCCGAGTTTGTATACAACAATAGTTATCATTCGAGTATTGGCATGGCTCCTTATGAAGCTCTGTATGGAAGAAAATGATGATCACCAATTTATTGGACCGAAGTAGGATATAGACCGTTTTTGGGACCTGAACTTGTGCAAGAGACAACTGAGAAAGTAAAGTTGATTTAGCAACGGTTAAAAACCGCATAAAGTCGTTAGAAAAGTTATGCGGATGTTCGAAGAAGAGACCAAGAATATGAAGTAGGCGATCATATGTTTATCAAGGTGACTCCAATGAAAGGGCAAACTCTATTTGGAGCAAAATGCAAGTTAGTACCGTGGTATGTTGGGCTGTATGAAATTATAGAAAAGATCAATCCAGTGACGTATCAAGTGGCCTTACTCTAGTTATGGAACATATGCATAATGCGTTCTATATCTCAATGCTAAGGGATTATTGAGAGATCCGTTACATGTCATTGAATCAACTCATGTACTATTGAAGGATGACTTATGAAGAACAACCAATCCAAATTGTTAATCGCCGAATCAAAATATTGAGAAACAAAGAAATCCCATTGGTGAAAGTTGATTGGCAACAACATGGAGGGACATATGCAACTTGGGAAACTGAAGAAGACATGATGAAAAGATATCCGGAACTATTTCCATTGGATCCTATGTTCTTTCGAAATGAAGGTAATTTGTAGTTTGGAGGACCAAACTCTTTAACGGGGGAAGACTGTAACAACCTCGATCCATAATTAGCCGTTAATCTGTAATTAAGAATGCTAATTAAGTTTTAGGAATGATCTTATGTGTTAATTGTGCATTGTATATGTGTTTTGCATTCTTATCTGTTAGCTATAGAAATATCTGACCAGAATTCTACTTTGTTCTGTTAATTAAAGGCCTCATCGGCATCCGAACACGAAATTGACTACGTTAATGTGTTAATTTTAATTTTTAGAATTTTATGATAAGTTTAATTAGATTTTGATTTGGAGTCAAATAATTAGAATAAATTAATTATTAAGTTGAGTTATCTTAACCCTAATCACAATTTAAGCCCATATAAGGCCACTAAGACTCATCCAACAACATTCTAGACTTCATTCTTGAGATAAAAAAACGTGTAGAGATAGAGAAGGAGAGAGAGAGAAGTTGAATTCAAAGCTAGGAGAAAAGGAATTTGGAAGAAAATTGGAGAATTGACTTGCTAGCTCAAGAATTAGCTACTAAGGGTCCAATGGAAGAGTGTAGGTAAGGAATTCAACTCCTAAATCTTATGTTTCATCCATTAACATGTAGAATCAAGAGAAATTTGAGTCTACGAGTGTAAATTAAACTAGGAGTGAAGAATTTAGAACCAAGTCATGCATGCATGCATAATTCATCATGTATTGAGTTTAATTTCCAAGAATTCTTACATGCATGGGCCTAGACTTGCATAGTGTGAGTATCCAACATGATTTTGTACTTAACATCTCATTTACTCTTGCTTTTAAAAGTTTGAACTTAAAATTGCATGCATGTATTTGATATAAAGTTTCGATTTGGTTTTGAAGAAATGGTTTAAGCTTTGGACCTTGATTTTACAAAATCATCTTCAATTCATGTTTTTATATGAGTTTCTATGTGTTCTCTCAAATCTTGGCCGAAAAGAATGAGTTTTGGTACTTTGGAATTGAGTTTTGAACCTTGAAAAGCAATCTAAAAATTCCAAAATTCGCAAGGTTCGCTCGAGCGATGGAACCTTCACTCAAGCGTACTTTGCATACTCCCAGTACTTTTACAGTCAAGGTAGTTGGCTTAAATGACTAAAGCTTTGCTTGAGCAAACTCACCCTTTCAAGGCTCATGGCTTGAGTGACCAAAAGTTGGTTCGAGCGTAAAATGAGAGCATCCAGTACTTTTGTAGACTTTGCAGACTGCTCGAGCGACCAAAGTTTCGCTCGAGCGAACTGCCCTATTTTCATAATTACATCCTCATTTCATCTTAGGCATTCTTAAGCCATGGTTTAGGCCATATTATTGAGGATATGAATTAAAAACACACTAAGAAAGAAATGTTATAAGTTAAGTGTATTCGGAGTGTGTGTTTCGATATGTATTTGTTACGTGTTTGTGTGTAGGTCACGCGCTATTATCCGACTGATCTGTCTACGTTGTCTGTTCTGCTTCTGGAGCTATCTGCGAGTAACAATTTTTTAAAGATATGTTGACTATAAGTATTTTATGAATTATATGATACGATATGTTTTCAAAAATGCTATTTTGTGAACCATGAATGATTGTCTAGTTTTTTGAAATATAATCCTGGCATCCTTAGCATCATGTGATATGTTATATGTTACTTGGTACCAGGGTTTCAAGTGGGTTCCATTCATGGAACTGATTATGCATAATCAACTATATGATCTGCATATGGGTCTTTATGACCATCTCATGTGAATATGGATCTTAATGACCATCTGCTTTGTATATGGGTCTTTATGACCAATCTGATCTGTTAGCACTAATGGATGAACCACATATGACTGTTTACAAGTCTGAATATGTATATGAATCTGTTTCTGATTTGAATTCTGATTTTTGAACATGTTGTAGACATCATTAATAAAACCTTTACTCTGTTGTTATTCATTAGGCTTTAGCTCATTATTTATATTATGAATGTAGGCGATCAGGTGTGTGACTAGGCTTGAGATTTCCAATTTGGATCCGTTTGTGTCAACCAACCTGTGCGTCTCCTGAGGAGGTTTCGGAAGTCATTTTGTGGTCAAGTTTTTATGGACAATGTTGTGACCAAGCTAATGAACAAGTTTTAAGTTTTATTTTCTTTTATTTTGTTTGGATAAGTTTATGTTTCTTTTGTATATAAGGCTGATGTCATATTATATGTAAATATAAGTTTAAATTTTCTTTTCATATAAGTCTGCACAGCTCTATGGACAATTATATTTTGATATTTGTTTCCGCTAGCCTTTTAATTTATTAATCTGTTCATAGGCCTTCGGTAATCTTGGGATCACTGGGCGGTTGCAATGCTAAACCTATAGGGGCGAGTTTGGGTTGTGACAATTGGTTTGACCTTTTTTTTTTTTGCTAAATTTTTTTTGACCAACATAAGAGTTAGATTAGTATATTTGTTCCACTTTTTGTTTTGAAATCATCTAAGTCAAGTTGTGAGCACTGAAAATGTTTTTTTTTTTTTTTTAGGTCCAAGAAATGGTTTGGTTTTGGAAAAGATGGAATAATTTTTGAAAAAAATCAGTTAACTTGATTAAAAGTCCTCAAAATCTGTTTTCGTAAATGGCCACTACCCAACCAATATGGAATCAACCCTTAAGATGCACAAACTCAAATTAGACAAACTGAGGTTGATTTGTCTTGCAGCTAAAAAAAAGAGATAGGACAATCGAACCTAAATAAAGATAACTCAATTAAACATAAACAAGACAACCGAGTCAAGTAAAAATATACCAATAAAAAATGGACGGGATGAGTGAGTTGAAAATGGTTGGGGCCGAACTTCAAGATGAAGCTGCCTACGTATCCCAAAGATAGGAATTAGGCCTTACATAGTTCCAGGATAAGGCGTACTCGGGTATTAACACTCTCCTTTTGTGCTATAACTTTTTTCAAAGCTGCGCCCTTTCTGGGTTTTCAACCTTGCGAGCTTTTCTTCATTTTTTTTTTCACTTTTTCTTTTTCTATTTTTTCATTTTTCTAATTTTTCTCATTTTTTTTTTTGCTCTAACTTTTGCCTAGGTCACCTTTTCGGGTTTTCGGCCCAACAAGCCTCTCAAGGATAGTACCTTTTAGCTTGTCTGTATTGATTGGTTGTGAGAACTCTAGGCCATCTAAATCTGTAAGAATAACTATTTCTCCTAATTAGATAGACTTCATGATGTAGGGACCCATGTGTCTGAATTTGCCCCTAGGGTCATGGATAGAAACTCAATTATCCTTTAGCACTAAATCTTCTTCTCTCAAATTCTGAGATTTGACTTTATTGCCAGTCTCTATTGAGAAATGATCCAGTTTTGAATCTTCAATCACATTCGATCTTTTTGCCCTTAGTTCAAGGGCAACTTCCAATCCAGCTATGCAAGCCTTCTTTGATCACATCTGACCTTATTGTCCCTAGTTCAAGGGCTGCTCCTAATCCGGCTATGCAAGCCTCACACTTTGGTTGATTATTGAGCATTCTGAATCAAGGTTTAAAAAATAGGGGGGTCGGGCCTTAAGGTCGAGAGGGATCTTAGTTATACAATCTCAAGATCAATTCTAGGCATGTCTTCGTAGGACCACACAAAAATATTTTTTTGAAATCTTTTAATAAAGCAACTAGTCGCTTGTCCTATGAAGACAATGCAGAACCAATCTAGATTGAGCTAGAATCCTTCTCAATACCCATATTAACAAAAATGATCTTATCCATCAAGGGTTTAAACATCTCTCTTCCTCTCAGTCGGTTAAAATTTTCAAATCCCGAAGAATTCCTTCCTCCTAGTTTTTGTCAAAGTTTTTGCAATTTTTTGAAAATTTTGGTCAATGCAATGATTTAAAGGCACAGAGAAGTAGGTGAAAATTACTGCATTTTTCATTCAGAACTTCTAGCTCAATGGCTGAAACATACTCGAAAGCAAAGAAAAGACAGACATGGAAATGACAGTGATGTTCGGGTTATCATCCCTAATATCACCGGACTCTGACTCAACATCAAATTCAGAAAGTAAAATGAACTCATTCTCAAATTGCTAATATCAGTGCATGCCATCCACCACATCTGGAATGAAATGTGTGCAATCAACAGGTGGTCCATCCCTCGATCACAGAAATGATATCCACCGAATTTACTAGTCTCACTTAGTTTCAAGATTTATCACAAATTCAGCCAGTGTCAGACCCATAACTTTTTCAGTGTTTCTTTGCTTCTTGATCAATCCATGGCTCAAGAAAACCATTATGAGGGAAGTGCATAGTCATGAGAATATCTGCCATGATGCCCAATTCTAGCTCCAAATCATTTGCCACCACGGGGTGTTGGGGTTTTGGTTGGACTAGAGGTGCATATATCATGAATAAACCAACGCTTTCTGGAATAAGCACCTCGAGCTTGGGTAGATGGGAATATGTGATATATATACTGGGGTTGAAGGTGGTGGCAATGTATAGATGAGGAGATGCGAAGACGGTGAGACTTGGTCATGGGATGGCAATGGGTTAGAGGTGGCATTGGGCTTTTGAGGTGGAGCTATTGTTTTGTTGTTAATGAGATATTGAATCTCATGATGAAGGCAATAGCAACAATCAGTGTCATGTTGGCTGTTGGTGGAAGGCACTATGTTTGGCAGTGTCATGTTTGGTTGGTAATGGATCGGTAAGTGGTCGATGGTCAAGAGGTTTGAGATATTCGCTTTTTATCAATATCCTCATGGCTTTGGTAAGGGACATATAGAGAGGCGTGAATGCTTTGATTGAGGTTCAGGTTGGGTTGGCAGAGGGATTGGCTATTCTGACAGCGGTGATAGTGCTGATTTCTGAGGATATAAAATTGGCAGCTGTGTTACTACAGGGAGTAGCATTGGAACTGTGAGTGAATATTTTTCTCATGGGCATTTCCTTCCGTAATGATCCTTTGTCTGATAGCATCCCTCAATTTGAACCCCAATCTCATGGAGGTCCTTGAAGCTGAAGAGTGAGAGAACCATAATTTTCTGCAGTAATCTTCCATGTAGATTTTTGACCACCATATGCACTTGATCTTTTTCCAAAAGTCACGTTGTCATCATGGCCACTTTCACTCTTCATCTGTGATGAAGGCCACAAAACTCCATTAGGCTTTTATCGGGTTGCCTTCTTGTCCCGAGTGGTTACCTCAATTGGGTGTTGTAAGAATATTGGTGATGAAAGCCTCGGCCAACACCTCCCAACTCTTTTTTACTGAGTCTTCTAATTTAGCATTCTAGATGGCAACTACACCAGATAAAGTTCTCTTAAACAAGGAATTTTTTTGAGGCCGAGTCAAGCCTATGAGTTTTAGCACATTTGAGAAAAGGTGAATGTGGACCATAAGATCACTAGCTCCATCAAATCTATCCATGTGCGGCATTTTGAACTGCTCAGGCAACCTCACAATTGTTTCTATAAGCCCATCCTTGATGTCTGGAATGAAGTTGATCCTCTGTGATTTTCTGAACATTTTCTCCAACTTGGCTAATTTTAGCACAGTAGGGTCCACTCCACCGATATTTGTGGAGAACAGTCCTCCCACTAGTTGTGTGAGAACCCTCAAGTTTTCTTGCAAGTTGGGCTCAGGAAGTTCCGCAGCTGGCGAAGGTGGTTCTAGAATCAGATGAACCACTCGAGGTGGATGAGATGTTGATACCTCAAACGAGCATTGCAATTTGCAAGAGCCTCCTTGTTGGCGGCAACCTTGTTGGTAATAGCATTCATGCTTCATTGAAAGACCAAAAGCATGTTTTCTATATGTACCAGAAATTGGTTTGTTACTATTGGAGGTGGGTTCGTCACTATTGGAAGTGGGTCCGTCACTACTGAAGGTTGGTCCATCACCATTGAAGGTGGATCCATCATAGATCTTAGAAATTTCGATTGGTGAGGTTCTGACAATGAGGTTTTAACCTTTCTCCTCGTAACTGGCAGTAGAGAAACTAACACTGGCTATCCTTGAACTAAATTTGCGGTTCTGCTAAGTCTACTAATGCGAGTCCACAAAACTTAGGGGATATTAGACAGTTCTGGAAGCTATAGTGCTACGACTACCTAGCAAAAAAAAAAAAAAAAAATGGAACTCCTAATCAGAATTTCAAGCATTTCGGCTTAACTGATCATTAGCACAGACACTACAACATATAAGAGTTTTAGAGACCAAATGTTTTGGTTTTCTAAAAGTGAAAATTTTGTTGTAAAAGACATTTAGGGAGCAATTTCCACTGTCGTCGTGGGATAGTAGCTAAAAAGTCGTCCAGAAAAGTCAAAAAGGCTTTTAGCGACAAAATTTTAAAATGTCACTAATAAATAGACTTTTAGGGACAAAATAATTTGGTCTTAAAATGGTTTATTTTTTTAGACAAAAAATTGCTCCCAAAAGGATAATAATTCATCACTAATGTCTAATTTTTGTTGCTAAAAATATAATAAAGACTTTCGCAACAAAATTATTTGGTCCCTAAAAAATAATTTTTCCCTAAATTTTGGTCTCTAAAACCTTAATTTTTTGTACTGTGAACTCAACCCCTTAAAATGATATGCCTGACTCAATGATCATATTAGAAAACCCAGATCCCAAACATTGTACATAGCAAGAAAATGAATAAACACCCGTATAGAGGGTAGTGTTAGCCAGTCTTAGCTTTGACATGATCTAAGGTTTCATTATTCACATAAGTGGCATCACACATCCTAGCATGGGAAGCATCATCTCTTAAGTTGGAAGTTGCTAGAGTTTACTATATGCACTAGGTCAAAAAGGGTACCTCAGCAAGACACCGATATGCCTACTCAATTCGGCGGATGAAGCGGTATGTGGTGATCTCGATTCCAAGGCTTGTGCTCCCACCATATTAGAGCCTATGCTCGTCTATCCGCCCAAAGCCGAATAACCGTCCAGGATAACAGGTGATGAGCACGGGACTTAGGCGCACCAATGCATGCAATGCAATGAACATATAATTGAAAATAAAAAACATATCATGGAGTTCGAGGCAAGGTTTCTTATATCCTTAACAGAGTTTCCAGAAACTGTAACAGTGCCCAGGGAGTACCCACACTCGTTAACAGTTCGAACCCTCGATTTTTTCAATCTAGTCTCATAAATGCAATGTGAAACGTAGATGAAAGCCCATATTTGGCAACTTCATTGAAAATCCATTTTATTGCAAAATTTTGCTAGAAATGGATTGTGTCATCAAATCTCAGAGTCGCCACCTAATATTTTGAAAAAATTAGGAAACCCGTGACTCGTGCCAAGGCCACTGTTTGTTGTAACCAAGGATGTTGGCTCAGAACCTTAGGTATGAAAGGGAGAAGGTCATTAATTGAGCACCCCCGCTCACCCGATCAAAAGATTGGCCTCTACTAAGCCATGATATAAATTTTATGACTTCATATGTTTATATTCCAGTTATTTAATAAATCCTAAATTTACAATGTGAAACAAATAAATATAGACTATGTCGTTCAGTTTGGAATAGCTTGATTTCATTATTTGAAAATGTTTTGAATAATGTAATCATGAAAATCAATTTTATTCCAAATTAAATAACAACTTTCATCCCACTGGCATGCATAGAGTTATATCAAATAAGCACATAGCCGCATGGTAGGATGCTAAACATAGCAAAAAAAACACACACACACAAGCGGGATGCTAAACCACAAAAACTTACATATTTACTAACGTCCCGCAAACAATTACAAAACAAAGTTAGTAAAAGCATGCATGATCATAATGCAATTCACTCATAAAATGTAACTAAATATCCGTCTTCTAAAATATATGACATGTGAAACATCTCAAAACATGAGGTAGCATACAAAATCACATAACGATCAATTAAATCCACAAATGCAATTTAGCCTGATCTTAAGGCATAAAGAATGGATGCAAAGCATGGATATGATGACAATCATGATATACTACATATGTACATATAGGGAAAGAAAATAAAAGAATAGGATAGAAAAAAGTTGGAATGGGGAATTATTACATCACTTTGAATATTACAAATCTGAATAGGGGGAGAGGAATAAAATATTACAACAAAATTAAATCCTCACAATCTCTCTAATTAAAACAAAAACAAAACAAACATAGAAGCTTTAGGGGTCCTCGGAGACCGTCAGAGACTTTTCGGCTTGACATCTGGGAGACTGCTGGGTTCGGTCCATGAAAAACCGGCTGGCTAGCCAAAAAGTTGGCCGGTCGACCAAAAGGGTGGCTGGCCAGCCATGCAGGCTAGGTCGAAAACTCTATTTTGTTCAAACACCAAAAAAAAAAAAAAACAAATGAAAAATATGCAAGTGACTCAACTAACCACTTCTAGTTAGCTTACAACAGGTTTATAATATGAAATTGAAGCAAGAAAAACAATAGAAGAAATAAAATGCAAGAAATACAAGAAAATGGAAAGTGTGCAAAATTTACCTTCCAAGGAAGGATTTGATTTCTAAACTTCCTTTTGATCAACCTTAAGTATAGGAAGTGTGTTCTCAATTCTTAGTTTGAAAATTCGAAATTCTTATTGGAATTGTGATTTTGGGTTGTCTAACAGTGTGTGTGTGTGGGGGGGGGGGGGGAGTTATATAACTCTCTATTTTTCTTTCTTTTGACAACATATAGACACCCTATTTTGATCGCATTTAAGGCTTGGGCGCTTTATTTTGAACACTTGATGATGAACTGTTATACTGTATAATCTGTTGAATCTTCAGCAAAAGAATTCAGTTTTGAGCTTCGAACCCAAACCTTGCATCCCATTTTTGACCAAAATGTTTTAGACCCTTAAAAAATCCTCTTTTCAATATAGGACCCAGCCATGGGTATTTGGGCCCGGCTGGCTCTCAGTAGCAATAAGACCAAATTTGGACTGGTAGGCTACTTTTTTGGGCGGCCGTACAATTGATTGGCTAGCCGACTATGTTTAGCGTAGAAGATATTTTGCAACAACTAACTGCTCCCATGCACGGGATTTGGTTAGCTGCTCTCCTTTGAAGATATTTACGTTGAAAGGTAGTGAAAACTCTATAAAAAGACCACATTCCCTTTGAATTTAGGGTTTGAACAATTCCTAAAGGCTTAGACAATTGCCCAAAGCTTCTCTACCCTTGAAATATAGACACACCATAGATACACCATTAAAGCTTGAACTTGAAGCTTTTTTCTGAGGTTTTGAACATAATTTTAGATACTTGAGAGTGTTTGGATTGGAGTTTGTGAACCAAGAAACCCTTTATCTTCTCTAGAGGTTGATTCTTCAACTCTTTCCATTTCCTTTCCTTTAAGATTTTTGTTCTTCATTTCAATATTTTTCAGAATATTTTGGGCTTTAAAACATGATTTGAACCTTGTTAAAGGTGGAAGGGTTAGCCACCCTTCTATAGGCTTATTCTCTAGTGTTGCTCTCTTGTTGTTCTTCATGTTTTTGCTTCTTCTCTTTCATTTTTAGCACTGTTTTAGGTAGATTTTGATTAAATATGAACTATATATATGTGTTTAAAACTTATATAGATAGTTTGATTCTTGTCTCATATCTTTTTTCTTGGAAGATATTGCAAAGCTCTCTTTCTAGTTCTTTCTTTGTAGCATAGAAATGGATGTTTCATCCATGTTCCATGAGTAGGAAGACGAGCTTGCACTCGTCTCTCCATAGCTTTCATTTCTTTCTTTTACTTAGTTTAGTTTTGTTTTTGCTTCAAAGCTATGTAAGAGCTCTTTCATCAAGACCATTAGAGACTTTCTTCTAGTTCCTTTGAAGCATGGAAAAGGAGGTTTCAATCCATTTCCATGAGTAGGAAGAAGAGTCTCTTTGGTTTTCTTAATGATGGAACCTCTTGTGTATGAGCTTTGCCTCTAAAAATAGCTCCTTCTAAACCTTTCTCTCTAAGCTTGAGTATTCACTTGTTATTGTTTTCTATGAGATTCAGTGGGTTTTGGCCATATCTTTGATTATATCTTTCATAATTAGTTTTAGTTAGCTTTGTATCCATTAATTGCCATCTCGTTGCTTCACTAATCATCATTTAAATACCCTTGGGATGTTTGATGATTTGTGAAGCAAACCTACTCTCTCATTTTGTCTTACTCTGTTCCAGTTCTGTTGCAGCAGGACCTTCTCTAGAATTAGTAGTCGGCCGGCTAGTCTCTTGTACGACCGACCACAATCTTGTACGGTAGTGGTGGTTTTCTTCAGCAAAACAAAACAGGTTTTTTGGGCCAAACTGAGGCATGATCGTGTTTAATTAGATTCGGACGGGCCTCAGAATGTACATACAGAGGACTGTTGTTGGCAAAATAGAGCAGATCTTAAGGCCAAAACATAACTATTTTTAGACTGTAAACAGAGCAGCTTCTGGCAGCAAACAGAGAGGCTTCCGGAGGATGTTCTCGCTTGTGCACATAGGACTCTGCACCTCTCATTCAAGTCCTTTAGATTAGTAGCTTTGAGATTCATATTTTGTAATAATTAGTTAATAATTAATTAATTAATTCATTCATTCATTTGTGTTTGTAATAATTAGTTAATTAGGACATTCATTTAGACCCTTTTGTGCAAGGGCAAATTTGTAATATTTTAATATCTTCCAACCCCCATTTCTTTCTCCCTTTTATTTACATGCTTACCATGGCTGTATATAGCCTCATATTTTCTTTTATCATTACCATGTGTTGCATCCATTTTTGCATCCATTAAGGTTTGCTTCATTATTTTTGAATATCATTATCATTTCCCACTTGTTTGAGTATATGCATTACCTTATGCTTTGAGTTAATCCATATGACATGTTATAAGCCGAACTTAGTAGTTGCATTTTGTATGTATTGCATTAGTCATGTACATTGCTAGGGTCATGCATTTTCTAATTGTTTTCTTTTCTTTGGCTTGTCCCGATTGAGTACTAGATAAGCATTTTTGCTTTAGCATATTACATGTGTGTTTGTGTTGCCATGTCAAGTATACTACCACGAGGCTACGTGCTTCTTTGAAATATCTCTTTGAATGCCTGTGGATGAAGACTATTTCGCTTAAGTTGGAATGACTTTGATTATTGTACATATGAGCTAACTTTTCCTTTAAGTTACACATATTCAAAAACTCTTTTAAAAAACGCATGAAATCAAAGCATTCTAAAGTAAGTGACGTAGTTTATATGTTTGCTTCACATAGTAATGTTAGCATTATTAAATAATCAAAACATGAGCATATAATGTCATAAAATTGACATCATGATTAATAGAGCCCGATCTTTGATTGGGTGAGGGGGGGTGCCTAATTCATGACCTTTTCTCATACCTAAGTTTTCGAACTGAGACAACTTTGGTTACGACAGACAATGGCCTTTGGCACGAGTCACGAGTTTCTTAATTTTTTCAAAAATATTTAGGTGGCACTCTGAAATCTACAATACGTGTATTTTTGGTATCTCTAATGATTAATGGATTATCTAGGATTTGTTGGATATGGACTCTCATTCATTTTTTTTTTTGGTTTCACATTGCACTTGTGAAACCAGATTCAGAACTACGAGAGTCCGAACTGTAGGGAAATCGCATATGAGGAGACTAAACCCCTTCGAGGAGTGCGAAAAACCTACAGTTTCTGTGACTCTGCTAGGGATTTTGATAACTTGACTTGAACTTCATGATGTGATATTTTATCTACATATATATGTTCTTTGCATTACATTTGCATGGTGCTCTTAAGTCACTATGTTTACCATCTGATATCCTAGACGACTTGTCGGAGGCTTGCTAAAAGCTTGCCAAAAGGCTGGTCGGCGTAGGCATGTCACATTGGGAACACAACTCTTGGATCTGGGTTACCGTGTACCGTTTGATCCTCCTTTCACTTTTTGGTGTTAGGTGTGAGAGGTATACTAGGTAACCTTGCTGAGGTAACCTTTTGACCAACTTGGTCTAGTGCATGTAGTAAGTCTAGTGACTATTTCCAAAATAGGAAAGGAGGCTCACCCATATTTAGGATGTTGTGATACCATTTGTTTGAAATAGTGGAACTCTAGATCATGTCAAGATAGGACAGGGAAACCTTAACCTCTCATAGGGTTGTTTTGAATGCCTTTCGTATAGAATGTGAAATCTTTGGAAATGTGTGATGTAATTCTTGGAGAGTCTTAAACTTGACGTGATTCCCTTCAAACTTGAGGGTCATATCAGAATCAGAATTTGGGTCGAAATCTAGGGGTTTGTGTTTGATATGGTGGAAATAAAAAATCATAAGGATCTAGGGATTGTATCTGAGTGGGTGAATTTTCAACAAAATTAGAACAAGGGAAAAAAACATTGTATCTTGCTTTGTTTTTTATCGATACTAGGTATCCTGATCTGATGGGGCATTTGTTTTTAATGCTAGGTTTGTCTGAGCCAAAGAAAGAACATTACCTAACTCAGCAAAGGCCTAACCCAATCCGACCCGGAAAGCCTTAACCCATCACAGTCCATCCAATCCCAGAAAAAACCACTTAGGAAAGGCCCAGTCCATCCAATCCTAGAAAAAACCACACAGCAAAGGTTCAGTCCATTTGATCCTAAAGGCCAGCTCAGAAAAGATCCATCCAATGCCAAAAGACCCATTCTAAAAAGCCCAATCAGTTAAACCCCGTCTAGACTAATCTAGTTCAGATACATCAAGTGTAACCAGGTCAAAATTCTTGTTAGTCAGCTCTCAAGTTACACCCATCCATTTTCCCAAAATTGCCAACTCAGTAGACCCGTGATGGCATAGAGTCCAGAAGAAGTTGTGGCCATGATAACGGCCTTTCAAAAAACCATGGATACACTAAACCAGAGAATTGCCGTGTAGGATAAGACCATTGCTGAAATACAATGCCCACCTTAGGCATCGACATCTACCACACATCCAGTCCCAGCTGCCCAGCCAAATCTTGATTCGCCTCCGTTAGCTGAAAACCTTCGTTTCGGATCCCCAAGAGGTATTAGCACAAGCTCAAGCTTTCAAGCCTCCGGTACAGCCTCATAGAGGGCTTCTTTCTTTTAACATCAATGACATCGATCTTACCATGATAAAAATCACTAAGCTGGAGAAGAGGCTTAAGAAATCTCAATGCTTCAATTCCATCCTGAACATTAAAGACAGTTATACTGAGGCTTCTGTAAAATTGCCAAAGAAGTTCAAAATGCAGCACATTAACAGATTTGATGGAAGCGGAGATCCTATCATTCACGTCCGTCTCTTCTCAGATGTCTTGAAACCAATGGGTTTAACGCGGGCTTAGAAACTGTCATTATTCGAAAGGACCTTATCAGAAGTGTCAGCCACCTGGTATGCTAAGCTGGAAGACTCGACCAAGCAAAATTGGGAAGAACTATCTGAGAGATTTGTTAATCAGTATTCCTACAATACTCGGACGAAGGTAACGATCAACGAACTGGAGGCAACCTCTCAAAATCTAGAGGAACCCTTTATCGACTTCGTTGCTAGATGGAGGACAAAGGTAGCCCGAATGACAAACATGCCTTCAGAGAGGGAACAAGTTCACTTGGTAGTTCGGAACCTTGAACCAGACATGTTACAAAGGATGATAGTCGCACCACTATCTACCTTCACTGCTTTACATGAATTGGGGTTCAGATTGAGAACGCTTTCAAGAAGGGAATTATCCAGAGAACAAGCGAACCGACAAGGAGGGTGTTTTCTAAGAGTACCAATGCTAGCAGTAGCACTATTCCCAAACCTACTGAAATCAATACCGTCTCCACCAATCCCAAAATAACTAACCCCTTTGCCAATACCACCCCACAAACAATCGATCTGACTAGAGCTCAGGGCTTCTTTACCCCCTTTATAGGAGCCTAACCCGTGTACTAAAAGTCCCGATGGAAAGTGGGTATCTCAAACCCCTTGATCCCCAACCTCTTCCTAACCCACTCACTGCTAGACATAACCCCACCAAATACTGTGCATACCATCAGCAGTATGGTCATGACACTGATCGCTGCTACCGCCTTCGTCATGAGGTTCAGTATCTCATAAATAACCAGAAGATAGTTCCACATCGAGAACCCAATGTTACCACTAATCCACTTCCTATCCATGACCAAGTACCTCCTCTCCATCTTAACCTCATCCATACATTGCCTCCTACCTTCAATCCTAGTATATATATCACTATATCCCATCTGCCTAGGCCAGAGGTGTTCATTTTCGAAAAAACCAATTTTTACATAATGGATACACCCAATTCGGTTCGGATACACCAAGAGTGCCAAATGTTCAAACCCACTACTGTTGAGATGTTGACAATGATCAAAGACCTTCAAGGAATGGTGGGAGATTTAACCTTTGGGGTTCCGACCCCGTCCTTTACCACACCTCATGATGGGGATTTTGTACCAAAGAATTCTTCAATCTTGGGACAAACTAAAAGTGGAATGGGCCAATCAAAAGCAAACAGGCCTTGTCCAGATATAGCTGTTCGACTCTTTGACAGGGCTAAAACAAGTAGCAAAAATGAGTCTGGGGTGACTATTGGCCCTTGTGCACATCTCCGATGGGTTGTCAAAGCTCTGAGGACCAAAGGCCTGAACAAATGGCAAGTCCTTGCACTTGTTGAAAGGGTTGTAGATGAAACTTTCACCACTCAACACACCAATGCTCAAGTGGGGGTTACTATAGATGAATTAATTGTCAAAAGCCAGGTTGTGGGTACCTTGAATCACATGTTGGCAAACAAGGGAAGGTCAAGCGATGAGAAGAGATGCTTTACCAGAAACACCTATCCTGATTCCAATCTCAAGCCGATGAATACCCAGCCAACACCCGCCAACCTATTCTCCAATGTTTCTAAAACTGATGCTTCATACTCCCAAAAACAAACCTTTGCCTATCTCCATATGAGCCCAACCCACGCCTTGAAGGTACTGATAGAGAAAGGGTATCTTAAACCTCTCAATCCTCGACCTCTCCCTAACCCTTTCCCACCTAGACATGACCCTACCTAATATTGCACGTTTCATCAGCAGAACAGTCATCATACTGGCCGTTGCTTTCGTCTTCACCACGAAATTCAAGACTTGACTGATAATAAGGTCATCACCCCACAAGAAAATCCCAAAGTTGTCAATAACCCTCTCCCTAACTGCAATAGATTGCCACTCCATAACATAAATCCCATCCACGACTTGCCAACAACCAACCATTACCCTAGCCAACACATCAAATCCGCCAATGAGCCCAAATCCATTGTGTTCATTCCTAAATTTTCTGATTCTAATTTGAGCAAAAGGAACAAAATCTTTGGAGAGATGAAAAGTTTACTCACTCTTGGTGAGTTTAAGCTTGATGAAGCAATGTGCTCTTTTAACAAACGCTAGCAATGATGGTTGAAATGATGAACCTCAGTCTCAGCTAGAGGAATCGTCGAAAGCACTAGGGGCATGGATAAAGAAGTTGTTTCGATCAAAGAGATGTGTGGGGACAACCCGACCAAAGAGATGTATAGGGACAACCAGGGTAATTGTGAGGCTCATTCTGTGAGACTCAGTTTGAAAGTTTGGAATCAATCCTACTAGGTGTGGATGTTAGTATTGCTGAATTGAAGGCAGATTTGGACCCTCCCGTGGGCTACTTGAAGTTTTTTTGAATTCTGCAGATGGACTTGGAGAGTGAAAACCCCTTTTGTCTCAAAGATGCTGATTTTGTTTTGATTTGTGTCCTGCAAATATTTGAGTTGTGAGTTACATTTTCTTTGTCTTTTCTTGCGTCGTTGTGTTAGTTGAGTCTCTTTCTTTGAGTCGCTCTCGTGTACCCTCAGGTCTTCATTTTTTTAATAAAAAAAGCGAGAGTCAAGTTTTTGATCGTTTTATTATGCCTACAGTAATGCATGTGTGACCATTTTCAAAATAGAAAAAGCTTTGAATTTGTTTTTTGAATGAGATTTCATTAATAAGCTCGAGTGTTGAGAAGGATCCCCTAAATGGTTTGAGTGAATTCTGAATTATCAGCCAAAGCCCTTCATGATTTCAAAACTTCAAGTTGTTTCTTTTGCAAACTTGCGAAGATAGATTCAGAATTGTACGTGGTATTCTATTTATCTTTAGGCAATCATTTTGGCAAGCACAAAACGGCTTTTAGACCTCACAATCATAGAATTTCTCCCCTTGGTGTTTTCATTGATTCAAAAAGAAATGGATAAAAGAAACTAAAAAGAGAAAAAAAGAAACCAAGTAAAAAAGAAGAAAAGAGAAAAAAAAAAAGAGAGAAAAGAAAAAAGAGAAGAAAAAGTCAAGCATCAAGCTAGGGGCATTCATTGGAATGAAATCCAATCAACTGTGAAGAAAGGAACTTTTGTTTGAATTCGAGGAAGCCAATGCGAGGAAGTACCACATTACGAGAAGAACCAACTTTGAAAATAGAGTGAAAGAAAAGAAGAAGACATGCATAAGGGAATGGAAAACCAAGCTCAAATCAAAGTGAAGCCAGTTCCAGTGTGAGGGCAAGGATGACTATTGATCAAATTCACCGCAAATGTTGTAACATTATCCTTGAGAGGCTCACTAGGCTGAAAACCTGAAAGAGTGACCTAGGCAAAAGTTAGAGCATGAAAAATGAGAAATCAAATAAATAGAGCTCGCAAGGTTGAAAACCTGAATGGGCGACTTTAGCAAAAGTTAGAGCGCAAAAGGAGAGTGTCAACACCCAAGTGAACCTCAGCCATGAACTACATTGGCCTGATTCCCATTCTTGCGATACGTAGGAAATTTCATCTTGAAGTTCGGTCTCAACCATCCATCCCATCCATCTCGACTCGATCATCTTGCCCAATTTACGTCGTCAGCTTCATATCAATCCATGAGCTACACCGACTGTTGTGCATATCATTTACTTGTGTTGGGTAAGAAAGAGCTAGTTTGAATCAATAAGTGGAGAAATTTTCAATACTTGAACTTATTAGTAGAATTTCTAACTTGAGCAAAAAAGGAATCGAAACTCGGGTTTTGCGAAATTAAGTTTAGAGGGAGCATAAGTAAGACTAGGGGCACTATGAATGATCAGTCACCTTGAGTCTTTTTCTGCTTTCGGGTCAGTTGTATCGTACCTAGTATTTGTCTCAGTCTGCGCTCTTCATCAAGTCATCACAGCATATTTGTCGCTCAAAAGTGCTCTCCATCAAGTCACCATAGCATGTCTGTCGCTCAAGTTCAACAAAGTGGCATGGTCAAAATTCTATACATGAATGTTTGCTCTAAAATCAAAAACAAGTCCATGTGTGGAATTCATAAACAAACTGAGAGTGCCCATACAAGGGGCATCGCGTTCATGATCATTGCAAAGTGTATTTGTCACTACTTTGGAGGGGATTAGAATAAGTTCTCAACATGCTGGAACAGAAGAAAAGCATGAGTCTAACTGGTTGGCAATCGTTCCAGAATCTGATGATCTCCATCACACGTGCCTGCATAATGTTAAAAAATGTGGCCAATGACTGAATACTAGGGGAAATTTTCAGTACATCTGATTGGGTCATCAATTGAACAAGGGGCATGAACCCAACCTTTCTCTCAGTCCACTCAAAGCCATCTGTTGGGCACTTTCCCCTGGGTTAGGGTAGCTCACCCCCATAATGATTTTGATATGATTCAGCTTTCGAAAGCTTTCTCCGACCATTTCAAAACTCTCTTGGGATTGCCATCTTCCCTATAATTAATACATGTTCTTTGGATTATGCATGCATGCTTATACACTCTGGTTGATTTGAATTGCGTGATTCGTTGCTCTTGTTCTTGACTTTGTCTAATAACAGAGTTTTGTTGAGTTATCTTTCGCAGTGTTTTTCAGTTACATTTCAATAAGTTGTGGCAAATTGCCCTACACTCATTCCATAAGATGCATGATGCACTGTCTTGTGCACTTGCATCACTGTTTTATGCATTTATCTTACATCGCATTGTTTTGTGCATTCATCTTGCATTGCATGGTTTTGTACATTCACCCTACATCGCGTTGCCTTGTGCACTTGTATCGCACTATTTTGTGCACCTCACCCACACTGTCTTGTGCACTCAATGGGCCTAGGAGATCTTAAATCGTCTAAAGGTGCAATTCCTTTGATGTTTGTTGTGACCGAACGACTTCAGGTGATCTAGTATAGCCACCTGACCGTGTTTATAGTGAGTTCCTAGGAGATCAACTAAGACGGTAGGAACTAGAGTTTGAGTGGCCGAGGCCTAGAACACAAAGGTTTGGAATTTTTTAGACTAAAGTTTGGTTTAAATACCCAAGAGTGTATCCTCGGCTTGAAATCTGTATAGCAGCCCCATAGGTTGAGGTAGCTTGTATGCGCCTCAATTCTGGATGCTGAACCAACCTAGTCTGTCACCATGTTGGAGAATAGGGAAAGTTACAAACATGGCTAGGGAGAAAAGTAGTACCCGTGATTTTCGCGTGAAGATTATACCTTTATTGAGTAAGCACAAAATGAAAGAAGAAGTCTTAAAATCTAGAAGAAGAAGAAGATCCCTAGCAGCATAAGGTGAGTCGTCACCAATTACCCCTGTAAGGTGCTTTCTACGGCACCACTTCCTAGCCACTACATCATATCTATTATCATTTACTACCTTTACAGCATTGCATATAGCATTTGTCGCATGCATCTGCTACATTATCTATTACATCCATTACATCATACCATTTTATTGCTTGCATCCCTTTCATATTAAGCTTAGTTTGGCATATGCTCATACCTTTCTCACGTTAAAGCACGGTTCTGTGATAATGTGTATGCGCTTATTATGCAAGAATTATGGTTTAAGGGTGTCAACACCTTTTCTATGTTAGACGTGGTCTGTTTTGTGTCCATACGTTTTCTACGTAAGACGTAGTTCAGCTTGCAGCCCTTATCCATTTTATCCACTCCATCGTACTTTATCTTGTTGTATTAATCCTTTTTGCGTAAATGCGTTTAGAATCATTATCATCCCATTGCATTATTATTTCCTAGTAGATCATTACCCAGCAGATCATTCCTCACCTATATTGTACCACCCAATCACATGTACTCTTTCTGTAAAAGACACTCTTTCTGCGAAAGACATAGTTTTGCATGTGCTCGCACCCCTTTCACGTTAAAACATGGTTCTGTTATGTGTAAGCATCCATGCTAAGCTGAGGCTAGTATTAAGGGTGTAGGCACTTAGCCTGTGTTAGGCGTCGTTTGGCTCGTGCCCACTTATTTTCTATATAAAACGTAGTTTGATTTGCATCCCCATTTCTTTATGATATTCATGTAGTAAGGACTACTCATGGTTTAGATTGGTGTATTGCATTGTGTATTATTTGCATCCTGCCCTTGAACTACATTGGTTTGATTCCTTGCAAAGAGATACGTAGGCAACTTTTGAGTTCAACCAACTGCATCGGTATTTTGTTTGTTTACCCAAGTCTTACAACCTCTTTAGATGGGACGTCTTCGGGCTTTGACATTCACTCACGTCATTTCATGATTTTGAGCTCTGTCGAAGAGGAGCAACTGTAGACACCCCATTTTGACTGCCCTTAAGACTCAAGTGCTTCATTTTGAACACTCGATGATGAATTGTTATACTGTATAATCTTTCAAATTTTCAGCAAAAGAATTCAGTTTTGAGCTTCGAACCCAAACCTTACACCCCATTTTTGACCAAAATGTTTTAGACTATTAAAAAATCCTCTTTTCAAAATAGGACTTGACCGGTTCTCAGTCGCAACAAGACTAAATTTGGACTGGCAGGCCACTTTTTTGGGCCATCCATACAATTGATTGGTCGACCGGCCATGTTCAGTACAGAAGATATTTTACAGCAGCCAGTTGCTCCCATGCACAGGATTTGGCCAGCTACTATTATTTGAAGATATTTACGTTGAAAGGCGGTGAAAACTCTATAAAAAGACCACCTTCCCTTTGAATTTAGGTTTAAAACAATGCCTAAAGGCTTAGACAATTCCCCAAAGCTTCTCAACCCTCTTGAAATATAGATACACTATAGATACACCATTAAATCTTGAACTTGAAGCTTTTGCTAAGGTTTTGAACATAATTTGAAATACTTGAGAGTGTTTGGATTGGAGTTTGTGAACCAAGAAACTCTTCCTCTTAGAGGTTGATTCTTCAACTCTTTCCATTTCCTTTCCTTTTAAGCTTCTTGTTCTTCATTTCAGTACTGTTTTTCAAATATTTTAGGCTTTAAAATGTGATTTGAACCTTGTTGAAGATGGAAGGATTAGCCACCCTTCCATAGGCTTGCTCTCTAGTGTTGCTCTCTTGTTGTTCTTCATGTTTTTGCTTCTTTTCTTTCATTTTCAGCATTGTTTTAGGTAGATTTCGTTTAAATATGAACTATATATATGTGTTTAAAACTTATATAGATAGTTTGATTCTTGTCTCATATCTCTCTTCCTGGAAGTTATTGCAAAGCTCTCTTCTAGCTCCTTTTTTGTAGCATGGAAATAGATGTTTCATCCATGTTCCATGAGTAGGAAGATGAGCTTGCACTCATCTCTCTATAGCTTTCATTTCTTGCTTTACTTAGTTTTGTTTTGTTTTTACTTCAAAGCTATGTGAGAGCTCTTTCATCAAGACCATTAGAGACTCTCTTCTAGTTCGTTTGAAGCGTGGAAATGAGGTTTCAATCCATCTTCCATGAGTAGGAAGAAGAGTCTCTTTGGTTTTCTTAATGATGCAACCTCTTGTGTATGAGCTTTGCCTCCAAGAACGGCTCATTCTAAACCTATTCCCTCTAAGCTTGAGTATTCACTTGCTCTTGTTTTCCATGAGATCCAGTGGGTTTTGGCCATATCTTTGATTGTATCTTTCATAATTAGTTTTAGTTTGCTTTGTATCCATTAATTGCCATTTCGTTGCTTCACTAATCATCATTTAAATGCCCTTGGGATGTTTGATAATTTGTAAAGCAAACCTATTCTCTCCTTGAGAATTCTTCATGACATGAGAGAATAAGAAAAGATGAACATCCTTCGGAAACCTTCTATTTTGCTCTGTTCCAGTTCTATTGCAGTAGGACCTTCTCCAGAATTAGTGGCCGGCCGGCCAGTCTCTTGTACGGCTGACTAGTTTAGTAGCCGGTTACTACAATCTATACAACAGTGGTGGTTTTTTCAGCAAAACAAAATAGATTTTTTGGGCCAAACTGAGGTATACTGTGTTAAACTAGATTTGGCCGGGCCTCATTGTGGTTCAGCTGGGCTTTAGAGTGTACAAACAGAGGACTGTTGTTGGCAAAACCGAGTAGATCTTGAGGCCAAAACAGAGCTATTTTCAGACTGTAAATAGAGCAACTTTTGGCAGCAAACAGAGAGGTTTCCGAAAAATGTTCTCGCTTGTGCTCATGCGACTCTGCACCTCTCATTCAAGTTCTTTAGATTAGTAGCTTTGAGATTCATATTTTGTAATAATTAGTTCATTCATTTGTGTTTGTAATAATTAGTTAATTAGGACATTCATTCGGACCCTCTTGTGCGAGGACAAATTTGTAATATTTGAATGTCTTCCAACTCCCATTTCTTTTTTCCTTTTATTTACATGCTTACCATGGTTTTATATAGCATCATATTTTCTTTTGTAATTACCATGCTTTGCATCCATTTTTCATGCATTAAGGTTCGATTCATCATTTTTGAATATTATTGTCATTTCCCACTTGCTTGAATATGTGCGTTACCGCATGCTTTGAGTTAATTCGTATGATATGTTAATAAGCCGAATTCGTAGTTGTATTTTGTGTGTGTTGCATTAGTCATGTACATCGCTAGGGTCATGCATTTTCTAATTGTTTTCTTTTCTTTGTCTTGCCTTGGTTGAGTACTAGGTAAGCATTTTTTCTTTAGCATCTTACATGTGTGTTTGTGTTTCCATGTCAAGCATACTACCATGAGGCTACGTGCTTATTTGAAATACTTCTTTAAATGCCTATGGATGAAGGCTATTTCGCTTAAGTTGGAATGACTTTAATTATTGTACATACGAGCTAACTTTTTTTTGAGTTGCACATATTCAAAAACTCTTTTAAAAAATGCATGAAATCAAAGCATTTCAATGTAAGTGACACGGTCAATACTTCTTTGCTTCACATAGTAATGTTAACATTATTAATAATCAGAACATGCACATATAATGTCCATAAAATTGATATCATGATTAGTAGAGGCGATCTTTGATCAGGTGAGGGGGGTGCTTAATTAATGACCTTCACCTCTCATACTTAAGTTTCCAAACCGAGACAACTTTGGTTACGACGGACAAGTGGCCTTTGGCACGAGTCATGAGTTTCATAAATTTTTCAAAATATTTAGGTGGCAATTCTGAAATTTTGCAATGCAGTCCATTTTTTGCATCTTTGATGATTAATGGATTCTCTAGGATTTGCCGGATATGGACTCCCATTCATTTTTTTTTTTTCTGTTTCACATTGCACTTGTGAAACCAATTTAGAATCACAGGGTTCGAATTGTAGGGCAATCGCATCCATGGAGACTAAACCCCTTCGAGGAGTGCGAAAAACCAGCTACACAACACTCACTTTCTTTTGTTCAAAGCTACGTGAATATGGTTCTAATAGAATTTCTAGGCTTGGTTTGATATATGAAAGATGGTATATCAGTGTGTATGGAAGCTTATAGCTCAAATGTTTAAGGCTTTCCTCTCTTTCTCTCTCTCTATCTATATATATATCTTTCAATTCATTACTCTCTCTCTAATCCCCCTTTGATCCTCCATATAGATAATGAATGCAGTCTCAATCAAGAAGGTGGGAGACAAGGTTGATGGAATGACAAGGGTGGTTGAAAATGGATGCCACGTTTTGGGAAAAACAATTCTCCTTTTGACAATGGAGGCCAAAGGATATAATGGAGATGAGTAGGTGTACCTCATGCACGAATGTATCAACAAAAGATCTGAAATGGCATGACCCATACGTTTTCAACAAGAATTCCACTAAAACTATCATTCTTCTAGGAAATTTGCCAGCCGGCCAATTTATTGTCTGGCCGGCCAAAAACTTGGCTAGCCAGCCAACTAATTGGTTGGGCGACCAATGCAAAATATTAGTTATGGCTGACTATTTTGCACGAAACATGATTTTTTGATATTATCATCATTTCCTCTTATTTTCACGATGTTATTTCCTCAATTTCCTCAGAAAAGTTTCATTTTAAAGTTTAAAAGTGAGTCTTGGAACACTACGAAAATATTCAGAACAAAGAGTGAAAAAGAAAGTTTCGAAATAGAGTTTTGAACGAGACTTAAACAGTTGACGAAAACAGGCTTTGGATTGGAAATGAAACACAAATTCCATATTTCTTATTGAGAATTATGTGAGAAACACATTCTTGTTTTCATCATCGAGTAATCAAAAGAAAGTGCCCAAGCTTTAGGGTTGATCAAAATGAGGTGTCTATAATAGGCCAGCGTTACGATCAACACAAACGTGATCGTTCGCCTGCCGTCGATTACTTTTGATAGATATTATAGGAACCACTCCCAATTGGTTGTATTCTTCGAATTAATAATTGTGAACGCCACCGGAAACAAACTTATGAGAGTTCGTACATGTTTCACAAGAGCTACAACATGTAATAAAATGCTAATGTCTTTATTTTATATGTAAATAAGATGGTGACACCCTTACCTTGATTGTCGTCCTTAGTAGTACCTGCAAGCAAGTTTATCTTAAATCTACCCTTCAAGAACGTGCCACCCAAAAAACATAATGGGCGACAATGATTGAACCCATCTATATACACACAAAAATATATGAAATATCTAACAAACCTCTCTGTTTTTTTATCGAATTCAAGGTTAGTGTAACTGTTTGGATTTTTTTCCATCACTCATCACTATACTATCTAAGTTGGTTGAATGACATAGCATGATCCCCATACACTTCACCCCTTGATTTCTCTACCCCCAACCATGCTACTTGGTAGCTAATCTCTAAACTATATTCGTTTTTCAAATCAAACACCACGTCTGTTGGACGCATCAGCAGTTGGTCACGCACCCGATCCTCGACAACACTAGACACCAACTCAGACTCGGTACGTGGGTTTCTATATGTCCATATAGCAGAACCTCAAGTGTGCAAACTATCATACTAACACCCTTACATGTACCAACCATGTGCAGTCCATTGACGCTACAAATTTACACATGGCTGTAATGCGCATATAATCATTTTTCATATACATGAATTGAAAACCACATTCCATGGCATACTTACAAAGTACTTCTCGAAATTTATTGGCGCTGTCTCAAAACATTGGCCCACGTGCATAATTCCATATGCCCATTCAATAGATAAAATTGACTTTGATTTGTTAGGGCAATATATGGGTAACAAATCCATCTGGTCGTCGTCACCGAACGTCTGACCAACCATGGGGCTAATTACACCCTCCTCCGTGCAATCCACCCAGCCACAATTACCACTCAACCCAACACTTCCATGTTTGAATGAGGACATCGATATGATTGAGACCAAATGACTTGGAAAGGTACAACATGTTTTGAATATCATCATCACTATCCACCTTTAACTTATAATATTCGGGTATGCTAAACTACGTATACACCAACCCGGGAACCATCCCATCAAACTTCCTGCATATAACACTGACTAACTGTCGAATGTCAACGCGTGATGCTACCTAATAACATCATTGGTTTGTCCGTATGTGCACAATAGCAAAATAACAGCATCTATACCTGCCACAACAAACAAAAATATAACAATCCCCAATTGGCACTTATATAGAAAAATGTATTGAAATTCAACAAATGAACCCTTTACAATGAGACTAATGTATCTGGAAACTCATGTGAACATGACATTTGACACCCACCCAAAAAAAAAAAAAAAAATTACAACATAAACAAAACACATACACAATAACCATTCTATCCCTTCCTCTTCCCAGTGCAACGACTGACAATGAACATTATAAATTTCACATCGACAATCATTGCCACCAACACAAACATCACAAAGCAAATACGAACCCGTCAAATAACAAAACAAAAACCAAAATGTAGTAATCAATCAATTGACACTCACAAAAAAAAAAAAAAAGTATTCAAAATAAACAAAAGAACCCATTACGATGACACTGCATTATTCAGCAACTCATGTGAACGTGCAATTGACATCCACTATTCGTGTGTGATGTTACGACTACCTGTGAACGTTACAAATCATAGCAACATGCCATAACAAACGAAAAAATTAAATGCACGACACACATGTGTCACGTTTCAAATGTACATAATGGCCATAACACCATTATATGATACTTCACCGACATCCTAAATGTTCGTGCATTTCAACATAAACAAAGTAACACAAACAACAACCCAAACACATCGATAATCATCACCAACATCAAACACATCATCAAGCAAAATGACCCCATCAAAAACAATCCAAAAATAACTGATGGGTCGTTTTACACACTAAAAATAAACACTAAACTGTACCAAATTTCCTTAGAATAATGGTAAGTCCAGGTATCGATCCACAAGGACAAATGTGAAATTAAACTAATTTAATTGTTAAAATTCATACATTAATTTTGATCAAAGAGATGATTGTTCATAAACTAATGATGATTAAAACAAATGAAGAGATTAAACTAGCAACTAAAAGTACAGATGAAGCTATGATTTTGGGAAAAACCTAGGGTAATAAATTCACAACTAGTTACATAAATAATGTCTCAATTTGAAATCAATCATGTTCCGGTTCGAACCAAATAATACTTCGTAACTACAAGTCCGAAGCATTGATCAAAAGAATTATCACATTCAATGTATAGGCACAAACCATCTCAAGTAGCACGAGTCGTTCGACCTAAACTAGGGTAGCAATACGACTCGTCTCTTGTAGTATGGCTCATCTTATACCTTGAATATGAAAGAAAGAAAATCATTGCATTGAAAGTATTCAACTATCACAGAAAGTAGAATACTTGAAAGAAATAATGGAAAATATATTTAAAAACTTCTTGATACCATACAACTTGTTCAAACCATTAGATAATCAAAACCAAAAAGAAAAACCCTATTTACTTGGCTAGGGTTTCATCAAAACCTTAGAAATAGAAGAACTGCCATTCATGGAGAGTGGGAAAAGGTAAAGGAAGAGAGCACCAACATGGAAGATTTTATTGAAGCTTGGAATCCTTCCCTCCAAACACTAGCCCCTCATCTCTTTTGAAATATTTCGGAACCCTAGTGTAGTCTATTCTTTCTCTCCTACCATAGACCACCTATTGCACTCTGATATGCCACGAGAACACTCATTAATTGACTTCCTACTCTACAGTTAAGTCAGATGCAATGACGACTGTAAAGTATTCTGAGGCACCAAAAAAGCATACTTGAGTGTGGCCAAGAGTGGCTTCAACTCAAGTTTAGATGGTGTGACTAAAGATGGTATGGTAGGCTCCCTAGATAGAAGAAGAAGGAACTCAAACCAAGCTTTCCACGGAGAAAAATCAGTGTAGAAGAAGCATCAAGTAAGGCATTCACCTCCTCAATTGACCTAATCAAAATCAAAATTTTCAAACCCAAAATGAGCTAAACAAACCTCTAAAGGGTCCTTATGAGAATGGAGGGTAAAGTCTTCTCTACTATCCCACCCACAACATCTACAAATAAGCACTCTTTCTTTCAAGGGGTTGTTGGGAATGCTTGGAAAACATTGAGTTTCATTTGCATATTCCCAAATGAAACATCCATATTCCCAAATGAAATATTGAGTTTCATGAACCATCTCAAGTAGCACGAGTCGTTTGCTCTAAACTAGGATAGCAATACGACTCGTCCCTTATAGTATGGCTCGTCTCATACCTTGAATATGAAAATAAAGAAAACCATTGCATGGAAAGTATTCAATAATCACAGAAAGTAGAATACTTGAAAGAAATAATGGAAAATATATTTAAAAACTTCTTGAATGCCGTACAACTTATTCAAACCATTACATAATCAAAACCAAAAAGAAAAACCCTATTTACTTGGCTAGGGTTTCATCAAAACCCTAGCAATAGAAAAACTAGCCACTCATGAAGATTGGGAAGGGGTAGATGAAGAGAGCACCACCATGGAAGATTTTCTTGAAGCTTGGAATCCTTTCCTCCAAACCCTACCCCCTCACTTCTTTTGAAATATTCGGTACCCTAGTATAGTCTATTCTTTCTCTTTTTATTCTCAGTAGAACAAACTCAAAATTCCGCATACATGTCCCTAGCTGGGCCGCTTGAGCGCCCACAATTTCTGCTCGAGCGGTGGTGGGCCGCACGTGCGATGAAGTTTGGTCGCACGAGTGATGAGATGGTATGCCAAGAAATTTCACTACTTGCACGGAGAATCTGCTTTTGTGTCACTTATAGCCTAAATTTGCGTGTTACCTGCCAAATCTATTCAAGTGCACAAAACACATCATCTTCGCCAAATAAACAAAATTCAAAGACTACAAATGTAATTTGAGCGGCCTAAATATGGTACCTTCGGCCTACATCAATAACCTAACAAACAACCCATATAATGTAAACAACAACAACACTGCATGCACCTTGTTATAGTTTAACCAAACAAGAGACGATCAAACCCAACACCCCACCAACAAAAACCACACCACGAAAATGGAGATTTCCACACTCGACAGCCCAATAATTCATCCACCAAAACCAGCCAACATGATTCAATCGACCCCCTCATAAAAAAAGTATCTTGCACACCTCACCTTTCCATCCCATCCCATAAAAAAAATCACAAATTTGAAAAAATGAATCACAAATGGGCATTCACGTAAACTCACATGGCACCAAATCAAATCAAAAAAACTTTTCAAAACAAAAAAGACTAATTGGTTCATAAGAAAACTCTTAGAACTAAATGGATCAACTTTCCGTTATATGGGATTTATGGATAAATTTTTCAAAATTTTATTCCCTATTACGTATTTTCGTAATATATGTTACACATTTTTATAGCAAATGTTATATATTTTTCTTGGTATAGTTGTGACATTTTGTTATTCAGAAATGAAATTATGCATTTTATTGTAATGTTACGCATTTTGTAGTAATGTTTCATATTTTTTTATCCAAACATTTTCTAACAAAAAAATGTGTAACATTACCACAAAATGCGTAATTTCATTTCTAAACCACAAATTGTCATAATTGTACCAAGAAAATAATGTAATATTTACCATAAAAATGCATAACAATGATGCATATGGTACACACCTTTAGCATTACCCATAAAAGTATGGAAAATGCTGCTGTACACACCCCCTGAAAGAGGTGTACCATATGCAATCTAGTTATACTATTTTCTTCTTTTGTTATAACCACTTTTCTTCTTTAGTTGTGACATTTTTTTAGTTATGACTCATGAGATCTTTGGTTATGCCTCATATGGTATTTGGTTATGACCTTTTTTTTTTTTTTAGTTATGAATTAGAAAATATGGAGTTATGACATTTTCTTCTTGAGTTATAAGGTATATATGGTACACACCCTTTGTATCATAGTCTTTCCATAAAAGTATATATAAAAATGAGAAAAATTATATGCTACATGTTGTTAGGAATTGACTCTGCCTAACCAACATCAGTGAGACACGAAATAACAAATAAGAAAGATCAAAAGAATCAAACAAAGTACACACACACACATAAGAACACAATGATTATGTAGTTTACTCCAAAATAGGACTACATCCACAACTGCTGCGGTTTTCACTATGATCAAAAACTAATACAGCTCTCTTAACCTACAAGAGGCCCCTTTTAATCTATTTAGAAGTATAGCATTAGAACAATGCGGAAGCAACAAGAAAATTTTCAAAGTACCCAAAAAATTCGGAGACCCCCTCCCCTAAACCCCTATTGGACCCAGGGTTCAATGATCAGTACTTATCAGGGTCTACAAACCTAACAACATGCATATCTTCTGTATCTTTGTGATATATATATATATATATGTTACACATTTTTATAGTAAACGTTACGTATTTTTTTGATTGTATTATGACAATTTATTATCCAAAAATGAAGTTATACATTTTTGTGTAGTGTTATATATTTTTGTGATAATGTTACATAGTTTGTGGTTTAAAAATGTTAGAATAAATCACGAAAATGCTTAACATTACCACAAAAATGCATAATTCATTTTTGAATTACAAATTGTCATAATCTACCAGAAAAAATACGTAATATTTGTCACAAAAATGCATAACATATACCACGAAAATACATAATAAGAGTGCCTATGGTATACACCTTTAGCATGACCCCACAAAATTAAGGTTCTTTTACAATATATACCTTTCAAAAGATATGTACCATGAGGAAGTTATGGTATTTTGTGATATTAATACCATAAAGCGTCCAATTTTTATTCATAATTAAAAGAAACACAATGGATAATAACCATACACCACTTGAGATATAAAGATCTCTTCGAAAAACCACAACAGGTTATAACTAAGTCATAAATAGCATCACAATGAATTATAACCAAACATCACTTGAGACAAAATTAAAAACCCTTTCACTCATAACCAAGATAACAATCATAATAAGTCAACTAATTCATAACTAATACCTCAAGAAATTAAAACTAAATATCACAAAAATCATAATTAGGACATATGATACACCTTTTTTTGAAGTGTATATTTTAGAATTTTTCATAAAATTAATATAGAATGATATGCCAAATCTTGAATTTATCAATTTAAAAAAATAAAAATAAAAAAAGCTCATTAATGTGATTTATATTTTTTAAAATATTATTTTCACATTATTTTTGTTAGAAATTTTGTCTGAAAATTTTATATGAATATTGTTTTTTCAAATAAAATTTTCCCACATTTATTTGATATGAAAATAGTAAACATATATATATATATATATGAAAATTTTGTGCAACCCATATCATTATAGTAACTTAGAGCATTTTCTCCTCAAATGATTATTTTTCAAATAACACGTTTAACGATAAAAATTGACATGCAATGGTACTTCACCCGAACCTATAAAACCTACGAAATTGAGCTAGTTTGGTTGAAAATGCTCTAATCACAGCCAGTTAAAGATGTCCAATTATTTTGGGTGCTCGAGCGATAAATCTAAATTAAATTTTTTTTTTTTGCCCGGTCCAAGCTCTAAAACATTAAGTCCATAAGGACAAGCTTTTGCAAAATGACCAAAAAAAACCCCTTCCTACATGCATAGAATAAGGAATCTATCTGTTTAACCTTACCTATTTTATTTTATCTATTTAAAATATTTTATCTGTTTAAATTGTGACGCATATATATAGAGATTGTTCTGTTCATTTGGTCTAGAGAGAGAAGCTTTTCTCTCTCTCACACACTCTCTCTCTCTCGCTCTCTTTCTCTCTCATCACAAACTCAAAATCCTAATCCGATGTCTCACCTCCCAGAGGAAAGCCATATCCGACATTCTCTTCTAATTACCCATCGAGCCTCTTCTCTAGTTCAGATCCGGATCATGAAAGACTTCTAACTTCTTCTATGTATCGATCATCGTTCTCTGGGACCATCAAAACAGAAAGAGGCTTGGCGAGGCATTTTGTAGTAGTAAACAGTGAACTCACACCAGCCGTACAGGCCTCCTTATTAGTTAAAAAACCTGGTGTGAATGGTGTGAGTAGTGTGACTGGAGGGGCGCTGTATTAATATTACCAGCGCCCCGCCCCCCGGCGGGTACGCTAATATGGGCCGTTCATTGTTGTACTTTTGGACACGTGCATGGATGGGGTTAAAAGGAAGTCACACTCGGGCTCGGGTATTAGTGGTGTAAGTGTTTTTGATTCCTTTGCCGGACAGTGCGATACACGTGTCACGTTTCTAGTGGCTTGCGTGGTTGTATAGTAAAGATTCTTGCAGAATGATTGACATAGAGTAAAGGATGGAAAATGATTATGTTTTTGAATTATTTTGAATGGAAAATCTTTGTCCTTATACGCGGGCACCTTTTGCTATTTATTTGATATCAGAAAACATTTGATAGCGTAGAGGAATATGCTTTTGCAGTGAGATAACTATTGCGGTGAAATTGTTTTCTAGTACATTGTTTCGTCCCTCATTTTTTGTCTTTCTTTTTGGTTGATTGTATTGGTATACAATGTTGTACTCCTTAGAAGAGTATCCTGAGAATTACGACCAGTTCATTCAAATGTGTGTAGATCATTTTTTGACGTAGCAAATAGGACATTGGGAAAGAGCCGACGTTCAGCTCTGGCGAAGTTTGTTCCAAAGTACGAGGAGTATAGGGAAAAAAATATCAAAGCTAAGTTGTCTGAATAGAAGGGTTAGCAGAGATAAGAGAATCTGCAGAATTTGTAGGATAAATATTTGAAGTGTTTTATCAAAAATGAAAGTAGTAGTAAGAATGAAAGTAGTAGTAAGCAGCCAGTATTAGACTCTCCTTGTGTACCAAAGGTCAAGGACACTGGCGGCCAGTGGATATAAGCGTAGTTACCGTGGTTGTGCACCTTTTAAGGTGGCGTATGCACGCAGACGGTACGTACATAATATTTCCCAATATATTAAGAAGACTAAGAGAAGAGTAAGGAAGTTACAACAGTATGATGAACAATTAAAGGACGTTAAAACCTAGGGTTTATGTATTGCTGTTACAGTGGTGCTCGAGGACTGGCAAGCTTTGGTGCACAGATTGTTCTGGATCGAAGTTTGAGGGATCGCCGAGGGCTTCTCGTGAGCTAGCACTTTGATGACAAAAGGGTCGATGCATTGCCGCCATTACTACTCTTGCGTTTTCTCTTCTGGCTACTATCTCTCCGCTGCGAAGAAAATGACTCCATCGTCGACACCTCATTGGAGTTTCTGTGATGGATAGTGTTATTGGACTTGTCAATCGCATCTAGAGCACATCGCTTCCTAGTTTCCGTCTTTTCATATGTCTCTTTGTGTGTATATATATATATATAAATATTTGATTCTTGATTTGAAATCAATTTTGACAGATAAAAATTGTATATATATATGAATTTGGTTTCATATATATTCATTTTCTCTCTCTAGAAGCTCTCTATGTTTGTGTTTGTTTACAAGGTTTTGTCATTTTGTTTTCCTCAGCTTAAATATACTAATATTCTATAATTAATATGCTGGGGGTTGTATTTTATTTATCTGCCATATAAATGTTAACATTTGTTTAGCATGAAAATCAGTAGAGAGAGATTTTTGAAACTTGGAGTGAATGTCAAACATTTCAATTGTTAATTTGTTCAACAGATAGGAAAAATGAATTTTGTTATTGTTGAACAAATCTGTTCAAAATTTGAACAGATCAGTGGCTTTCTCTTTCAAAAAAATGCAACAGATTAAAAAATGATTTCAACAGATAGGAATTTTGAACAGATAATTTTCACTGATATGAATTTTGAACAAATAGGGACTAATTGAAGATTGTTTGTTAGAAATGTAACGCCTTAAAATTTATTCATCATTTTATGGATTTAAAACATAAATATCTTCTATTTAACACCGTGAAAACCATTAAAGGATAATTTCATACTTCAAAATAATCTCTTTCTCATTGAACTATCCAAGGTGATTACATCATTGTTCAGTTTACATTCGCAAAATAATAACAATAGTTCATAGAGTGAGAGAAACATAAAAGCATAATGCCCTAACAGCGTACATCTTTTCAAGGTTTATCCTTGAATACATAACAGAACGGACCTCAGTCCTTAACAAAAGAACAGCTCCGAATTAGCAATCATTAAGCCTTTGTGCTCCTATCAAAAATACATCTAATGGCAAGTTACTTTACCGGAATCACTCCATCATTTCTTGAAATATTGTTAGTTTTGAGGTGAGCCATTACCTAGTAGGAAGTACTATTAACGAAACATATAAATAATCGAGATGCATATGATCATGTCATGTGAGTGATAGGAAAATCTATGTCTTTTCTTTCCAAAATCATAATGATAGATACATGAAGTCCATACAAAGTCTTGTCCATAACCATGGGATGTAAATAAACTATGACGTCCCAAGTAAGAACCATAAAACCATGCGTACATATATAGACTTATATACAGAAAATAGTCTCACATTTGCCAACTCTAGAAATGGTGGGTTGTTGGGCACCCAAAACCTTTCCCTTTCACATTTATTGACTCCTGAAACGGCGGGCTTGTGGATACCCAAAATCATATTTTTTCACATTTGCTAACTCTAAAAACAGTGGGCTTGTGGACACCCAAAAACCTTATCCCACATTTGTCCGACAATATACTCTAGACAGGACAATTAGGCACCTTAACTCCCTACGTAGGTACCAATACAACATACCACTCAATTTTGAAACCCGACTCAACTACCCAAACTCGTACGCTATTTACCCTCTTCTAATATTTTCCAAACATTCACAAATTAAGATTACGAGAGAGAGTTTGATACGCATGATGCATGAGTTTCCAAATCCCATTTCCTAAGTTTTGTTCAATTTTCAACAACACAAAAATAATATCAACCATTAAAGAGTTTCTCCAACCTCACAATCCCCACAATTTCAAAACATACATTCAAGAAATTCAAACCGCCATGTATCAACACCATTGTCTTGTCCAAACATTCAATTTCATGATGTGAATGTCAATTGAGCCAAACCCCCTTATCAAATAAAATTTAAAAACTGCGGTTTTAAAGAAAATTGGGGCTTTTCTCATTTTTATACTCAAGGAGTCAACTTTCATCATCAACAACAATTATCAACAAAAATATTCAATGGTTTTTCCAAAACATAAGGTAAAAACCTCTTTTGTTTATCAAAACCCACTTTAAACCAAAGATCATCTCATATATCTCTATAACTTTTTTTTTTGGGGGGGGGGAGAGAGAGAGAGAGAGAAGAGAGAGAGAGAGAGAGAACACTATATATCTGAAATCAAAGATATATTAAGTTAAAAGTACTCCTACCTCAAGAGTGAAGACGAAGAGATGAGAACCCAACTAAAAACTTCAAAAACAATGCGAAACAACCGATAATACTTGAACCAAGCTTGTTCTTCAACTTCCTTGAAAGATCTAGGATAAATCTTGGGTAGAAATAAGAGAAATCAAGTGTTTTTGGGCTAGGGTTTCGAAAAAGGGCCTTTCAGAGTGAGAGGATATGAAAAGGTGAGGGAAAAAAATGAGTAAAAGTTGACTTTTAACTCAGTTGTCCCGAATAGACTGCTCGAGCGAACTTTCCACCACTCGAGTGGTGAACGCAAACTCCTAGAGATTTTACAAGTCTGAACTGAAAGTACAAACGGCCATGCATCTCCGTTCGAGTGACCAAGTGACCGTTTGAGCGGTCTCACTCTACACTCAATTTATAGAAGAAATACTAGAAACCCCAAATCACCTCTTGAGTAGTAATTCCACCACTCAAGCGAACCTGAAATTTAGGATGTTACAAGAAAAATCTGCAGATAGATTCAAACAGATAAGGAAAAAATTGAACAGATAGTAAAAAAGTCAACAGATAAATTAAGTTGTATTATTGGAAACAAAATGTCTTTCAAAACAAACAAAAGAACTTATCACCAAATTATTTCACAGAGGATCTACCTCTCACCAATAAAAAATATTCACTTGGCCTAATACATTATACCCTCTTTACATTGGACTTTTAAACAATTTTCTAATTATTTTATTTTCATTATTTTAATGGTAAGGATTCTAGGATTTTAATTAGTAAACTAAAAGAGTTTAAAAAAAATTATAAAAAAAGAAGATTAAATTAAAAAATAAAATAATAAATTTGAAATATCAAATGAAGTGTTTTTTTCTAGAAATGTCAAATTTACATATGTGAATTTGTTAAGGAAAAAAAAAATAGCATATTGATTTTTGAAGATTTGGATAGAGATGCTCTTAGTTTCAAATTCTTGTAAATAATATATATAAAAAAATAATTTATTTTTTCATAAAAATTGTTAATGTTATAATTTTATTCAAAAATTTCATCTTAACTAATTGATATTAAAAAAATAATTTTCTTTCCACTTGTTTTCTTTTATTTCATTTTCTATCATATTTTTCACTCAAGACAAATAGACCATTTGGAATTATCACGATACACCCATCTCACTCTTATATACATTTATGTCCATGTTTATACCTTTAAATTTTAAGAAACAAATATAATAACTTTTTTTTCCATTTAGGCATGGAATTAATTTTTTTTCTTTTGTAAAATTGTTGCCCACTTTAATTTGAGAGAGACCGAATTCCACTTGCGTGAGCTTTGGTTTTGTTCATTGTCCCCTGGAAGTCATCACAAATCAAAGGGTTGTTCTTTCAATCAATGTTGTTACTTGTGCTATAATACATGAAGAAACTTAAATTTATATTTTGCTCTCTTTCTTGATGAAAGCAAAATGATTTTGACAACTCAAAGCTACTGTGGCCATATTCTTGAAAATTTAATTGGTGGACCAGGATCACTACCTCGAAATATCTCCCACTAATCACTCGCGAGGAATGTTTGATATTCTAAAATTTTTATTAAATTTTTTATTAAAGGTATTCCATAGGTGTGAGATTTATATGAGACTTACATAGTATGAGTCTCACACTTATATAAGATATTTGGTAAAAAATTTGATAAAATTTTTAAGTGTGTCTACCATTTTTCATCAATAAATATTATATTTTATTGTTTTAGTGACTCAACACAAAATTATAGACTCAACTTCTCTCCCCAATCAAAATACTCCTAAGACACCACATGGCTATGCCTAGAACCACCAAATAACTTTTTGATATTGTTAATGTTATAGAAGCAATAAATGGAAACCAATATTACAAAAATAAAAAAAAAACAAACCAAAAAAAAAAAATTTGAGGAAGGGGCTACAACAACAAAACAACAGGAAAAAAATAAATAAATAAATAAATAATAAATAAAAAAATAATAATAATAAGCAATTTTAGTTATGAAAATTTGTCTCCAATTTACATAAAATTGTCACTGGAGGTTTTCAGCGGTAATAAACATTTATCACACAAACACTATCGCAAAAAAGTCTATGATGACGAAGCTAGTGTTGTGTCATAAAAAAAAACAAATGTGAAATTTCGTTGTAAATTTATATACTACATCTCCTTTTGGATGATGATGCAATGACATACTTAAAATTATGACAAATTTTTTGTTTTCCGTATAATAATTATATACAATTTCACATTGTCGTAGTAAGAATTTGCTATTTTAACATAACTAACTCCTCTGAATATTCAAAAAGTAATTTTTGATAAGCAATATTATATTTACTTAAAATCTTACTAACAATCTTACTAAATGTCATTGAAAGTTTAGATGTTATTATTTTTTTGACAACCGATTGCACTTGGTCATTTGTATTTTTAGTAAGATTTTTAATAAAATTGTTAATATGTGTAGAATTATTCATTTTTTTATAACATTTTGTTAGACAAGCTTTTTGTGTCATCTTTAATGTTTTCAAGAAGGGAAACAATTTTTCAAAAATAAAAACATATTATAAATTTCCAATCTTTATCAAAGACAGTTTTGGGAAGAATTACTAAAGTTGCAAATAAATGAAGAAAGCAACTTGGCAAGGGGTCGATAAGTGTAAACCTAATCTGTTAGTTTTTGTGTATGAGTGACCTAAATACATAGGAAGTTGTTACATGTTAAGAAAGTAATAAATGAATTTTAACTTTCTACGCTTGCATGGAGAATGTAAGGGTACAATCAAAATTAATTATGATATTTTTGAAGAATTGATTTTTTATTCATATGGACATAACTACCCTTTGTTTTTGTAAGAAAAAAATTATTTAACTACTATGTACGCGTAATTAAAAAAATAAAAAAAACATATTCTCTATATATATTGTTTGAATGGTTCCAGTATGGTGACCAACATTTATGAATGTACTGTTGAAAAACTTTAGTTACAAAATATTATTATTTGATTGAATTTTAAGAATTTGCACATAAAATTTATTTTTAAAAAATTATAATTTTTTTGACAAAACTAAATATAAATATATATTTGAATTTAAAAATATTATTTTATGAAAAATTATTGATAAATCCCATTTAGAAGTGTTTTAACCCAAGAAGTCCATGAAGGAATTTTTTAACCCATTTAGTCCCATGTATGTATAGTTTTATTCCGTAAAGTCCTTTTTCTTGATTTACACTATTTTCTTGGACACTTATGCCCTTATATTTAATTTTGATACCCTTATAATATTTTTTGAACGGTTAGCAATTTTATGATGTGAACATTCATATTTTAAAATTCACATTGGTAGGAATGTAAAATTGGCCCGTGGGCGACCCGAAACCTGCCCGCGAGCCGGGGCAGGCCCGGCCCGTTGACAATGTGAATATTCACATTGACATGTTAATATTCACATTAATAAGAGTATAAAATTGGCCCGCGTCCCGTAGCAGCGCGAAACCCGCCCGCGGCCCATGGGCGACCCGGGGCGGGCCCAGTCTGGTCCGTTGACAATGTGAATATTCACATTGACATGTTAACATTCACATTGATAAGAGTATAAAATTGGCCCGCGGCCCATAGGCGGCCAAAAGCCCGCCCGCGGCCTCGGGCAGGCCCGGCCCGTTGACAATGTGAATATTTACATTGACATGTTAACATTCACATTGATAGAAGTGTAAAATTAGCCAGCGCCCCGTGGCTGCCCGAAACTCGTCTACGGCCCGTGGGGGGCCCGGCCCGGCCTGTTAACAATGTGAATATTCACATTGACATGTTAACATTCACATTGATAGGAGTGTAAAATTAGCCCGCGCCTCGTGGCTGCCCGAAACCCGCCCACGGCCCGTGGGCGGCCTGGGCGCCGACCCGGCCCGGCCTGTTGACAATGTGAATATTCACATTAAATGTTAACATTCACATTGATAAGAGTATAAAATTGGCCAGCAGCCCAGGACGGGCCCAACCCGACCCGTTGACAATGTGAATATTCACATTGACATGTTAACATTCATATTGATAAGAGTGTAAAATTGGTCCGCAACCCGTGGGCGGCCCGAAGCCCGAAGTGGGCTTGGCCTGACCCGTGACAATGTGAATATTCACATTGATATGTTAACATTAACATTGATAGGAGTGTAAAATTTGCTCGCTGCCCGAAGCTTGCCCACGGCCCGGGGTAGGCCCGGCCCGGCCCGTTGACAATGTGAATATTCACATTGACATGTTAAAATGCATATTGATAGGAATATAGAATTGGCCCGCGGCCCGTGGGCTGCCCGAAGCTCGCCCACGGCCCGGGGCAAGCTCGTTTAGGTCCGGGCTCGAGCATGTCCGAGACCCTAGGTTAGGGCCTAGGTCATCACTTTGAAGCCCGGCCTGGCCCATCGGCCCGCTTAAGGCTCATTTAAGGCTCAATCCGAGGCCTAACCCGCCCGAGGCGCAATGTATTTTTTTGTGAAAAATAATAAAATTTTGGTAGAAAAAATTAAAAAGAATTAAAAAAAATGGCCAGGCCCGCCCAAGCCCGACCTAAGCTCGAGGCTAGGCTCAGGCCCACCGGCCCGACCCGAGGCTCGATCCATCGGTCCATCCAAAGCCCGAATACCCTTGTGCCAGGGCTAGGCCTGGGCCTAATTTTTTGGCCTGTGGGCCGGCCCGACCCAACCCGAGAAAGGCTCGTTTGGGCCTAGGCTTGAGCCTAGTCCGAGACCCTAGGCTAGGGCCTGGGCCATCACTTTGAAGCCCGGCTCGGCCCATCGGCCCGGTTAAGGCCCATTCAAGGCTCGGTCCGAGGCCCGGCCCGCACCGAGGCCTAGTGTCTTTTTTTGTGGAAAATAATAAAATTTTGGTAGAAAAAATTAAAAAGAATTAAAAAAAATGACCAGGCTCACCCCGGGCCGCCCACGGGCCGTGGGCAGGTTTCGGGCAGCCACGAGGCACGAGCTAATTTTGCACTCCTATCAATGTGAATGTTAACATGTCAATGTGAATATTCACATTGTCAACAGGCCGGGCCGGGCCAGCCCCGGGCCGCCCACGGGCCGTGGGCGGGTTTCGGGCAGCCACGAGGCGTGGACTAATTTTACACTCCTATCAATGTGAATGTTAACATGTCAATGTGAATATTCATATTATCAACGGGCCGGGCCGAGCTCGCTCTAGGCCGCAGGCGGGCTTTTGGCCGTCCATAGGCCGCGGGCCAATTTTATACTCTTTTCAATATGAATGTTAACATGTCAATGTGAATATTCACATTGTCAACGGGCTGGACCGGGCTCGCCCCGGGCCGCCCATGGGCCGCGGACGGGTTTCGCCCCGTCACGGGACGCGGGCCAATTTTACACTCCTATTAATGTGAATGTTAACATGTCAATGTGAATATTCACATTGTCAATGGGCCGGGCCCGCCCCGGCCCGACTCGAATTTTTCCGAGCACCCACGTGGATCGACATGGGCCGGGCCCCTACACATTGACGAAATGAACATTTACATTAACGGTGTGAACATTCACATTAGGGGTATTTTGGTAATTATGTCACCCATAGAACTTATTGAAACACAAGAAAATAATGTGAACTAAATGGAACATAAGTAGATGAAAAGGGTATTTTGGTCTTCTTATCTCAAATAGGACCTAATGGAATAGTCAAAAAGAATATGGGTTGGATGGAATAAAACTCATAGAAAGTGGATTTATCAAAAAAACTCCCAAAAAAAATCATATGAAAGTGTTTGATTTTTAAAAATTTTATTTTTCACCAAACTAAATTTTAAATTTTCTAGAAAAATCATATTAAAAAATTCAATCAAAAATAAAGAAGGAAAATGGTGCAAAGCATAAGGGTATTTTGGTCTCATTATAAATATAAAAAATCTTAAATTAAGATAGTTTTTAATGTTATGTTATTTTCTATACAAATAGGAATAAATATACTTATTTAATACTTTTTTAACGTATGTCCTTAACAAAACCAATTATGTATAATAGGTCAAACAAAATGAAAAGATAGCCGGTTCAAAATCGTCTGTGTCTTCACTATTTGAAATCATCCATGTCTTTACTATTTGAATCGGGTAAAATCAGACGAATTAAAACAAGTTTACTAATTTTTACAAACAATCTTATGAGCAATACTTTGAACGAAAGGCGATAATACAAATATAATAGTGACACATCGTGTAGGCCTTGCTCATGACCCGAGTGCCTCTGCCGACCCAAAAAGGTAATTAGCAATTTCAGATAGTTTTCGGTCTTATGAAAAATGTGGCCATTTTTAATTGGGCTGTTCACAGCCCAATACTTTCAATAATTTCTGGCTTGCCAAATCATCTGCATAACTTAGGGTTTTTTGCTACGATCTGGCCCAAGGATGTCCAGCCCACTAGATGTGACCCCAGCCCGGACCAATTTCTAAAGTCTAGTTTGGATGCAACATTTTTACTAGATTTGTAATTTACATTTTTTACAAAAGGAAAATATTTTATACAATGAGCTTCAACTTCAAGAATTTTTTTTTTTTTTTTTTTTTTTTAAACAGTTGTACAATTTACAGGGAATAAAAAGAGGGTTGTGAGTAACACCCCTCTCACAGATTTTGTGTAAGCTAATTTTTTAATGGATATACCAAGCAATCCCTACGCCTACTATCTAAAGTTGTGTAGTAAAAAAATATAAATAATTGGGTAATAGGTATAGTTTAGGGTCACGTTAATGGCACTCTTATAAATTATTGTTAAAATAGAGAAAATATTAGGATTGTGACCGCGGCAGTAATAGTAATAGAGTGGCGATGGGTGATGGTGACAAAGAAGGAATTTGAGGTGTCCAATTTAAGAAAAATTAGTGATAAGTCCAAAGAAGATGAACAGATGGGACATTAAGAATAATGCCAAATCTTTCGAGGTCAAAATGATAAGTTCTTTTTGTACTTATTTAGTGAAAATGATATTTTTAATAGTTTTACCTTTGTAATTTTTTTTGTGGGTGTTAATTTCTAACCATACTGCTAAATAGGAACTTAGCAGGAGAGTACAAGCAGAATAAATTACGTCCAAACAACCTGTCATAGAAAAATAAGATTACGGCAATGGTTCGTCTACCCGGAGACACTTCGACGATCAAGTCAGTACTCAGTTATCTCTCAAAGATAGTAAATAGTACTTAACTCACAAGCCAGAATATAAACAGCGTACCTTAGACCCACGAGGGTGCCTTAATTTTATAACCAGTACTAACCTGATCTCTGTAGAAGCCTAACCTCAATGGACTCTGACTTAATGCTCATCCTAGACTCCCAACCAGATAGAGATAAACTCCTTAAGAGTTTCATCTTTATCCAGACTGAGATCCTCCCCCATTCTAGGACTCTTGTCCCTTATCCGCTTATCTTGGATTTCGATATCTCCGTAGATAACCTCGGCATAGCCGAGATCATCTCGGCAATATGACCAAGACACGTGGTACCTCAACTGACACTCCGGTGCCACCTTGGCCACGTGTTGTCATTCACAAAATATGTCCCCACAACTGCCTCCTAGGTTCTATTACCTCGGCATCCTGAGGTGATGGAACTTACATTGTTTGTTTACTTTATTCTCCCTGGCTGAGATCATCACTCATCGGCTTCATACAACCAAGACTCTGCAATCCACTTGATCAATGGTCAAGAACTAAGAACCAAGTTCTCTAAGTTCCTTAACCAGGACCGTTCCTCTAGCCGAGGTTCTTGCTTTATTAAATCAAGAACTCCAAGAGTTCTATCTGCGCATGAGCTGTCAAGCACGGTTTTCTCAATCGTTTTATCCACGCATCCTTTTCTCATTGATCCGTACCTGACACGCGCCATCAGGTCACGTCGCCTCTGCGCACGCCGCCTAACAGACACGTTGTCCAAGGCATATCATTTTTGCTTTGCCGCATTTTCATGTTTTAACAAAACATTCCATTCTCTCTTCATCTCTTCACTTTACACTTTTCGTTTTCCCTCTGCGTTCAAGTTTTTCTCTCTTTAACCAATCCCCAACCTCCATTGTTGTTTATTCGAGTTTTCTGCAATCGCTTCGACCATCTCCTCCGGCGAGCTTTCGACTGTCCTATTCCGTTCAAGTTCTTTGACTTCGGCATTCCGCTGTCGGCCTCATCTTGTAAATTTCTAATTTCTTGTCTCTTTCGGTTTCAACTTTTCACTATTCGTATGTGTAATACTTTAATGAACCTGTTCGTTCACATCTTGTTGCTTAGACTCCTCATTTTGATTGCCATATTTAATCATTTGTAAACCAGTTCTTGTGTTTTAAGCTACTTCACTTTTGTACCGTCTTCACATTTCTTATGCTGCCATTGAATAGTTTGCACTCTATTTTTCTGTGTTTTTCAATGAAACTATGTCATCGCGTTTCTTGAATGTTCTTTGCACTGTTCTTGCTAAACTTCTGTTTGGTCTGAGTCTTGATTGTTGTTTGTGTCTCTGAATCCTTTTTAGTTCTAAATCATGTTCATCTTTTTGTTTTTCTTGCTTATTTCCAGATTCTTGCCATTGATTCGTGTTTTCATATAGATTTAGGCTTGGGTTTTGATAGAAATCACTATCTCTAGGAAAATTGAAACAAATTTCTCTAGGTCTTGAAAAACCCTAGACCTAACTCCTGTTTAGGGTTTAGCCGAGGTCCTTTAAACCCACACCAACCACTCTCCTCTAAAATCTTGCCCCTTTTTCCCTTTAGCCAACACCATGGGTATGTTCAGGTAAAAGGTAGATACCCCAGAAAAGCTTGAGTACTTTAGGAGAGAGTTCTCTATCCCAGCCGGCGTCCATCTTAGGTTGGCTGGGGAGGAGGACTCCATCATGCCTGATGGAGATTCCATGCCCTTCCCAGTAGTAGCCTTTATATAGTGTGGACTCCAGTTCCCTCTAGACATCATTTTCTGACAAGTTCTTCATTATTACAAGCTCAACCCAATGCAACTGGCCATTAACTCCTATAAAGTCATCAACAATACAGTTGCTCTAGCTAGCTGAGAAAACTCTAGGATAACACTATCCAATATCTAATATTGTTATACCATGTGTGGCCTGAAATCTGAAAAAGGCTACGTCTATTACCTCAAGCCAAGATCCACAACTTACAAACTCATAGCCGACCTCCCAGACTCCAACAAAGGTGCTGGAGATGATTATTTCATCATCTCGGGCAATTTGGAGTTCTCTCCTGATGACGACCTCCATCTCTATCCTTTGAGCCGAACAGTGTTTAAAGAGGGTGACAGTAAGAACTAAGTATCAACTTTTCTACTTTTAAGTCTTATCACTTTATTCTACTTATATGTTCTAACGTCTGAATTTTGTACTTGCAGCTCTCCCTCAGCCATCAAAAGATTTTCGTAAAACCTTCTTCTCCAGCAAAAACTTTAAGAGGCTGCTAAGCTTGCCAGTTGACCAGCGCAAAGCCCCTTGCTGCTCAACTATATCCCGACTTACAAATCCGCACTGCCCGACATCCCCAAGAAGAGCAAGTCCCCCCCTTCTGCTACAACTCCACAAGCTGAATCATCATCAAGGCTAGATCAGGGATCTACCTCTGGTCCGATGGAGCAACCATCCACCTCTGCTCCCCAATTGATTCCTCCACATCAGCACCAACGTCGTCGCCAAGTTCCTGCCAACATTCTAGCTGGAAGGACTTGAAGCCGCAGACACTGAGGTTCTGATACTCCGGTGTTCGACCCATCCAATCCTCTTACCGCCATTCCAGCAATACATTTTGGCACTAAAGTTATAATTGCCTCTACTGCCGACGATATGGGCTGCAAACTGTCGGTTGTTGAGGACCTTATCGCTAACATCCCCGAGGTTATGACGGTGCGATCCTCGTCATCCCCATCCTAACTAAAGCCAAAGACAAAAAGAATGAAGAAGGCCAAGGCCACAGTGACTCAGATTGAATCCGAGGACACTGTGTCAATCTCCAAATTGGCTGAAGTGGAGAAAAGTCAAACGGCTGCCGAAAAAAGACCAGCCAAGGTCGATGTATCCGACTCCTAGCCATCTAAAAAGCCAAGGTTTAAGCAACCTGAGGGTAGCCAAAGCTTCCATCGCAATATGACATGGGCCCCCGAAGTCATGGTAGATGACAGACCCTTGACAGCCGGCAACAGCGCAATGAATCTCGAAGTCGGCGCAACCCTGTCAACGGCTATTCTTCTACCAAAAGACATGAACTGCATGGCCGAGTTACATAAGTATGAGAACTTTGCTCTCATGATGCAGCATTCGGTTTTGGTAATCCTCTTATACTTATTCCTTTACAGTTCTTTCTACACTTAGTAAAATCTCACTAATCTGTTTTACTTCTTGCAGGCCATTCAGCATGCTCACTCATATGCTGTCAAAATAGAGATGATGAGAAAGGAGTTGGCAAGAAAGACCAAGAAAGCAGCCAAACTCCTATCCTCACTCAATAAAGCCAAGGCCAACAATCGAGCTCTAATGGACCAGGCTAAGGATGCCAAAGCTGCTTAGAGTTTGGCCGAGAAAAAAGCCAAAATGGCCAATGACGAAGCTGAGGCTGCAAGAGCCGACCTTGAAGCAGCCAAGGCCAAGGATGCTGATATAGAGACCAAGCTTCAAAAGGCCCTTGCCTCTAAAGAGGTCGAGCCAAAGGCAGCTGATGAAAAAGCATTTGAGGAGAGGCAGGCCGTCGTCCGTGATCAATACAAACAGCAAGTCAACTTGGCTTGCAACCGAGGTTATTACCTCGGTTGGATGGCGGCTCTCAACAAGTTAGTTGTGCCGATAGACTCCGACCTCCGAGACATCAATCAGCTTCAAGTGCCTTTCCCTCCAGAGCCTAAGGACTCTGGCGATGAAACTGACGAAGATGATGCCGAGGATGGTGAGGCCGATAAAGTGAAGGAAGAGGCTGTCACTAATCCCAAGTCTCCCACCCTTAACGAGCAAATAGACTTAACTCAAGATAAGGAGGATGACTTGGTCTCCAAGGGCGTCTCTCCCAAACCAACCACCTTTGAGGCTGAGGTTCAGTGCGCCGAAAGGAGTCTGGATCAGACTTTGCAAGAAATAGATGTCGAGATAGCGGCCGAAAAGAATGCAGCATCGCAATCCGAGGTTAACAAATCACAGATCAATCCTAGTACTTAGGATATGTCATCTTTTCATTGTACTATTTCTTCTTTCAGTTGTATTTTGTTTTGTCTGAACAATGTTTAGCTTGGCCGATGTGCCCTTTTTGTAATTGAACAAGTAGTCTTTTCTTGAATGCAAGTTTCATTCTTTCTTCTAAGTGTTTGAATTCCTTCTTTTCTCTTATGTATGTTTACCACTTTCATATTTAGAATAATTTTGCATGTTCTCAAAGTATACTTTTAACTGTATAATCTTCTCGGAGTAAGGTACCTCGGATATATCTTCTGATTGTCTATCTTGGCCTTGGCTTAACACTTAAAAATATTGTGAAATATTTTTACAAGTGTTGTTTCTTTACACTTGCCACTTCACTCTTATTTACTGTCTTCTATCCTTCCTAAGTTTGGCAACCTGGTCATATCGGCGAGTACATATATCGGGTACTTCTTTCAATATTACCTCGGCTTAACTTCAACTTGTAAATTTTTCTAAAATTTTAATAAGTGTTAAGCCAATTCTTAACGTGTAAATGTTTCCAAAAAATTTCAACACGTCCAAAGCACTTCAAAGCTTTAAGCTTATTTATTATTCTCCAGCTCTCTGCCCCCTAAGGTGAACCTAAGTTTCACTTATGTTCACATTAAACACATATAGTCTTTCGCCAAAATCGGATTCAATCCAAGACTAGCCGAGGTTCTCAACCTTGGTGTCTCTGTCAATGCACTTAGTTCCATTCCAAGTTTAATCCTGCCGACATGGCATGTCTAGTTTCAATTCAACTTAGTTCAACTCTATTATATGCAAGTATAATTCAACTCTGCCATATAATAAGTCTAAGTTACTCGTTATGTTTCAATCAGAAACATCGCCAACTTAGTTCAACTCTATTATATGCAAGTACAATTCAATTGCCAACTTAGTTCAACTCTATTATATATAAGTATAATGCAACTCTGCCGTATAATAAGTCTAAGTTACTCGTCATGTTTCAATCAGAAACATCGCCAACTTAGTTCAACTCTATTGTATGCAAATATAATGCAACTCTGCCATATAATAAGTCTATGATATTCGTCATGTTTCAATCAGAAACATCACCATAGGACTAATTAGTCCAATCACCAAATTTCAAATTCTTAAAAAAAAAAATCAGGCTAAAATTTTATTACTACCTCGGCTAAGAAAATTATGGCTTAAATTTCGAGAAATAAAAAAGTCTAATGATAGAAAAATTTGAAGTTGCAAGTGTTCCAACGTCTTGGAAACTCTTTGCCTTCACTGTCCTCAAGCCGATATGCCCCATTGCGGCGACCGAGATGATTCTATAAGGCCCCTCCTAATTTGGGCCCAGCTTTCCCTCCCTAGGGTCTTTCTTGTTACCAACCACTTTCCTTAGCACCAGGTACCCAACTTTGAACTCTTTTGGGTTGACCTTTTTATTATAAGCCCTAGCAAGTTGTTGCTGGTATGTCCCCAATCGAATTGCTGCTCTCTCCCTTTTCTCCTCAAGTAGGTCTAGATCTCGAGCCAAGAATGTCTCGTTAGTCCCATTCTCTACTCCTTGGGTTCTGATCCCTGGGATGTCAGTTTCCAGTGGGATAACTACTTCTGTGCCATAATCCATGGCAAAATGGGGATTCCCCAGTTGATCTTCTCGGCGTAGTCCGATATGCCCAGAGTACATTGGGCAACTCTTCCACCCATTTTCCCTTTGCTGCTTCCAGCCTCTTCTTGATCCCATCCAAGATAGTCTTGTTGGATGCTTCTGTCTGACCAATACTCTAAGGAAAACTTGGAGTGGAGTAATAATTCTTGATTTTGTACTTTGCACAGAAGCTTTTGATTAGCTTACTGTCAAATTGTGTACCATTATCTGCTATTATTTCCCTTGGGATCCCAAACCTAGTGATGATGTTCTTCCATATGAAGTTCTTCACATCAATATCTCGAATCTTCGCAAGGGGTTCAGCTTCTACCCACTTTGTGAAGTAATCGGTTGCTACCAGCAAGAACTTCCTTTGTCCAGTTGCTTGGGGTAGTTGTCTAACAAGATCCATGCCCCACTGGGCAAATGGCCAAGGGCTGGACACTGGGTTCAAGTTTGCTGCTGGTTGATGTATCAAAGGTGTAAACCTTTTACACTTCTCGCACTTTCTAACATAGGCTTCAGCATCATTCTGCATGTAGGGCCACCAGTACCCCTAAGTAATGGCCCTATGAGCAAATGATCTGCCCCCAGCATGGCTTCCACATACTCCTTCATGTATTTCATACAAGAAGTCTTCAACTTGGAAGGGATGTACATATCTCAAAAGGGGACTAGTAAAAAGAGCTTCTGTAAAGATGTCCTTCTGCTGTCAGGCTAAATGTGACGACCCCGACCTCCAGAATTGTATATTATATTATTTTAATAAGTTTAATTGCATGATTGTGTGTTTAATTGTGTGATTACACGTTTAATTTGTGATTATCTGTTCAAATTGACAACTTAGAGTCAGAAATTAAAAGCCTAGACAGCCTCAGAAACTAAAATTGACCAACCCAATAGGCTAATTAGAATATTTCGAATATTATGGTAACTTTAATTGAAAATTGATTTGGATCAAAATAATTAGAATAAATTGATTGAATTAATTAGAATTAAGCCTAGTTGATTAACCTTAATCATATGTGATTTGGCTAACTTAATCACACCATATAAATAGCTTTAAATAGCTTATGAGCTCATTTTATACACACACTTAGCTGAGAATTGAGAGAGAGGAGAGGAGAGTTCAACATTTAGAGAGAGAAAGAGGAGATTTGTAGAGAATTGGTGGAAGATTCAAAGATTGGAGCCATAATACACTTGAATTCACACATTAGGTATGTAATTCATTCTAAATTCTTGGAATCAAGTCATGTAGAAGTTGTATTCACCAAGGTTTTGAGTTCATTTGCATGGAATTGTTAAATAGAAGCTTCAATCACCTTGAATTTGGAAGTTAAGAGTTAAACATGTACATGCATGCATAATTTGAGTTAGAATTCATAAAATTCATACATGCATGGCACAATTATACCTCAATTTGGAGAATCCTTCATGTTTTCATGCTCCTCATGTCACTTGATTATGTTTTGAATATGTTTTGAAGAAATATACACTTAATTTGAATTAAACTTATTTTATAATTTGAAATTGAAGTTTTTGGTTAAGAATTTGCCATGGTTTCGAATAAATGGTTTCAAATTGGAAGTATTTTCATGTTATACAATGATTCTCCATGTTTTTGTACCAAAAACACAAGATTTGAAGCTTTGAATACCATGTTTGAACTTCAAACATAGTTCTGGAAATTCCAAAATTCATGTTGTCTGCTCGAGCGAGGGAAGCCCCACTCGAGCATAAAAATTGAGCTCCCATAAGTTTTTGTTTGAAATTTTACAGGTTGCTCGAGCGACTAGAGTGGCGCTCGAGCAAAGACCCTTTTTCTTAGTCTTCCGCTCAAACGACCATCGAGTGAGAATTTCATGTAACCAATACTTTTGCAGACCGCTCAAGCGACAAAAGTTACGCTCGAGCGACCACCTTTGTTTTTGAGCCCCCACTCGAGCGTAGGAAGTGGCGCTCGAGCAGAGACTCTATTTTTAGCAAATTTTGAGAAACTTTTAAGTGCATATTTGTATCCTCATGCCACTCCAAGTATCTTAGGCACCATTTGGACTCATATAATCATAGAGTGAGTTAGAAGCACATGAGTTGATTGAATTAAAATGAATTGGTGTTTCAACTGTGCTTCTGTTGTGTGTTTTGTTTAGGTGGACGTCTGAGGCTTAGTGACAACTCAAACCATTGTGAGTAGTAACTTTATAAAGATATGCTCAAGTAATATTATTTTCGAAATTGTTATTGCTTTGGAATCAATATGTGACTGATTGAATGGTTTATCGACAAATTATTTTGTAATGATGAAGTTCATTTTCGAAATGTATTTATGGCATCTATAGGACATAAGCCCATGCCTGGGGGTAACAATACCACGGCTATTGGTTATAGGCCCTTGCCTAGGGCTAACAATACCACGGCCATTAGATGTAGGCCCTTGCCTGGGGATAACAATACCAAGGCTATTGGATTACACAGAGATCTCTAGTGTTGGCCCTTCGTGGTCCATTGGTTTGACCCTTCGTGGTCTATTGGTTTGACCTTTCGTGGTCCATTGGTTTGACCCTTCGTGGTCCTTTAGCTTGACCCTTCATGGTCCATTGGTTTTGCTCCACTATAATTGGAATGTTATTGTTCCTGGGTGTACCACATATTTGATATTGAATGACGTCGATTATGAAATTTATTGGATATAAAGATTTTAAACAAGAATCTTGTCGATCATGTTATCGAACTTCATTCACATAACCTCTTTATTTTGTTATTACTCACTGGGCTCTAGCTCACTATTTATTTATCTATATATGTAGGTGGGCAAGCTGAACATCAAAGTTAGAAAGCCTCGAGTCTACTCGGGTCAGCCCTTTTGAGGAGCTTCTAAGTGAAGTGATCAGGCTGAGGAGGAGCTGTGCTAGTTGAACCCCCTTTTGCGTATTTCAATGGTTTTGTATTTGTTTATAGTTGGCATTGTATTTTTGCAAGGCATGAATTTTGAACAATTGTGATAAATGTACTTTTAAATCAAAATTTTGTTTATTTTAATAGTTCTCCTCATATACACACAGCTCAATGGATAATTTCTACGTTGTTTCAAATTTTTGCTAAGCCCCATACTTTATATTAAGAGGTTTATTCGTACAAGAGGCCGTAGGTAATCTATGATTACTGGCCAGTCATGACGCTAAACCTATAGGGGTAGGTTTGGGTCCTGACACTAAACCTTGCCGACTTTAGTCTGGTATTGTGTGCTTCTTTGCAATCATCTGGTAGCTTCCCATCTCTAGGGAACATTACTATTGCATCCATCCAACTTGGGCCCAACTCCACACACATTGCTTTGTACTCTATAATCAATGGTTTCACACTTGGACCTGATAAATAATCAACCATTATTGTCCTTGCCTTCCCTGATTTCATTACACTAGCCAGGTTAGCTAAGGCATCGGCATGACTGTTGTCATCTCGGCTAACTTGCTATAGTCAACAGTCTTGAAACAAAGCTAATAGTCTAACAACCTCTTTGACATAGGCTATCGTTCTTTCATCTCGGGCTGTATACTCGCATGTTGCCTGGTTCACAATGAACTGGGAGTCACAGAAGACTACCACCTCGTCGGCTTCCATTGCTACTGTCAATTTTAATTCTACGATCAGTGCTTCATATTCTATTTCATTGTTTGAGGCTTTGAACCCAAACGAATAGACTGCTCTAACATTTGTTCATCTGGTGACACCAACACCATTCCTACCCCCGCTCCCTGACAGTCTGAACTCCCATCAACAAACACGGGGAAGTAGTCACCGATGTAGATATCATAGGGCTTGAGTATTTATTCTTTCTTCTGATTTCTGTGGGATTTTTCATTCCCAACTAGGTCTTTTCTTGTTCCCTTGGACATCCTAAGCCACGGCTCATCAGAGCTCGATGTGGGACGGCATCTGGTGTGAACTCGGCCACGAAGTCAACCAGAACCTGGCCTTTGATTGTTGTTCTGGGTCTGAACTCTAAATCGTATTGGCCCAATACCACTGCCCATCTAGCCACCTGTAACAACCCCGACCTCTGATTAATGTATAATCCATGATTAGGAATGCTTAATAAATAATTGAGATGAAATTTTACATTCATTACATGTGTTATGTGTTATATGAGTTTCTATATGTTCTATATAGGAATATCTGTCTCTTGTTTGTTCTATTCTACAAATTGAAGGCCTTATTGGCATCCGATTCAGAAATTGACTTGATTTATGTGCTATTTGGAAATTTTAGAATTTTATAGTAGGTTGAATTGAAATTCGATTCGGAACGATTAAATTAGAATAAATAAATTAATAAGATGAATCAACTTTGTTTTAATCACAATTAATTAGCCTAAGCTAATCAAACATATAAATAGACCACCCCATCACCTCTTATACACTTTTGCACCCTTATTTCCTCTTCTTTGAGCTTCAAATGTGTAGAGAGAGAGACTAAGAGAGAGTTGAATTCAAGCAAAGGAATTACTAGGGGGGACTTAGAGTTTGGCTTGGAACTTCAAACAATTACCTCTATAGAGCATAGTTAAGCATTTACGGTAAGAAATCAAACTCTTAGTTGTATAATTGAGTTGGTTCATATAAGAATTCAAGTGAAATAGATGGGTTGATGTGAGATTTGAACTAGAAGTAAGAGAATTAGATCATATTATGCATGCATGCATATTTCATGGCATCTGGAAGTTGTTTTCAAAGATTTCTTCTTATGCATGTTGAAATTCTAGCATGGTTTGAAGAATTCATAGCATTACTCACCATTGGACTTCATTTAATCATGCTTTGGAAGCTATGAACTCAAGTGAATACATGCATGTCATGTTTATAGCATGATCTTACATTTCAAGTTGAACTTTTTTGCACAATTGACTTGCTTTTGGCCCTTGAATTCATGAAATGAACTTCAAACCAAGATGATTTACAAGTTCTTAGATGTTTTCCAGAATTTTGGCCCAAGAAGATGAGTTTTGAGGTGTGAAATTTGAGTTTGGAGCTTGGGAGTGCAATTTGAAAATTCCAGATTCTGCATTTCCACTCAAGCGTGTGGTTCTGCGCTCGAGCGGCCACCTTTGTTTTTGCATCTCCGCTTGAGCGGCCAGAAGTTAGCTCGAGCGTGAAATACAAGTTCCAACAAGTTTCATGTTTTCAGAAATTTGACCAAGTGTTTTCCAATGCATTTTAGCATCCTCATTACATCCTAGGCATTCCTGAGCCAAGATTAAGACATAGTAACGAGGGTAAAATGTAGAAACACACTAAGAATGAAACGTAATAAGTTAGATATATTCCAACATGTGTTTCAAATGTGTATTTGTTATGTGTTGACGTAGGTCACATGCTGTAAACCGTATGATTAGTCTGCTCTGTCTGTCTGCTCCTGAAGCCATCTGTGAGTAATAACTTAGTAAAGCTATATTCAACTCTATTTATTTTTTGTATGATGAATTAAGATCTGTTTTCTTAAATGATATGTTCTGTACAATGAATGATTGTCCAATTTCTAACATGTATTCGTGGCATCCTTAGCATCATGCAATATCTATTAACTGTTACCCGGTATCGGAGGTTCCATTATGGAACTTAAAATGTCTGCAATCTGTTACTCGCACCGGAGGCTCCATCACGGAGCTCAGCATATCTGTTAGCTGTTACCCGGATCCGGAGGTTCCTTTATGGAACTAGTTACTCATAACCACCATATGTTCTGTATTTGTTCTGTCTCTATTCTGTTAGCGCTAATGATGTACCACATATGATTAAGTATGAACTCTGATTTCTGTATATGATTTGAACAAGAATATAAATCTGTTTATGAATCTGAATTATGATTTCTGAATCTGGTATGGACATCATTCATTAAAACCCCTTACTCTGTTATTATTCACTGGACTTCTGCTAACTATTTATATTATGTATGTAGGTGACCAGGCACGTGATCAAGGCCAGAGTTGATGGCCTGGGATTCCGTTTTGTTAGTCACCCCTTTACGCCTCCTGATGAGGTTCCGAACCAAGTCAAGTCATGTGGCCATGTCCTTTTGAACGCTCAACACTTTGTTTCCTTTTGTTACTGAACAGTTTGTTTTTCGTTATCTGTATATGGGGTGACGTATAATTACTGTACCTATGTGATGTTATGAGTATGCTTATAAATTTTAAAATTATATTGTCGCATGTATGTCTACACAGCTTAATGGACGTTGTATTTTGTATATTTGCTTCCTCAGCCCCGTGATTATACGTTATTCTGTTAGAGGCCTTTGGTAATCCAAGGATTACTGGCCGGTTACGATGCTAAACCTATAGAGGTGGGTTTGGGTCGTGACACCACCTTGCTTGTTAGATCTCCTTGCTGTAGTAGGGACTTCAAGGGGTGCTCAGTCAATTCAAATCTTGTGGACTTGGAAATAGTGGTTTAACTTCTTGGAGGCCATCATTAAGGCAATGTTAATTTCTCCAGGGGCAAATCCTATCTCTACGCCTACTAGGGTTTACTTACATAGTATATGCCTTTGTTCTACCTTCTCTTTAATTATCATGCACTCACTGCATGCTCTGAAATCGCCAAATACAAGAATAACTCCTCTCCAGGTACTGGATTTGAGAGAACTGGAGCTGTGGTCAGGTTTTTTTTCAAGTCGGCCAAGGCGACTTCGCATTCTTCTATCCACAAGAAATCTGTGGCCTTTTTCAACAGACTGAAAAATGGTTTACACTTATTTGAACTTCTGCTTATAAATCTGTTTAGGGCTGCAGCCCTTCCAGTCAACATCTGTACTTGTTTTGCCGATGCTGGGCTTTTCAAATCCAGGATGGCCTTGATTTGATCTAGGCTTGCCTTAATACCCCTTCTGGTAACCAAGTACCCCAAGAACTTACCAGACCCAACTCCAAATGCACATTTTGAAGCATTGAACCGGAGCCGATATGTTCTAAGGATGTCAAAAATTGCCTTTAAGTTCGCCAAATGATCCTCAGGTTCTTTGGTCTTCACGACCATGTCATCAATGTATACTTCCACTGTTTTGCCAATCTAATGTCTGAACATCTTGATCACTAACCTCTGATATGTTGCTTCTGTATTTTTTGACCCGAAGGGCATCACTCTGTAGCAATACAGCCATTTTGGGGTGATAAATGCAGTCTTCTCCTCATCATGGGGTACATTGTTATCTGATAGTACCCCTATAAGTGTCTAGGAAGCTCATCCTTCATACTCTGAAGTGGCATCCACTAATTGATCAATCTTGGAAAGTAGGAAACATATCCTTGGGACAAGCCTTTTCAGGCTAGTAAAGTCCACGCAGACCTCTACTTCCCATTCTTCTTTTTCAAACAACCACAGTGTTGGACAGCCAAGTAGGGTAGTTTACTTCGCGAATGGCTCTGGCCTCTAACAATTTGTTCACTTCTTCTTCAACTGCCTCCATATGAACCAACATCGGCCTCCTTGCTCGCTGAATGATGGGTTTAGCCGACCTGTCTACATTCAGTCTGTGACATGCAACCTCAGGGTCAATGCCAGGCATCTCGTATGGCGTCCAGGAAAACACCTCTATGTTTGCTTGCAAGAATGCTTCTAACTCCCTTTCCTCCTTCCCGGCCAAGCTTGAGTCGAGGAGGAAGAAGCACTCTTCATCCCTTTGCTGGACCAGAATCTTCTTCAAGGTTTCTTCGCTTTTGTCGGCCGGTTCTTTGCCGACGTCATCCAGGACCTCCATGTCCTCGTCCTCAATCTCTACTATTTTTGCTTCTTGTATGTTGCAGGTGGATTTCATTGCTGCCATGGAGTAGTTCTTTGCCTGCACCTGATCCCCTCTGACCTCCTCAATTCCATACTCTGTTGGGAATTGCAACAGCTGGTGCAGTATTGAGGGAACAGCCCTTATTGCGTGCAACCATGGCCTCCCTAAGATAACATTGTAAGGAGAGGCAGTGTCAATTACTGTGAACTCTGTTCTTACCTTCTTGGTGCCTGCCTGCACTTCCAAACCTATTGCTCCCAGGGGCCATGTCGGCGTTTCGTTGAAGCCGACCATTGGACTGCTGCAGATCATCTCGGTGAAAGCCGAGGTCCTTATAACATCTGATATACATGATGTCACAAGAGCTGCCTTGGTCAATTAGAATGTGTCTTACCTGGCATTCTCCAATCTTGAGGGATATCACTAGAGCATCATTGTGTGGATGTTGTACCATGTCTAGGTCGGCTTCAGTAAAGGACACCATTGGTCCCTAGTACTCGTCTGCTCTAGGCCTCTTTTGCAAGACTTGATACACATGCTATAAGTGTTTTACCCTCTGAGTCTCCCACATACCTTGTTTTCATTGACCTTCAAATGAATCACATTGATCACTCGAGGTCCGTTTACTGCAGTTGCAGTTGCAGTTGCAGTTGCAGTTGCGGTTGCGGTTGCGGTTGCGGTGCTGGTGGAGGTGGTGCTGCTTGTGCCTGGGGCAGCCTTGCTTGTTCTTCCCTTGTCCTGGTCTCATCTACCAGGTCCCTTAAGTGACCTTATCTTACCAAATCTTCCAAATGTGTCTTTAGGGCTCTGCACCCCTAAGTCAGATGCCCATCCTCATTGTAGTAGGCACAGTGCTTCCCAAGGCCTTTTCTCATAAATTCACCAGGGATCTTCTCTGGTGTTCTATAGTAAGGCTGATTCCTGATCCTTTTCAAGACTTGTAAACTGGGATCCGGAACATTATGGTGACTGCCTGTGCAGCCCTTAGTCCTGTTTCTTGTCTGTTATATCCAGTATTACCTCGGCATGCTTCGGCGAGCCGTTTCTCTTCTCCTGTTTTGACGCCTTTGTCCCTGGCGTGTTTTCTTCGGCTCTCGCATATTTCTCGATCCTGGCCATGAGTTCCTCCATACTTTTTGGCAGCGTCTTTGCTAGTGACTTTTGAAGCAAGCAATCATCGTTCAGGCCGTTCTTAAAAAATACGACCGCCAACTCTTGGTTGCACCCTGGTATTCGATTAAAAACCTCATAATACCTTTTGGCATAAGCCCTAAGGCTTTCTTCCTCGCCAATTCTAAGAGCCATCAGGGAGTCTACCCTTAATGGCTGCAGTTTGTTTGTAACAAACCTGGCTACAAACATCTCGGCCAGGCCTTCCCAACTTTTCACAGTTCCGTTCGGTAACTTGTGGAACCAATTTGATGCGATTTCTCCAAAGGATTAGGGGAACACCTTGCAGAGCAATGGTTCGTTTCCGGTATATAGTGCCATTGAGTTCAAATATAAACTGAAGTGAAAGTTAAGATCGGACTTACCGTCGTATATCTGGAATCTTGGCATGTGGAATCTTTTCGGGGCCTCAAACTTATCCAGCTCTACTGAGAATGGCGTTCTCGGCTTGACCGGGGATATGGCCTCGGCATCTTGTCACTTCCTCCGGAGGTAGTCCCTCAAGTCCTCCTTAGTCCGTCCAAGAGCTCGGCTATCAACGAATTTTAGCCTTTTTGGTGCACTACTCCCGGTGTCGTTATGATTCCTCTTGGATCTCCCTCCATTCGTCGTGTCAAAACAAAGCTTCTTTCCCTAAACATGCCGATCTTCCTTGGCATAAGCTTCCTTGGCACGAGGTGTCTTCTGAGACTCTCCTCTCATCGATTCTCCTCTCCCGATATCCCGTGAAGGCCGGTGAGAATGCTCCTTTGCCTTGTCATGGTAAGGGACTGTAGGGATTGCTTTCTGCCACCCTTTCTGGGTATCGTTCTTGGCCGCAGGAATCGACGTGTCCTCCAATAGGAACGGTGGTTACATGACATTGTTCTGCATCATGAAATTGACAACCAATTGCAGGTCTGTCAATTTGTTTGTCATTAACTTTATCTCGCCATCCCACCTTAGGCATCTATCTTTCCATACCTGGAGGTCGCTTTCGTTGTAATACTAGTCTTGGCTTGTCTTCTTTGGAACGTCTCCCTCTTGGCCAATGTCCTTTTCCCTGGGATTCTGCTATCAGGGTTCTTCATTACAGGTCTCTTCCCCTACATTAGGATCAGTGTGTTTGCCACTCCCATTAGGGATGTCGTTTCCGATCTTCTCTTTCTGCCCGTCGTTGGCCATCTATTCTCCTTATATTCCCACAGACGGCACCAAATTGTGGGTGCTGATTGACCACACTGCGAAATAGGAACTCAGCAAGAGAGCACAGACATAATAGATCACACTCGAACAACTTGTCACAGAAAGATAAGACTCCGGCGGTAGTTCGTCCACCCGGGGACACTCTAACGATCAAATCAGTACTCAGTTATCTCTCAAAGATAGTAAATAGTACTTAACTCACAAGCCAGAATACAAAAAGTGTACCTTAGATCTACGAGGGTGCTTTACTTTTATAACTAGCACTAACCTGATCCTTGTAGAAGCCTAATTTCAATGGACTCTGGCTCAATGCTCATTCTGGACTCCCAGCCAGATAGACATAAACTCCCTAACAACTTTATCTTTATCCAGACTGAGGTCCTCCCCCATTCTAAGACTCTTATCTTTTATCCGCTTATCTTTGGTTCCGGTATCTTCGCAGATTACCTCGGGTTAGCCGAGATCATCTCGACAATATGACCAAGACACGTGGCACCTCGGCTGACACTCCAGTGCTACCTTAGCCACGTATTGTCATTCACAAAATATGTCCCCACATATTCAAAATATATTTACCAATTTAATAATTAAATAAACAAGTGGGCCAAATAACTCATACATTAGATATGAACCAAAATAAAGATACGTGCATAGTTGATGTATAGAAGCATTCTTAGAAAAATAATGCAGGGTTCAAATTCAACTCATGCATTGTGGGGGGTTACATTTAGAATAAATATGAGCCACATGGTATTTTTTTAAGATATATTTTTGTGCACAAATTCTGTGTAGGTAGCACTGCTCATAAAACTATTAGCTTATCTAGCCCATTTTTCTATAAAAATAAAAATAAAAAAATCTACAAATGAAAAGTAAAAAATAAAATTTTAACAATATATAAGTCACATCTAATTTAAAATTTAAAAGAAAATTCCAAGTGAAATTTTAATTGTATATAATTTTTAAAAAATTAAATGGACAATACTAATGAAATTTTTAGCCATAAATTACAAATTATCAAACAACATAACCTATTGAGGAAAAACATTAAATGAAAATTTAATAAAATGTAAATGTATATTGATGAAATATTTGTTAAATTGAGTCATCACGTTTTTTTTTTTTTTTTGTTCTGGTTAAATGTTCTGTCTGTGCAATTCTACTTTAATATTGATACAATAGATATTAAACATATTTTAAGAATCAATATAAATTTATAATTTTTTAATTAAAGTTAGAAGTGTTAATCAATTTGACATTTATTCATAAATCCCTCTTCATTTATATACCAAAAAATATACATATTCTTTATTTTTATTATAAAAACCATTCAAAATTTATTTACCGACTTAAGAATTAAATAAACAAGTGGGCCAAATAACTCATAAATTAGATATGACCCAAGACAATTTTCCAAGGACGGGACTTGAGCCAAGAATTAACATAAAAATCAATTTGAACTTAGTTTCTGGTCTACTTTTAATGTTTCATCCAATATTGTTACCTTCAAGCTAGCTCTTCAAACTAGCTCCTGCCAGTTACAACATAACACGTTATTACCAAATGCTTCTATAATTAACTGATCAATTTTTTAGATTGGATCCGAAGTTAGAACTATATATAACATACTTCATACTTATATTCATATAATAGGTTAAACATATATATATAATTTTTACCTAAGTTTAAAATTTAAAATAAATAAGATGTTCATATTTTTTATTATTATTATAAAAAGTACTGATAGATATTTGTTCATTAATTTAATAAGTAAATGAGTCAAGTAGTTCATGAGTTGGCTATCGATCAAGACAATTTTTTAATGGTTTAAGTTAGAGTCAAGTTGGCATAAAGGTCGAGTTAACCAGTTTTTTTTTTTTTTTTTTGGTAATGTCTAACCCAACTCTAACTCTAGAAACCAATCATTTAGAGTTATGACATAAAAAAAATTATAATTTTTAAGTCTAGGTAGACAAATTTTTAAACTTTCAAAATAGATAAAGTATAATTAGTATATTGACAAATGTGATTTACCATATCATAGAGTGAATTTTAACATAAAATAAACTAAAAAACAAAACTCATAGGACGGATTGTATTCATTTTTTATCGTAAATATAGTTTTTGTAATTTATCCTCTCAAAAAATTACCAATTCAATTATGATATATATTTTTTTATTAAAAACTCAGACTGCACAATTAAATTTAGAAAAATATTTTTAAAAAGGTTAAAATTTAATGGATTCTAAATTATTCTTCTTATATATTTTAAACAAATTTTATGTTATTACTTAATTTTTTTTATCAATTAGTGATGCCTGTGCATAGCATGTGTATCATGCTAGATATATAATATAAGTAAAAACGTGTCGTTGGTTCATTGAGCCTCAAAGTTCTAACTTTATTTTCATAAATTTGTGAATTAAAAAATTATAAGAATATGGCACATTATCATTGGTTCTTTTATTTTACGGTTAATTATACTAATAGTCCCTATAGTTTGGGACTTGTGTCACTTTGATCCTTGACTTTTCAATTGTGACACATTTGACCCTGAATTTTGAATCTTGTTCCAAATAAGAACAATTGAAAATATTAGTAGATTTTTCAAGGGTAAAATCGTTAATTTGATAAAATATAAACTAATTTGACAAAAATAAATGTCAAAAAAATATTTTTAATTTTTTTAAAATTATTTTTATCCACCAATGATAAAATTATGTAAAATTAATAAAAATTACATGATTAATTTTTTTAAATTAATTTTACATGATCATCATCCAAACACATAATAAAAATTAATTTGGTGAAAAAAATAAATAAATGTCTAAAAGATTTATCAATTTTACATAATTTTATTTTTAGTAGGTAGAAATAATTTTTAAAAATTCAAAAATATTTGTTTGACATTTATTTTTGTCAAATTAGTTTATATTTTATCAAATTGACAATTTTACCCTTGAAAAATCTAATTATATATTCAATTGTCCTTATTTGGAACAAGATTCAAAATTCAGGGTCAAATGTGTCACAATTGAAAAGTCAAGGATCAAAGTGACACAATCCCCAAACTATAGGGACTATTTGTGTAATTAACCCTTTATTTTAACATTTTAATTAAATCCTTGATTAATATGGAAAATCTCTTAAATTTATTAATTTATGAACTATTTATGGCATCTATTATCATTACTATCATATCTATATTCTATATCTATAATTTTAAATTTCAAAATTACTTACATAGAAAGTCAAAAAATGAATTTTAGTCATATCTTTTATCAAAATCTAAGTCATATCTAATTTGAAATTTAAAAAAAAAATCAAAATAATATTTTAAATGTAATTTTATCCTTATAAAATTTGCACATATTTGTATTTTTTTTAAAAATAAAATATAAATGTGGCATGAAACATGTGTGGCATAAAATTATTGGCCTATTTAGCCATATCTAACTTTAAAATTTTAAAATATATATATATATATATATATATCTAAATAGATTTTCAAAAAAAAATTAATTATACTTAACCCTACAACAAATTTAAAATTTAGAACAAAAATCAAAATGAAATTTTAATAATAATTTATAATGGGTTATAAAATTTAAGAATACATGTCCTAATCCAATTAAGAAAATATGAAATTAAAACTTAAAATTTTAAATATAAAGTTTAAATTAATAATTAACACTTCACTTCTCTTAGAGCATCTCCAATGGTGTAGCAAATATTTCACCAAATCTGAGTAAAAAACAGGCCATTTCCTTAATTTGATACGTCGCGCTCCAACGGTTCAGCATCAAATCCGTTTCATCAAATTTGCGCCGGGCAACCGGTTGGTTGACTGGCCGGTCGACCGGCCGGTCAACCGATATAGGGCAAATTTTTTTTTTTTTTTTACCGGTTTGAACCTTTTATTTTGAACTTTTTGAACTTTTGGGTGGTCGACCGGGTGGTCAACCGGCGGTCGACCGGGTGGTCGACCACCTAGGCAAAATTATTATTATTATTTTTTTTTTAAACGGTTTGAACTGTTTTTGACCCGTTTGAACCCATGTATTTCAAAGAGAACCGGTTGACCGGTTGGTCAACCGGTCGGGCAACCACCGGGCAACCGGTGTACCACTTTCAACGGTCAGTAACAGTGATTTGGTAAAATCTGTCTCCCGGTATCAGTTTGATGTTTTGTTTAGTGAATCCTCAATTTGATATGAGTTTGGTGCAACGGTTGGAGCTGTGAAAAGTGGATTTTTCATTAAATTTTGAATTTGATGCTGGATTTGGTTCTCCGTTGGAGATGGTCTTAAGCATGTTCTAGGCCAAAAGCATAATACATGTCCATTCTAATATTGGATTTTTTTATTCAAATGTAAATTTACCTTGATATTAACAAAATAGACATTAGTTATATTTTTAAAATAAATACATAAATTTTATAAAAAAAAATTAAAAAGTTAATAAATATGCAAAAAAAAATTATATACATATTTCTTATTTTGATTTTATATATATAACAATTTAATGCAAATAAATAAATAAGTAGACAAGTAACTCATAAATTGACCATCAAGCAATAGTTCTCCAATAACTGGATTTAGCACAATAATGGTATAAAAGTCAACCCGAAATCTGTTTTTAAACTATGTTTAGTGTCTAATCCAGTTGTAACACTTCTAAACTAACACATGCTCATTACAACCTACAAAATTATTATATAATTTTAACTAATCATTTATCGAATGTTTACTCATTGATAGATCATTTTTCTTGGTCAGATTCAGGCATATAAGGTTATAACATGACTCATGGTATATCTAACTCAACTTGGTCTTGGATAATTTTTTTTTCAAACAAAAATATATCTAAATACTAATTTAATAAATTTAAATATTAATAAATAAAATTTTATCCAAGTTTAAATTTTTTAAAAAAAAACATGCATAAATATGTATATATTTGTTATTTTCATTATGAAAAAATATTAAAGATATGTATTTACCAATTTAAAATATATTTACATAAATAAGTTTGTCAAGTAGCTCTTCAATTTGTATTGGTTGACTTAATCCTAACATAACTCATGACGGTTCAAGTAACTCGAGTAATATTTCTAATATAGTTATTGAAATAAATATAAAATATAAATCTTTCAATTTATTTTTTTTTTTAGACCAGATCGCGTTAACTTATAAAATTTGAACCTATCTTCAGTCATGAAAACTTACTACTATCACCACAACAAGTTATTTCTACAACTAAAATCCATCACAACAATCAAAACTACATATAAAAATATTCTTTTCAATAGAATATAAAAAAATATAAATAACAGATAGAAGAGAGAGCTAGAGATACAAATATATATGTATATATATATAGTATTGTTATGTCATCTAATAAACTTTGATATGACAAATTATAATTATAAAGATTTTATAGACAGAATATAATTATGCACAACAAAAAGCAATTTTTGTAATTTATGTAAATTTATTTGCTTTTAATTTTATCAATTGACTTATGATATATGTATATTATAGAACAAAATACTAAAACTTACTTAATCTTATCCATTTATTTATTTTAAAATTATTTCAAATAAATTTTAAAATGGGCGCTCAAGCCAAAAATCTAAATTTGAATTCTTTTTGCCTAACAATCCACGCGCAAAAGTAGCATGTCCATAAGGACATGCGAAGGCAAAATGACCAAACTACCCCATATATATAACATAACTACCGTAGAAATTTTATTTCCAAACCCTCATTAGACTATCTCCAATGGTTCACCAAATCTTTCGTGAAATTTAAATTTGATATAAAAAAAAAAAAACTTACTTTTTGTTGCTCTAATGGTTCATCAAATCTTTCATCAAATCCTTCATCAGATTGAGGATCGATCTGCCTTTTATCAAATTAATGTTCATAGTCGTTGGATTTTCACCATCGAATGTTCCCCCGAATGTCCTTCCAAATGACCACCTCAAGGCAAAAATTTACACTCGCCGGTCGATCGGCTGGACATCTACCCGGTCGACCCCTTAGATGACCATCTCAAGGCAAAAATTTATGAAAAATTTACACTAGCGGTGGACCGGTCTTCTGATGAAGCTTCAAAAACCTCTGTTGGAGCATTTGACATCAAATGGACCTTTTACTCAAATTTGTACTCAGATTTCGTGAAAAATTTGATGTACCGTTGGAGATGCCCTTATAGCCCTCTCTTTCTCTCTTTTCTCTCCACTCTCTCTCCCTCATCGTAACTCCACCACTGCCGCCTTGTGTCACGACCCAAACCCGCCCTATGGGTTTAGTACCGTAACCGGTCAGTAATCCGTGATTACCGAGGCCTGCTTAACAGTAAAGACAGTAATACAAAGTACAGGGTTGGCGGAAACCAAAAAGTAATAAAAGATGTCCAATGAGCTGTGACAGTCTGTATATAAAAGACTTTCCTGCACATATTCACATTCAAAACCATAACAGTAAATACATACATCATATACAGACATTCAGGTTAGGGACCGCATCCCTACCATAACAGTACAGTGCCAGTCTAGACATTTATTACAGAACAGAGGCAAAAAGGAAAAATCTAAAACACCCCAAAACAGCCTTGACTTGGCAGCACTTGGAATCTCGAAGTGAGGCGCGATGGTTGGCTTGACAAAAAGGGAGCTAACCCAACACTCTTAACTCCGATCCGGTGCCTGGACACCTACATATAAATATAAACAGTGAGCTAAAGCCTAGTGAATAACAGTTGTGTAAAGGGGTTAAAAATGAATGTCCTTTCAGTCATTAAAAAGTCATATCAGTCATTTAGAAACCATAGCAGTTATATGTGGTACATCCAATAGCAAAACAGTACAGTAAGTCTTAACAGACCGAACAGTCAGTTGATGGCCATCATAACAGTAAACAGTAGTGGTTCCAACATGGGAACTGACAGAGATCTCTGTGACAGTAGCAGTAACAGTACAGTAACAGTAAATTGCTATGGATGCCACGGATACAGTTTATAAATAGGACAAACATTCATTCATTAAACAATAACGTTTCAGTAAACAGAACAGTTGATCTTTCAGAAAATATTCATAATTGAACATATCTTTACAACATTGTTACTCACAGAGCTCTGGGCTATAAGCGGCTAATGAGCGTCCTTGGATGCCAACCCTACACAGTTACAGAATGAACACACACTAAGTTACACACTTGGGAATCAATGACTTAGTCCCTATCTTGACTCGGTATGGTTCTACATCAATATCCTCATTAAGATGCCTTAGACATGGCCTAAGAATGCCTAGGATGGAAAGAGGATGCAAAGATGCACTTTAAAACTTTTCAAAATTTTCAGAAAACAGGGGTCTCGCTCGAGCGGACATGCAGACAAAGGATCCCGCTCGAGCGTGACTTCCTTCACTCGAGCGGATTGTAAACTCAAGCAAAAGTACTAGATGCATGCAATTCACGCTTGATAGGCGCTCGACCTCCGCTCGAGCGTGAGACACAAGTCCTCGCTCGAGCGTGCATTCCCTCGCTCGAGCGAACTGTAAACACATTAAAAGTACTAGATACACGCATTTCACGCTCGAGCATTACTTTCACCGCTGGAGCGGGATGCATATACTCAGAGTGTACGCTCGAGCGTGAAGTCTTACGCTCGAGCGTGGGTCCAAATTGGAATTTCAAATTGAACCTCCAAGCTCAAATTCAACATTTAAAGCATCAAATTCCATTCTTTTGGGCCAATTTTCTGGAAAACACTTTAAAACTCATAATTGACATGTTTCAAAGATCAATTTTGCAAAATCAAAGCCCCAAAGGTGGTTCAATTAAACACAAAACTTCACTCAAAATTCAAGAACATGAAGAACAATACAAAACTCATACTATGCCATGAGTTCTCATGAACTCTTATGCACTAAGACATGATAAATGCAAGTTTGAGCTCAAGAATATGATTAATTCATGGATCAAAACCAAAATAGAACATGCATGTGGGAATTTCATGAAAATGACTTTAAAATGCTATGGCATAGACATGCATGCATGAATTCACTATCAATTCAACTCTTTAAACAATTCTTGAATCTATAACACTAATTTACCATGGACTGCAATACACTAGAATTCATAACTAAAGGATAAATATCCTACCTTAGGTCCTTAATTCAAGTCTAGAAGCTCAAATATGTAAATTTCCTTCAATTTCTTCTAGTTCCCCAAGCCAATTCTAGATGAATCACTCTTTCTCCCATTCTCTCTCCACTCGGTTAGCTCTAGATGAAATGAATGAGATAGTGTAAAGCTAAGCCCAAACAAGATTGTAGAAGTAGCCCACTAAATGGCATATTTGGTAATTAATCAACTAAAGCAATTTACATTATTTAATCCAATTTAATCGCTCCAAATCACATTTTAATTAAACATACCATAATCACATAAATTCCTATTAGCATAACACTAATCAGGTCCAGATTCGGCCGCCGATAAGGCCTTCAATTTGCAGTTCAAACATAAAAATGTGAACAGATCAATTAACAGTCAAACAAATAGAAAATGCAATCAAGCAGCATACTATGCGATCAGTTTAGGATTTCATCATAATCAGTTACTTATCATGCTTAACCACAGTTTAGCAATAATCAGATGTGAGGGTTGTCACACCTTGGCTCCTCCGTCTTTCTCTCTCTCTCTCTTTCCGTACCACCCCACCAGCTATCTAGCCACCACCAAGTTTAAGTCTCTCTCTCAACCCTCTCTTTTTCTCTCTTTCCCTCCTCCCTCTCTCTCTTTACATTCTCTCCAAATTTTTACCCTTGTTGTCTCCAGTTCTATCGTCGACCTCTAGATCAAGATCGACGGGGAAGCGGCAGTCCATGGTGATCTCTGAACTGGTTGATCTCCCTCAAGCCAAACGATTTCCCTTAAGACATTCCAAGTCTACCAATAGAGCCCTTACAATCTGCGAGGTCAATCTAGTAGTCCTGTAGCTCTAGCTTCATCGGGTTGCAACTTGGTAAATATTCTCTCTATATATATATAATTGATTTTTCTTGTTTCCAAAGCAATAATAAATCTCTTAGTTGTGGTTTTCATTTTTTGTTTTTATAGTTTTAGATATGAGATTTAGAGTTGTTAGATCTGTTAATGGTGAAAGTGATAACAGTCCTTGTGTTCATCTACTTGCTTTGATCTGAGATTTATGTTCATAAAACCTTTATTTCCCTTTCTGTGATTCAGCGTCTTCATCGTTTTCTTTCAGTAAGCAGAACCAAAGTCGAATAGTGAAGCTCCGAAGTCAGACAACCTACATTCAAACCATCTCCGAGTTGTTTATTTGTTATATATATATATATTCTTTTTGGTAGTTCTTGATATGTTGATGATGCCATGTTGTTGATGATGAATGTGGTTGTTGTTGATGAAACATATTTGTAAATTTCAACAGATAAAAGAAAAAATAAGTTTAGTAAATTTTAACAAATAAATTTTTTGAACAAATAATTTCAACAGATCATGGAAGTATGCTAGGTAAATTTCAACAGATAAAACAAATAAGTTTCGAAAAAAAAAAAATTTGGAGATGGTCTAAGCATGGAAACAAATAAAAAAAGGTTTGAACAAAAATTTTTAAGTTTGAATTTCAACAGACAGAGGAAAATAAGTTTGAATTTTAATAAATTAAAAAAATTAGAATAAAAATTTCAATAGATAGGAAAATATAAGACAAGAATTTCAACAGATAGAATTTTACATAGATAGAAATTTCAATAGATAGGAAAAAAACAAGACAATAATTTCAACAGATAGACAAAAAATTTGAACAGATAAAAAAAATTGAACAGATAGATATAAATTTGAACAGATAGTTAACGAAATGTCAACAAATAAAATAAAAAAAATTAAAAAGTCAACAGATAAACTAAGGGATAAATTAGAAATAAAATGTCCTCTAAAATCAAGGAAAAGATTTCTTACCAAACTATTTACAAAGAGTAGACTTCTCACCAATAAAAAATATTCATTGAACCTAATGTTTTAAACAATTACAAAGTAGATTTTTTAACAATTAACCCTTTTAAAATTAAATTTTAAATCATTGTTTAAAATTGTGCATAGCACGAATTTTACGCTAATTAAAAATATGGTGAAAATTGCATTTATAGAATTTGTAAAACATAACTTATTTGTGATAATTAATAAATTTACACAAAAGGAAAAATATTTCATACCTATATAAAATCTTTCACAATTTGATCTACAATAATATAATATAATATAATATATGTCAATTTTTAATTTATCATATACTCAATTATGTAGAATCTGCCTCTCTTATTAAATTAATATAAATAAATTTAGAAATCCAAATTACAAACCTCTAAACCCTAGTAATAATATAATTAAAATATGATGAAAAGTGGATACCTACGATAGGGATAGAGTGTTATTGTTGGCACCATTCATAGCAGTTAGGGGTGAGCATGGTCCGGATTGGATCGGATTGAGATAAAATCAGGACCAATTCGTTATTTACGGTTCTTGAAAAATTGGAACCAATCCAAATCCGTTTAATCATGGAACCAATCACCAACCGACCAATCCATTTAAATACGGATTGGATCGGTTTAGGACCACGGATTCACATAATTAAATAACAAATATATATATATAACACTTTAATTTCATAAAAATACAAACATAGCGCTATATTAGTTCAACAATAGCAACATGTTTTTCTATAATAGCGACATACTGTTCTAAAATTTAAACAATCATAAAAAAGTTTCACATAAGTATTTAGACCATTACAAATTAAAACTAAAAACTAACAAACAAAAGTAATAAAAGAAGATATTATACGGTTTTAGGTTTGAGTTTAGATTTATATAGAATAAGAGAAGATACTATGGGGAGGATGTATAAAAATATGGACTATTTGTATACGGTCCGGATCGGTTCAATCCGGAACCGTGGGGTTCAATCCGGAACCAATCCGTGGACTATGGATTTTTTAATTCTTCAATCCAAAACCGAACCGCGGATTCAAAAAACTAATCTAAACCTATCGGATTGGATTGGACTGGATCGAATTATGAATTTCACGGATTCCTTGCTCAGCCCTAATAGCAGTGTCCGTTGTGCACGCGATCGAGTTAATTCTCAATGATTTAAATTATTCATCTTTTAGATATGTATAAAATAATAAAAAAAATTATAAAAATTAAATTGATCGAATATCAATAATTTTATGATCAAATCACATTAGTATGTAGTTTTATACTCAAAATCACACCCATCATTTTTTTTTTTTTTAACAAATGCAAATCTGATATAATCATGAGGTTATCGGTATCCAATTAATTTAAAATTTTACAAATATAATATACCCAATCTATCTTGAAGAATGAACTATTAACGTTATCGAAATAAGATTCAAAGCGAGCCCCATTAATGGGCCAAGTTTGGAAGACTAAGATGGTGTTTGGGAAGTGAGTTTTTATGTAGATTTTATTAGATGTAGGTTTTTATGAGATAAAAAATTTTTGGTGTTTGGGAAGATAGTTGGGTTTTTTATTGGTTGGATGTGATGTTTGTGAGAGAAAAAGTGAAAATGATTATGGGGTTGGATGTGATATTTTGTTTGGATGTGTTTTTTTTGGTTTTGCAAAACTTTTGTCTTTTAGGGGAAAAAATGAGAGAAAAATTTGGGAACTTGCTTCCCAAACACCACCTAAATAAGTGCACTTTTTGACTTTTATTGTATTATGTGTAAAAAAAGTAAAGAGGAGATGTTGATTGATGTGACCCAAAAAAGATAAAAAGATGAAATAAGTGTATTTATTTTGTTTAGCCAAACTTGGCCTTACTCTAAATCCAAAGATAGCCGTCACCATTGTCAATTAGTCAGTGATAATAAATTACAAATATGATAAATTGTAAATATATTTTTTAAAATTTGTTTAAAATATGAATTATTTTTTATGATTTGAAAATTATAAATACCTTCTTATTAGAATTTTTTTTTAACAGAATTAATTGAAAAAATGAAATTCATAATTATTTTCTTATACAATAATAAAATTTCATAAATTATTAATTGAAATAAAATATTAAAATTATTAAAAACTGTTAATTAACCTAATGATTTATTAATAAATATGACTATTTCTTGTGAAATTAGAAATCTCAAATAAAGAAATTTATTTTTCAAAATCACTTGAGTTGTACAAAAAATAAAAATAATTTATTTATTAATAATTTTTTAACTTTTTATACAAGAAATAAAAAAAAAATAAAAATAATAATATAATAATTTACAATAATATTTTAACTTTTTAAGTAAGATTTCAAGTTGTCAAACGAGATTTTAATCTCATGTATTTGTAATAAATATAGGCTTATTAACCGGCTGTTATTTAATAAGGGCAACCAACTGTCCTATTTCAAGTAGTTGACCCTGTCATAGCTGACGTGGTAACACCAACACCATTTTAGTTAATTTTTTTACCTATTATACAATCTCCAACCGTGTATCAAATTCATAATTAAATTTAAATTTGATAAAAAAAAATATGTCATATTTTAGCTCTAATATTTTCATCAAATTAGTATTAAATTACTTTTTTTTATCAAACTGATGATCAATTTTTCTTTCATCAAATCACTATTTATTGTTGTTGCCGGATATCCCCCGAATATCCTCTCGGATGACCACCTTAAGGCCAAAAAAAGTGAAAGAATTATACTGACCGGTCGACCACCTCAAGGTAAAAAATAAATAAATAAAATAAAATAAATTTACACTGGCCGGTCAACCGGCCGGACATTAGCCCGGTCAATCGGTGGTCTGATGAAGCTCCAAAATCTCTGTTGAAGTACTTGATATCAAAGAAAGTTTTTACTCAAATTTGATGAAAAAAATTAATACACTATTGGAGATGCTCTTATAAAAATAAATGCATAAAAATAAAAAGAATGATATGATAATTTATAATATATATATATATATATATATTACTTTTAACCATATTAGTCTTCTGGGATGTTGTCGGCTCTCAAGTTACTAGTACAGTTCTTGCTATTCTGAACGGGTCTCAATCGGTAGGTGGCTTCAATGACACTTTTATTGTTCTTATTCCGAAGGTTAAGAATCCTAAGAATATGATGGACTTGAGGCCTATCAGTCTGTGTAATGTGGTGTATAAAATTGTGAGTAAAGTTTTGGCGAATCGATTAAAGAGGTTATTACCTGTAATTATCTCTCCAACTCAAAGTGCTTTTGTGGGCGGTCGTCTAATCACGGATAATGTATTGACTGCCTTTGAGATATTTCATCATATGAAGAATAAACGACAAGGTAATAGGGGGCATTTTGCGCTGAAACTTGATATGAGTAAGGCTTACGATCGTATTGAGTGGGATTTCTTAGCCCGGACCATGCAATTTATGGGGTTTGCTCCACATTTTCGGGGATTGATTATGGATTGTGTGCAGACGGTGTCTTTTTCGGTTCTTTTGAATGGGAAGCCTACCAGATCTTTTCGACCAAGTAGGGGATTGCGGCAAGGGTGCCCATTGTCACCATATTTATTTGTGCTTTGTGCAGAGGGGCTATCCTCACTCATTCGGCGGGCTGAACTGAATGGGGCTCTTCATGGAATTTCGGTTTGTCGTGGTAGCCCGGTGGTCTCTCACTTGTTTTTTGCTGATGACAGCCTGCTTTTTGGCTTGGCCTCTCCTGGCGACGCGAATGTGGTAAAGTCGATCCTTCAGGTTTATGAGCAGGCATCGGGCCAGAAAATTAATCTCCTCAAATCGGCGATTACATTTAGTTCAAATGTTTCCGCTGAATCGAGGGATGAAATTCGTGACATTTTGGGGGTTGGCATTCTGGCTACATCTGGTAAGTATTTGGGGTTGCCTTTCCTAGTGGGCAGATCTAAAAGAGATGTGTTTAATTTTGTGAAGGACCGGGTTTGGCAGCGGATTAATGGATGGAAGGAGAAATTCCTTTCAGCGGCTGGGAGAGAGGTGTTGATTAAAGCCGTTGCCCAGGCTATCCCAACTTATGTGATGGGGTGCTTTCAATTACCCGCTGGTTTGTGTTCTGAAATTAATTCTATGATTAGTAATTTTTGGTGGGGCCAACGGGAGGACTCCCACAAGATTCATTGGAAGAATTGGAAATTTATGTGTGGGCCTAAGAGTTAAGGGGGCATGGGCTTTCGGAGTTTGCTCGCTTTTAATAGGGCTTTACTTGCCAAACAAGGGTGGCGCATTTTGCAATATCCAGACTCTATCATTGCGAGAATTTTTAAGGCTAAGTATTTTCCCAGGACTGGTTTCTTGGGGGCTGCTCTTGGGTCTAATCCTTCGTTTACGTGGCGAAGTATTTGGCAGTCAAGGGAGTTGCTTAATGCCGGGTTGAGATGGCGGATAGGGGATGGTACGAGGGTCAGAATCTGGGGGGACCGTTGGCTTCCACGACCATATTCTTTTCAAGTGGTTTCTCCTCCACCAATTGCAGAGTCATCCTTGATGGTTAGTACTTTAATTAATAGGGATTTGAAATGTTGGGATTTGGCTGGGATGGGTCAGAGTCTGCTTCCTTTGGATGTTGAGGTTATAGCTAGCATTCCTATTTGTCCAACTTTACCACCAGATATGCAGGTTTGGCATTTTTCGAAATCGGGTCACTTTACGGTTAAATCTACGTATCACCTTCAGATGGAATTGGATTCCATACAAATGCAGGTGGGAAGTTCGGATTTCGGAGTATTAGGTGGTGTGTGGCCAGGTATTTGGAAGTTGCGGCTGCCGAATAAAATTAAGATCTTCGCTTGGAAAACTTGTAACAACATTCTGCCTGTGTGTGTGGTCCTAAACAGCCGTAAGCTTCCTATTTCTGAAATTTGCAATTTGTGTGGACAGTCCACCGAAACCTTGATGCATTGTCTATGTTATTGTGAGGTTGCTGCGGTTGTGTCACGTACAAGTTCGTTGAGTTTTGTTTCTCAGCTAGGCCGATTCTCTTCTTTTTTGGATTGGATGGTGGCGGTCAGGGCCCATGGGGTTGAGGATGTGGTCTGTTTGTTTGTTGGTCTCTGCTGGGGAATTTGGACATCTCGGAATCAAGCAATTTTTGCCGAAAAAGCTTCTACTGCAGCGGAGATAGTTGGCTTTGTCTCGGAGCTCGTAACAGAGTTTAGTGTGTCCCACGGCTTGGTTTCTGGTGCTAGACAGAGGTCTGAGGTAGGATTATGGAAGGCTCCTTGCTCGGGTTGGTACAAAGCTAATTTCGATGGGGCGCGATTTCGAGAGCTCCAATGTCTTGGGGTAGGGGTGATAGTCCGAGATGACCGAGGGAAGGTTATTGCTGCATGCTCGAAGCGTGTTCCAAGCTGGGCCGATGCAGATGCTGCGGACGCATACGCTGCGTTCTCGGCAGTGCAATTTGTGAGGGAATTGGGTCTGGCAGCGATACATTTCAAAGGGGACTCCAGCTTGATCATCAAGGAGATTCAATCAGGGGCTGCCTCTTTATCACCTTCTGGGCATTTGATTTCTGCAATAATATCCGAGTTAAGATCCTTCCCTTTGTATAAGATTTCCCATGTTCGGCGCGAGGGAAAATTCTGCCGCGCACCGTCTTGCGCGCATGGCCATGCATTCTGCTGCTGCTCGTGTTTGGATGGAGGTCTGTCCTCCTGCTATTTCACTGTTAGTTGCCAAGGAGGCCTCTGGTCTTCCTTAGTTTGTTTGGAGTTTACTCCCTTCTAAAAAAAAAAAAAAAAACCATATTAGTCAAATGTCAAACAAAGTATAAGCGTGGTAGCCCATACTTATCCACACTGATCTTTCTGAGTAGGTAATTGTATGATAAATATTAAATTTATGTAATGTAAAATTTATATATATAGTAAATTTAAATTATAATATGATAATTTTAAATAATTATTGCATAATTAAATCTGAATTGGTATTGGTATGGTTTCAGATAACGTCTGTTGAGCCATTATAACATCACTGCTCAGCCGTGGATTTCAAGTAATAACAAAAAAAAGTCATAGCATTCGTCGGCTGTGAGTCGATGCCGAGTCAGTAAGTCCCACCCAATTCGCTGTATTCTCTCTCTCCCTAAAGTAACGTTCGTTAATTGGATATGAATTATTACACGTAATGCTGACTCATCTTAAGGGTTTATTTTTTATAATTTATAAAGTAAATTTCTTACTCTCTTCATTGGGCGCGTGTGTGGAACATTGAGAATTATTGGAAAATTGAAATTTTTAGAAAAGAAAAAAAATTATACATAAATTTACAAATTCAAAATCCAAATATAGAATTAACACCGAAAGTATTATTTGATATTGTTATCAATATTTTATAGTATATATATAATATAAATCAAAACTTATTTGGTGTATAAAATTCTTGATGAGTTACAATAGTGATTGGCGTTAGAAGATGGACAAAGTAGTGATCAAAGATGGTCACTAAAGTTGGTGGTCGGAAGTTACAATTATCCGAACTTATTTTCAAACTCGTTAACAATCGATCAGAGCTCACCATTGGTTGTCAACAATTGGAACATAATTAATAGTTAACATATTTCATAATGTAAGTTTTTTTTTTTTTTCAAAAATTATATTATCTAATTAACGTATAATTTTTATGATAGTTATATTATAAAAAAAAACATTGGTTGATTTTAATTTTAAAATCTTCCTCATGAGCCACAACACGCGCTCATATGAGAGTACAACCAATATATAACAATCACGCGTTTTCAGCTCTTTTGGCTATATCTATTGAGATAAAATAATGTATATCCAACCAAACAAAGATTTTTCAGTTAAGGACTCCAGATATTCCTAATATCCAGGAAGGACTTTTTTTTATGGTACTATAAATACCCTCATTAGTTCATTCCATACCCACCATTCAAAACAGCTCTTTTGCTTCTGTTTTCTTTGCTTTGTGCTTTCAATTCTTTTCAACTTTGTGGGAATCATGACTATCCTCATTGAGCAGCCTGATATGGGTATGTTTTTATTGTTTTTGTTTTTATAAAACATGTATACATTTTGGATACATACTTTGATGGTTGTCATGATCGGTATAGAAAATCAATTTCATAATTTTTTTTTTTTTTAATAATTTTATTGACGGGTTCACAAGGGGAGGATAAGAGGGTTCTTTCTGATAACAATGACTTGGTTTTGCATGAAGGATTTTCAGTTCCAAAATCTGTGCAAGATACTGGGTTTGATGCCCCAGAGATCAATTCATTTGGCCACTCATTTAGGTCAGTTTTATTTTGTTTTTTTCCTCCCCCCCTTTTTTTTATATTTATAATCGGTATGAGCAAAAATGGAAGTTGCATCATGTAGCAATTAGGGCTATAAATCAATCAAGTTTGAGCCAAATTGACGAGATGAATTCTAACATGAAAAAACTTGACAGGGACTATGATGCAAAGAGTGAAAGACAACAAACTGTTGAAGAATTTTATCGAGTGAACCACATTAACCAAACATATGATTTTGTAAGTTTACTATTGTTGGATATTGTTTTCAATTTTTTTTTCATTATTGTTTTTGTTTTTATATGGGTTTTTGAAAACAATGACAAATTCATAAACACACCTTTTCCATTTTGGTGTGAAAACATTCTTGAAAAATTCAAAAAAAAAAAAAACAGTTTAGAAATGTTTCTTAAGAACAATATTTTCAAAAATGGTTTGTCACACAAATTTTTTGCATCAATTTCCGTCTTTTCAGTTTTCAATAACAGAAAATGAAAACAAATGCAGGTGAAGAGGATGAGGGAGGATTATGGAAAGCTGGATAAAGTGGAGATGAGCATCTGGGAATGCTGTGAACTTCTCAATGATGTCGTGGATGATAGCGATCCGGACTTGGATGAGCCTCAAATCGAGCACTTATTGCAGACAGCCGAGGCAATTAGGAAGGACTATCCTGACGAAGATTGGTTGCACTTGACTGGACTTATTCATGGTATACACAGTACTCAATACTATTCTTTCCATCTTCCAAAAATATTTTTTGTGTAAGAAAATATTTTTTGTCCAAACAAATGGAAGCATTAAAAACTTGGACAAGACCCTTGTAGTGGATTATAACATAATATTGATTGTCAATGTGTTTCGATTACATATAAACTCTTTTGAATGGTTTCAGATCTTGGAAAAGTTCTTCTTCATCCTAGCTTTGGGGGCCTTCCTCAATGGGCTGTTGTTGGTGAGTGTTTTGATATGAGTTATGACAACTATATGATATGAGTGACAACTAAATGATATGTGATCACGTGTTTGGTATCGTTTTTATTTTTTTTATTGAAATTTTTTTGTTTCCAAGCTTTTTGGGAAACATATTTTTGGAAGAATCCATTTTTTAGGCAACATTTTTTTTTTTAATTTTAAAAAATTATTTTTATTTTCACACAATTGAAAACGACATGAAAGGAGGATGATTTTGAACTTTTCATAATGTTTGTTTACACACACACACAAAAAAAAAAAAAAAAATAGAACATTTTTTATGAAAACGATGCCAAATATGCCAGTTTTTAAGTTTACTAATTAACATTGACATTACAGGTGACACCTTCCCTCTTGGGTGTGCTTTCGATGAATCGATTGTTCATCACAAGGTGTGCTTCTTCAACCCCAAACTTAACAAGAAGTTATTTAATTAATAATTTGACTCTTAACAAACTCGAATAAATACTATTTATGCAGTACTTCGAGTACAATTCGGATTCAAAAAATTCTACTTACTGCACCAAGAATGGAATTTACTCTGAAGGTTGTGGACTAGATAATGTAATGATATCGTGGGGGCATGACGATTACATGTATTTGGTATGTGCCTCAGTTTCACCCCTTTAGAAAATATTCAAGTATTTAGTCAAATTTCGATCTTTAATGCTATAACAGCAGGTTGTTAATCTAATTGGATTTTCATTTTTCAGGTGGCTAAGGAAAATGGAACGGCTTTGCCTGCAGCTGCATTGTTCATCATCCGATACCACTCTTTTTACCGTAAGCATTTATGCCAAAATATTTTTTTCAAATTCCAAAAATTAGTTTTTTAATGAATAACATGAATATCTGGATCATTCATCTTTCAGCATTACACAAGTCAGAAGCATACAAACATTTGATGAATGAGGATGATGTTGAGAATTTGAAGTGGCTGAAAATTTTCAAGTAACCCCTCTTTTGTTTTAGCATTTTATTTTTGGTTTCATGTGTTATGCCAGTATAACTAACAAAGTTTACTGTTTTGCACAAACTTCGTCGAATTTATGCAGCAAATATGACCTCTATAGTAAGAGCAAAGTTCACATTGATGTCGAGAAGGTCAAGCCATACTATCTTTCCCTTATTGAGAAGGTGAGCACTGCACTAGTCAGGAAACTAGGTGTATAGAAACCTTTACAGAACAGTTCACTCACAAGGGGCATCTTATGAGTTCCGTGACCAGTTTCTATGCACGTCCATTTTTCGAATTTTTTCTTTTTTTTATCTTGATTTTTCACATTCTTAATTAGTGAGACTTTATTGCAGTATTTCCCAGCCAAGCTGAGATGGTGAATATTCCAAATTGAAGACATTGATTTGGGAAATTACAGATTTTATTTTATTTTTCTTTTTGTGCTTGATTCATGCACTCGTATAAAACACAACAGAGATTTGTGGGTTCTTTGTAAAACCTCTGATTTGTTCTAGAAGTGTCTATCAATAAACAATTTAAAATTTAAATGCATTTGGCGGGATGTAATGTCATTTCTTTGGCATTTTTTTTCTTTCAATTTCTACTAGATTGTTGATGATGAGCTTTTCTGTAGATATTATACTCTCTATTTATTGCTTTTGCCCAAGACAAAACATACACAGGGAGAATGATGTTTGATTGATGACATGAAAATGGAGAGACATAAGAGAGAAAAAAGGGTTTAATTTAGGACTGTAAAATGAATCAAGCAGCTCAAGCTTGAATCGTGTTCGGCTCATTTAAAATTTATTCGATATTGGTTTGTTACCTAAGAAAGTTATGTTTTACTATAGTTTAAAGCTTGATTAGTTTTCGATTTGTTAAAAACTCGTTCGAAACTAACTCATTTTGTAAACAAGCTAAATTTGAATATATTTTAAAATTTGTTAAAGTTTTTAAGTCAACAACCAAATACTTAATTCGTTTACAGTCCTAGTTCTGGTGAATGAGCCACTTTCTTAGTAGACATGATGCTCGAAGTCTAAATGGCTCGAGTACTTAATACTATTTTCCCTTCCTCTACTCTCCTCCTACTGATTGTAAAGAAAAATGAGAGAGAGGAAGGTGGGGGAATGATCGTTGAACTTAGCAACATACATTTGAACCAAGATGATTAAATCAAGGTGGGGGAATGACCATTGATATCTCGTTTGGAAACATTCACTTTTAGTTTAAAAGTCAAAAAATTATTTAAAAAGTCAAAAAAAAAAAAACTTACAAATTATATAAAAAAAGTTAAAGATTCTATCTTTTTCCTTTATTTTTTACACGTTTTTTCGTAAACAGTAAAAAGTAAAAAGTTATGATTTTTTATTGATAAATCTCATTTAAAAATGTTCTAACACGATAAGTCCATCAAGAAAAAGAATAACCTAATTAGTCCCAAGTTTTTATACTTTTATTCCATGAGGTCTTTTTTTTCCTAATTTATATTGTTTGTTGGACTATTGTACTCTTATGTTTATTGTTGGAATAACCTAATCTCATATATGTATTGTACCCAGCGTAAACTGCTTCCTCACCTGTCATGACACGCCATGAGTTTGGAATATTCAGTAAAAACACACACACACACACACACACACTTCCATACCTTCTATCAACCAATCAACCATACACAGAACAAATCGGTAAAATAACATACAAACTACAATAAGGTTCTGTGAATTAGTAGTTAGGGTAGACATCTAGAATCCCTCAAAGAAATCCTTTTACCTAACCACAAGGATAAAGCACCGGACCATTCAAAACTCCCCTTCTTGCTGCTTTGCAAACCTTACCACCTATACCCACCTCTAGGTTATTTGCCGGTCAGCGACACTGATGGACCTCAAAAGGGATGACCAAAAACAAGTGGGCTCGCTTACACCCTACACATACCATACCACATTGTGCCTAGGGCTCGCTTACACCCTGTACATACTATACCAAAGGGCTCACTTATACCTTGAAACCACCGCATAGAGTCTGAATACATCTGTGTCATCCTAGGGGTTCCCTTAGACCGCTTGTACAAGACTTAACCCATTTGGTATTAATCCCATCATAATTCATGTCATTCATATGTATAAATTATTCCGAAACACTAGTGTGAACGTCACCCATTGCCAACCACTTATCATTTTCCGTTTATTAGATCTTTTGATAAGTAAGTTAGTCATATTCGGTAATATAAAAGAGCATGAGACAACATAAGAGAGGAAATATAGCCCATGATAATCATATATAAGCATGGTAAAGCAAATAAACAACATTGGGCATGCTTTGAAATACTTAGAGACAAATAACACAATAAGACACAATTTCTAGCACTTTTCAGAACTGCAGAGTTAAAAAGAATGCTTTGGTAAAAATACTTCTAGGTCATATTAGGGCTGACATTGCACTAAAACAATAAACAACGTGTCTATTTTCAATTCCAATTTTCAGAATTTGCACAGAACATCCAGAAATTCATCTACAAGCTCTGTTCGAAAACCTATCCAGATTTGTCACCCTTTGGAAAAACTAGCTTTCCTCTCAATCTACCTGAAGATTTTCACCCAAATAAATTCTGTTGGAAAGAGGACTCAGAATTCTAAATTTTGATAGAAGAATTAACATGAGATAATTTTTCTGGAATTTTATAAAATTGTAAGAATTTGACTATTTTTCAGAGACTCGAGGACCAGATTTTCAAACAAAATATCCAAGCCCTAAAAACACATAATGAGGGGTATAACTCTCTCATCTGGACTCCGTTTTAGGTCGTTCTTGTGCCCAAATTGAAGCCCCGAAAACAAGTTTTCCAATGGTTCTAGCCTCACATCCAAATTCAAAGTGTAGAAAAAGAAAAGGGCAAAAGAGGGACGGCTGATCATAGAAAAAATTATCCGAATTAAATTCTTGGTTCACTCTTACTTTACCATTATGTTACTACTTCAATCAATACCCCAAAATAAAATAAGGAGGTTCCAAATACACTAATAAAAATGTCAAAGGCAATCTTACTTTCCACGCTCGAGCATCGCTTCCCATGCTTGAGCGCGCACAGACTAACAAAGCCGTCTGCTCGAGCGACCACTCCCACGCTTGAGCGAAGATTCACAACTCTCAGAATTTCAAGCCATCTGCAAAAATGCTGGAAACCTCTCAAGTCTGCTTGAGTGTCAACTCCCCTGCTCGAGCGGAGGGAAAAATTCTGAATCGTTACAGATGGTGGATGGAATATCTCAAAGATTACCATTTTACTCTATCTTATCATCTTGGCAAAGCTAATGTGGTGGTAAATGCCCTAAGTCGCAAGAACTGGGGAATTATTGCTAGCCTGGTACTCAAGAAATAGAACATGGTCGAAACACTTAATAAGTTCGGAGTATAGATGAAAGCTTAGGACGAGAAGGTATACCTTGGTGCTCAAGCCGCTACGACCAAATTACTAAACGAGGTAATGGAGTCACAGAAGTATGATTACGATGTGGCGTTTATAAAAGCGTGAATAGCATCCGGTGATCCTATACTTGATTGGATAATTCACTCAAATGGAAGTTTGAGACATCAAGGCAGCGTGTTTGTGCCATAAGATGAGTCGCGTAGAGAAAAAATTCTAAAAAAGTTCTATCATTCGGTGTTTGTAGTGCACCTAGGAGGAAGGAAAGTGTACCAAGACTTAAAATACCAATACTAGTGGAACAGAATAAAGAAAGATGTGGCGCAATTCATAGCCAGATGCCTTACGTGTCAGCAAGTAAAGGCAGAACACCAGTGACCTAGAGGGATGCTTCAGCCTTTGTCGATATCAGAATGGACATGAGAGCATATAATAATGGACTTCATCACTGGATTACCCAGGTCACCTAGGGGACACGATGTTTTATGGCTCATAGTCGATCATTTGACAAAAACTGCACACTTTTTGCCATATAAAATCTCAAACACTTTGACATTGCTGAGCTATCTCTACATGAAACAAATTGTCAGACTATACGAAATTCCGTATCAATTGTGTTTGACCAAGACCCACATTTAAGCTCTCAATCATGAGGAAGCTTACAAGAAGCGTTGGGGATCGAATTATGCTTTAGTATCGCCTTTCATCCTCAAACTGATGGACTGACGGAACACACTATTCAGACTTTGGAGGACATGTTGAAAGCTTGTGTGATGGATTTCAAAGGGAGTTGGGAGTGACACCTACCGTTGGTGGAGTTCTCGTACAACAACAATTTCCAGGCCAGCATTGGCATGGCTCCATTCGAAGCACTGTATGGTCGACCCTACAGATCACCAGTTTGTTAGATTGAAATTGGAGAAGCAAGCTTAATAGGCCTAAAGATCATGTAAGAAACTACAGAAAAGATGAAACTTATTCAATAGAGATTGGTGGCAACTTAAGATTGTTAGAAGAGTTATGCTGATAAAAGGAAGAGATCTCTAACTTTCGCTATCAATGATCATGTTTTCTTGAGAGTTCAGCCCCGCCAAGGGGTCATTTGTTTTTGAAAGAAAGAGAAATTATCACCTTGATATATCAGATCCTTCGTGATACTTCAGAAAGTTGAAGAGGTAGTGTACAAATTGGCTCTACCCCTCCATTGGCTAGAGTACATGATATTTTCCACGTGTCTATGCTGCAAAAGTACGTAATGCACTTTTCTCACATCATCAACTGCGAATAAATCTGACTTGACGAAGATGCTACTTTTGAGAAAAGACCAATAACAATTGTGGACAGACAAGAAAAGAACTTATGAGGAAAGACAACTCAACTTCTTAAGATATACTGGCATCATCACGGCATCGAGAAGTTCACGTGGGAATGTGACGACATGATGCAGGCAAATTATGCATAGCTATTTGAGACATGAGGTATGATTTAATTTCGAGGACGAAATTTATTTATGGGGATAGGTTGTAGAGACCCTAATTTTTGGTAATTACACTTGAAACCCTAAGTCTTAGGTTAATTGCATTTTAGTCCTTAATTTCATAAAATTTTACAAAAATGTTAGCCATTAAGAAATAATAATTGATTAAGGGTAAAATTGTCTTTTCAACCTATATCCCTTGCTTATAAATTGAAACCATTTTCCCATTCCCTACACATATTTTTGGCAGCCAATGAGAGAGTGAGAGGAGGAGATTGTGAACTACAAGAAAGTGAAGAAGAAGAAGGAAGAAAAGTTGTTTTCTTGAGTTAATGTAAGAATCACGCCTCTCTCTTGTCTTCTCCAATTCTTTCACCCATCTCATTCTATTGTCGAGTATGCTCTCTTGTGTTATATATTAATGGTAAATAGGATTTTTGGTGTATATGCAAGTGTGGGTATGAATTGGTGACATTGTCTTGCAATTTTGTTCAAAATATGCATTGTTGCAACTTCTCTATGTTAAAAGAAATATCAAATTTATTTATTTATCAAATCTAATTTTAATATAAGATATTTTGTGTGTTTAGAGCTTATGGTAATTTTGTTAG